>OZ035954.1:48854653-49454653 GCA_964034955.1 Orchesella flavescens
TTTGGTCTTCGATAAATTGAAGGAACTTCGTTGTTACTTTACAAATAAGGAGGTGATAGTTACTGGAATACGAGCTCCTATCCTGGAGCGACTCAGTCTAAAAGGTTTCTACAAATGGGTCACGTTTCGGGATTGTATGGAATTCATCAGTCAGTTTGCTTCCACCCTTATTGAGTTCGAGCTCAATGATTGTTTTGATTTAACTTCATCTTGAGGAGGTGATTGTGGTCGAGTATCTTTCCCAAAAATGATGGCGTTTACTTTCACTCTTCGTCTTCGTCATCGGGAGGGATTTGACAACCCTGTTAATTGGCAGTACTTGAAGACATTGTTTCTCTCCAGATTCCCAAATTTGACATCCCTTAACCTCATCTTCCGGTCGTACGACAAGGTGTCACTTAGAAAGGAAACGGCTTGTGCTTTGCTTCAAAGCCATGATATTTGGAATTTCTGTCCCGAGTTGATGACCGTTCAGATCAAGCATGTACAATATCATCGCAACCTAGGAAGTTGTGTTCGATTCACGAGGGAGGAACTGGGTCAACAATAAACGGTGACATTATTGCTTTATGATGTAGACTAGACAACAATGTAATTTGGCCAAAGACCGAGTCAACTTTTATTCTTAATTTGCAAAATGTATTGTCTTGTCCCATTACTTTATTATTGGTTATGAGCTGATGTTGAAATGCTGAATAATAAACAGAATATGAATTATTTCTTGGGATTTAAGTTTTTTTAATGTAGGTTTTTATTTATACATTTTATTTGCAAGAAATTCAACACCAAGCGAAGATGATGACAAGTCGATACTAATACCGAGTATAAAAAGAACTTCCATTTGATACGCTTCATCTAAAATCACAATTTCATATGTCTGAATTCTAAATTCATTATATTAGCCAAGCTAAAATTAGCATCTCTACTTTCCATCATCATACTTAAGTCTAATTCTTTTACTTCATTCACACTTAGCTAAACCAAACATAATTTAGAACTATTGTTGTAATTAACACGTTATTCCTTTCTTCAGCATTTCCTTCCGCTGTCCTGCGAAAGGTACGGAGTATCGGTGACTCAAAATTACAAGAGAATTGGGAATACCTTCAGATCCTGTTAAAGAGCAAAAAACATTTAAGGGTCCATTAGCTTAATCGTACCTGTATCACTGAAAAGATTCGAATTAACATTTGGTTGTACTAGGTTGATCTTTAAAAATTGGCTAGGGAAAAACCAAATGCGCAAAATTGAATTTTACGAAAAATATTGGTATTCCCTATTCAGACGACGATAGCTTTAGTGACTAAAGACTTGTTGCGAACAAAGCTTCCACTTATTAGTATCAGTTTAATACCAGGTTGAAATAATTGCTGCTGAATCAGCAATTGGAGTCCAATTCAATCCATTCCAATTGAATATTTGGATATTCACTGCCATCGACAATTTACCATGAGCTAAGTTAGTATTTGCACTCATTTGTTGAAAGGATGACGTGAATGCAGCTTGCGAAATAAATAAATCGAGGATATAGGCTGAAGTAAAGCTTTAAAATTTGAGAATTGAATACATTTTTATTCATTTGTTATTAATAATAAATTTATCCAACTTAATTGGGAATTAAGCCCCTTAACCTTTTTAGAAGTAAGTTTAAATGCCTACTAATTTATTTTAACGTCTACAATTGAATTGAAATGAACTGATATAAATCTTTTGAAATTTGTGCAAGTATCAGGGTACCGGTTGCCCGGTACCCTTGAGGTAGATGTGAATTTCCCAACTGTACAGCCTGCTTATATGACTCCCAAGAAGCGTGTTTTGCTACAGGAGTGAATAGGGAAAAATTGCTTTCGAACATTTCTTCGAATTCCCCAAGCTTTGATAGTAAAATGTGAGCACAACACCCGCCAATATCCATGAGCCTCCAATCCATTTAAAGCGATGGATGCTTGGTGACCCCTGACAAAATAGGATGTTAGCTACCAGCCCATATTGAACCCAATCCTTTGAGTTTTTTGCCTGTCTCATTACCAGAGCAGTTGCAATGGTGGAGAGTACTAGAAAAGTCCATGTGGCTCGGTCGAATGATGATATGTATCCGATTAAGGACAACCACCCGAGCTTTTCTGTTGGATAGCAAGTCACAAAATGTAGCACGTTTCTTTTAAAAGAAAATGATATATCTCTATCCATGTAGGAATAAGAGTATATTTGTATCTCCGGAAAAATTCCGAACATCGTCAGACGGATCCCTTGAAAATTATTTGGGATCACAGTGCAGTTTAAGCAAACGCTTTCAATAAATACTTGGTGCATATCTTGCTCGCTCTGCTTAAGGTCGAGGAGATAAGCTGGGCGCTTTAATGTAAGATCTTTGTTCCCAACGTGGATAATGCTCAAGGATTTGCACGACATTAAATGCAACGATTCAAAGTCCCTTGGGTTATTTAAGGCGGCGGGAAAATATTCTGCAATTTCAGAAGCCTTGGGCCAACTTTTTGAAAAGTAGCTGATGCATCTTACAGCGTTTCCTCCGGTGAAAGGGTGGCATTCCTGTTGAATTTTGTTGTAGAATGCCTTATAGTCAACGCAGCCTAATATACCAGAATAACTGGATATAAATGTTTGTCTTTTGGATGAGTACTCAATTTCAATGATCAATTGTGTCAAAGTGCCTTGATTGTTTACTTTAAACATCAAATGTTTCCAAACAATATTGAAAAGGAATTGCATACTTTGTAAGTATCCACCTTCCATGCTCATCTGGCGAATTTCCTGGGGCTTCCGAACGTGAAAGAAATACATCCCGGATTTAATTGGAGCGTAAAATAAATTGAGCTTAGTGAAGCGTAATGATAAGTCTATGACGGGCATAAAAAACGAATTAGGAAATTGTATGACTTTCCCCGGGAACCGAACTCGAATTGTGTGACTCCATGAGCTACAAGGTTTCGGGTAGATGTAGACAAGGGCAAAACAAGTTTGCCTTGGAGGCGGCGCTGTAAATATTTGGTAATCGTACACAGGATCCAAATCCAATTCAACGGGTCTGTTGTTGCACAACAAGTATCCTGGTCTTAAATCTCTGTGACTGGCTTGGTTGTATTGAATTCGAGAAATTATCACGGGAATATCCAAAGCAGTTACGTGGTAGGGTTGCTGATCGTGAGTGGGCTCATTCTGAAACACAAAGAAAAACAAATTTATTACACCTAACGCCAATAATTTTGAAGTATTTCGGTATTCGATTCCCAATGTTCGTAAATTTCAAGCTTACCTCCATTTTTACATGATTCACAACTAGATTGATTGTACAATCTTTGACTACAGATAAATCGTTGTTTAGATTTATTGATGTTGCCTCCAAATCTTCATTGGATGCGACATAATTTGTCCATCCAAGAAGCAGTATAGGAAGTAGATTTTGTACGCATTTACTCCACGAGAATCGAGCCATCCCTGCTAAATCTACTTTAATAAATTTACCGTTATTGATCTTATATTCTCAAGTTATTTTCTATAACAAAAAACCTAACATTATAGTCCTTATAAAAATTTGTTTTGGATTTCAGTTTTAATTTTTTTTAAATGCCTACTGTATTTAATTGCATAAAATTATTTGTTCCAAAGAAGTTTTCGCATGAATAGTAAACACTTTGAATGTAAAATAGTGACTAAGTCTTGGTTTTGTCTTGTCTCGAATATGTACCTTTAATTTAATGCAATAGTTTGAGAGCATAATATAATCAATATTGGGTGTGTAAGATTCTAACGTCGGAGCGTATTGACCAAGTACCTAGCAGTGTCCATGAATTTTACGAAGCTTAAAAAAATTTAAATGGGTCACACCATATCGGGCATTTGAAGGGTAAAATTTTATATGCTAATTCTGCGTTGCATTTTCTCATTGGAACTAGCTGGCCGTTGTACTGTCGTAGCCATAGGGCGTAGCAGACAGTCGCTAGCTACATAATATTAAAACCCTTTACACGAGGCTTTTCAAGCGAAAGTTGGACACTTTTACAGGGTTATATGTATATACTACTAGACATGTTCTAGAACAAAAAATTTATATTGAATTGTCAAGTTAATGTATCATATTCAACATTATTTTCTTTTTTGATGCGTCCCCTTTATCGCACGTAAACTTTGCTTAGAGTGAATAATTTAATGATTTAGTTTTTGGAACTCTGGTTTCTCTATAAGATATTCGCTGCAAATATGAAAAATTTATAACACGCCCAGTTTTTATTTACCAAAACTTATGCTTATGTTGAAGAGCTCTGAAAGTTATGCAAGAAAATTTGATTCCTAGGTAGGAGAAACTTAAGACTTTATCATTAGGGGCAATGAGACGCCATTCAGAGGGACGGCTGTTTCTTGCAGGTTCATGAACGGATTTGGCTGAAAATTTGAACACATATTCTTTGAGTGATTTCCTAGGTTAACATTAAACATTTTCACAAAATTCGAAAAAACGCCCACGAAATTGTAATTTTCAATAACTTCTGACTAAAATATACGCTTATTTAGAAACTTGTACTTGGAAGAATTTTAAAAGTTGGTTCTTCATGCCATTCCTTGTATCCACGATGTATTGGGAGTTCATGATAACATAAACAAATGATGATGAGAAACATTCTTCCTTTTTCAAAAATTTTTAAATGAAAAAATCATTATTAGCGTAATATGAAGTGAATATATGTATGATTTGTACGTGTATATATAAACAGATGCCGCAGTGGCCAATAACTTGGTAATATTTGAGTGTATATATGTATGTAGCTGTGTTACTACGCTGCAAACTTTTATGTTTGCAAATTTGTTACGAGTAAGTATGCTGTAGACGTGATGATGATGATGATTTATTTCCTTGATCTGATGATAAACGCGTATGTCGTTTATTATTCCGTTTACGTATTCTATTATAAAATGTACGTTTATTAGTTTCTGGATGTACAAAACACTTAAGCTTTTGGCCGTAGCAAAAACAGCAAGGCAAAGCAGAAAGTGAATTTATTCAATCTTTTGTTTTCATATTTTAGTACATGTTCTTTTGAAAAGATTTGTAAATGAAAGAAATGTTTAGGCTGGGGAAATAAAATTTTGTAAATGGCCCCGAGGACCCCTCATGGTCTTGTTAGCAAGCTGGGACAACGTCTTTAAATTTTCCTCATTATCTTAAACTACGCAGATAAACATGTAACTATTATAATTTGATTGATATGATTATAAACCAGCACATTTTAGCCATTTAATGGAAGAATTGTTAATGGTAAAAATTACAAAGTGTGTATCAATTAAAACCACATTTATTGTATGAGCTAATAATATACTAACATTTATAGTTTGCAACTATTTTAGTTTTTGTATGACATGCATTTTTAGTATTAAAGAACGCTGCTGAAAATTGTTAATTTCCGCTTCCAGAAAGGGTGTGTCTTGTGCAGTGGTAGGCTTGGAAAGAATAATGATTAGTATTTAAAGTTATAAAAGGAAGTACTCTATGTAGTAGGAAAGGAAAAGGTTGAAAAAAATATAGTAGTTGGAGTTGAAGCGTTAAAATAATTATGACACAACTTCATGAAATTAATAAATGGGTTCCTTCCAGTATTATCTACTTTATCTTCATTAAATTTAAAATCATTATAAGTTTTAGGTAAAGAATGAAATGTTTTCATGCAAAGGAAACAAACACTATTAGACTTCCCTTAATGATTATCCAGCTAACCTTCAAAAGCCCAAAAATACATTTGTCTGTATCTCAGAAATGGTTGAAGTATTGATTCTGGCATTATACTCAACTGAATCTCACTTCTTCTTGCCTTTTCCAAGCCAATGAACAAAGCACGTAGCGTAGCGTAGCACCACATCCATTTATAATATATGCATGCAGCTGCACAGTGCACGCGCATGCAATGCACGTGATATGCAGCTGCCTAGAAAGACGCCTGTTGAACAGAAGCAAACAATGAGCTTTCTGGCAGTCTATCATCGCCCCACCTCCCACTAATGGACTAAGAACGAAAAACAATTTACTTTCCTCAACCTCAACAGTCTCAAAAGAAAAACAAAACAACACCTGTGGGAATCTCGTGAAGTATTTCTTTAAATTTTCAAATCGACTTGTTTTACAGTGCTGAGTATCAAAGTTACTTTGAATTAGCAATATTAGTTGCAGTTAAAGCTGTATCTCATTTGCGATGGTTGATCAAATGGTGCAGCAATGGATATCAGTTTTAAACTAAGTTAAAAGTTCAATGCCAAATGTTTAGTAATAAAATAATTTTGTAACTTTATACTTTTGCCTTTCATTTCATATCAAAGGCGGTAAAGAGAGATGAGTACTGGAACAATGAATGGAAACATTATTGAAAGGCCACCCTGGACAAAGTGTGTTGAGGGTTGTGAGGTTGATGATGATGACCCAAAAAAGGAAGTGATATTGTTACCCTGTCTTCATTGCATTTGCTCATCAGGATGCCTGGAGAGTTTGAGGAGTAAGTCAGCTGCATCACCAGCACAGGAGAAGGTCACAGCTGGTAAGTAACAATATCAAAGTAATTGATTAAAGCTTAAAATTAAAAAAACAGTAGGCAATTTATTTATATTTATTTTTAATGTGCAGGTAATCATTTAAACATCAAATGTGAAACCTGTGAACAGCCCATCACAGATGAAGACCTGGAAAGGAAAGTTGTTCTGAAGCAATATTTTGCTCGGAAACCAGATCAAAATGAAATCTTGCTCATTTGTGAGTTCTGCGAATCTCAGCCCCCGGCTGTGGCTTACTGTGAGAAGTGTATTGCCTGCCTTTGTCAGGAGTGCAAGAATGTAAGCTAGTATTTCAGTATTTCTGCCACTCAGATTTTGGCAACCAACTAGAACATTTGTAATGTATTTTCTCTTATTAATCAATTTATTAGGACCATCCTCGAAGACCGTTTTCAAAGAGCCATAAAATCGTGGAGAGTCTGGAAGAGAGGAAACGTCATGAGTTGGAAAAGAGAAATCAATGTTCCACCCATGAAAATAAAATGCTGAGCCACTACTGCTTTCCCTGTTCCCAGAAGTTATGCTCAGACTGTGTCGACGATGATCATAGGGACCATGACACATGCTGCATTCAAACTAAAGTGTCCCAATTCGAGGATTTTGTGAAGATTGCTGGGTATGTTCTATGCGTTTAAAACGAATAATTAGCAACAAGTCTTTCCATATTATATTGAACTCATCATTAAATGACCTTGTGTTTAAATGAAAATTGTTCGGTTTGTAGAGAACTTGAGGTCACTTGTGATGCAGCAAGTCAAGTCATACAGAAGAGGCTTCAGGATATTAGCTCAGACTGGAGTCAAGTTGCTGAATCCGCTGATAAAATATTTACAGAGTAAAATAACAATATAATTTAACATTTTTATGGTAAAAAAGATTATTGATGGATTTGTAACGGATGGTTTTCATTGTTTTTACTTAAGTGTGATATCTTACCTGCAAAACCAAAACCATTTATTGAACAAAGAACGGGAAAGGATGCAGAAAAAGCTTGAATATCTCAAGGTTAACATGTGCAAAGTAACCCAGGGAACAAATGAGTCCCAGAAGATGCTGATGATTAACAACAATTTTATAAGAGACCGCGATGATTTGGCCAAAGTTAATTTTATGGGGTAAGTTATGAACTAAAGTTGATGACTGTTATGACGTTATGAGTCTTTTTTTATCAATATTAATACAAACAATTTTTTGTAGGGTTTACGGCGGTTTCCGCAAATTAACAGAATTGCGCAAGGACTTGGGAAAGAATTATAATGGTTTTGTGGGTGGGGATTTAGGGCCGAATTTTCAATTCAAATCAAAAGTAAAAGGAATTGTTGAAAATTTAACAGGTTTGGAGCTTGTGTTTCCCATCGCCACTTAAAAACTTTGTAAGAGTGAACGTTGGTCGTGATGATTTTTATTTTTGATAGAGATGCTTAAGGATTTAGTTGAGAAATACAATCATGAACCTGCTGCTGCTCGTACAAGTTCTCAAGAGAACAATATTGTAATAACGGCTTCTGCTCCTTCAGCAAGTGCAATATTCAGTACTTTCACTTGGTTTTCCAATGGAAATTCAGTGAATGATCATGATGAAGGTGTCTGGAGAGAAACCACAGGGACAGCATCAACCCAACTTAACGCCAATAAACAGAAACTTGTCTCGCCAGCAAGTCAGACTGAAGTAAATGATGGCCTTAATGCTAATGATGAGATACGTGAACTTTCAGTAATGTTTGAGAATTCAGCGGATGTGGACATTTCGAATGGACAACTTGAGGGTGGCAAGAAAAGGTGAATTGGCTTGACAGGCAAGGGAAAATTATGAGAATGGCCACATTTAAATAAAACATTTTATGTTTCATTTACAGTACTTTTAGCGCATCATCTGTTGATAATAATGAAAGTACTTCGTCATTCGGAGATGAAGATGGACGGATTCAAGATGTGCAAAGCACCTCTGAAAAAGACGATGAAAGTATATCAACCCCGTCGTTTTCTGATGTTACTGGCAATGTTAAAAGACGGCGGATAGAATCAAGTGACTCTGATTCTGAATGTTCCGAAAATGACTTTTATTCTGATTGTTCCGGAAGTGATTGTGACTCTGATTCGGATGAGTATTCTAACCGGTCGTTTAATGCTGGACCAACTGGAGGAACTTCACGACAAATGGATCCAGATGGGATTGATGAAACTTTGCAAAACGGACCAAACTCTGAAGCTACAGCGAGCACGTATGTATTTTTGGGTTTCAATAGAATACATTTACATTTTTACATTTAAGTAAAGGTTTTTATAAGGCTTCATTTTCTTAACATATTAAAAAAACCTTTAATGTTTCATTTTTAGAGCCGCTGCTGCCGCAGCGTCCGAAAGAACGGATAGCAATGTTAGCCTTCCATCTCCTCGCCACCCTTTTGCACCACGTAGGAGAGTGAGAAGACAAGCAGCGAGGGTGAGGGAGAGTGAGATGTATAAAGGGACAAAGTACACCAGACTGGGATATGGAAAAACAGAATGTGATTGTTGCAACGGCATTTTCACTAGGCTTACTCATGTCAGTAAACTCTTTAATTATTAAAAGCTGGTAAAATTCGTTTCTTTTCGATCAGAATTACTTACAGTAATATTTTTGATATTTTTAGTTTAAGAGACATGTGGATGACAAGCTAAATTTTGGACGTTATCGGTGTGACGTTTGCAACAAAATCATGGGTACAGATACAACTTTAAAGAGACATCAATATGAATTCCACGGAGCTGGTAGGAAGGTCAAGTTTACCTGTCCCTTCTGTAGCACTGAGTTCATTCGAGGAGGTTCCTTGAATCGGCACATAAGGTTTGTCACACAACAACCATCAATTATTTTAAAAACGAATCTAAGGTTTTTTATTGAAAGAACATTTTTGATTAATTCCACTTTATCTATTTTCAGACGAGATTGCAACTATTGCAAGGGATGATTATAAGGAGGTTTACTATCATTTAAGATTTAAAATCAAATTCTATAATATTATGAATAGTTTGTCCCACTCGGAAACCCACTAAAGTAGTGTTCATTTAACTTTTGACTTTTAATTTTTAAATTGTATGTTGAGTAAAATGTGCGATTTTTTCCCTAATAATAATACCCTAAGCAATTCTCAAACGCTTCTTGTAACTTTGTAATACAATCGTGCTTCAATTCATACTATCAAAACTAGGGCACGCCATTTAGGTGGAATTATATTAAAAATGTATTGGGATTTGTAAATACTATGAATGTAACTTAAGGATTCATTTTTAGATTAAAATAAAATCAATTTATTAATAAACTGCGAGTAAGCAGGCCAGAGACGTAGCTGAAGAAGGCGTTGAGTGATCACCTCCAAACCCCCTCCACCCACGGCCACCAAATCTCCTCCACCTCCGCCCTCTAAACCCACCTCTGCGATCCTCTCCAAACGTAGTAAACGCATAATACCATTCCGCATTTCGGATGTATGCACAAGGACATGATTCCGGATGTATGCACAAGGTCATCCACACGGTGCTATGCAATTCTTACGTATACGTATACATTTCAGCCAAATCGATGAGTTTCTGAACTCATCCACCTATAACTTTCGAACCGTTTGACCGATTTGGCTGAAAAATATTCCCAGAGGTCCTCTTGAGTAGTGCTACCTGTGTACCAAATTTGGTCCAAATCGGTCAATGTATGTGACCAGGAGAGTGCGCACGGACAGACGGACGGACGGACAGACAGTTAGAGTAAAACCATTACTTCGCTGAATGCTCTCGCTTCAGCTACGTAATAAAATATTATCTCCTACAAAATTTTCAATCTACAGTTTCTTTACAACATATCACATTCTTATTCTTTGAAGCTAAAATTCAAGGTGATTTTTCCGTTTGCCTTTTTTCTCCGTACAAGTAATGCTTTTTTTGTATGTTGTATGTCGCTTATTTGAACCAAATTGGACAAGCCGTTCCAGGAAATGAATTAGTGTGATTGGCCGCACAACCCTTATCTACAACCGGTGGTATACATTTTTATCATTAGCATTCGTCCCAAAATTTATTCCATGTGTGTTTGTTTCTTAGAATGACCCGTTTTCATGCAAGAAAAATAGTTAAGCTTATTTTTATCCATGAACATTAAGGATTCTTCATATTCAGCTTCGCTAGTTGGTAATATGTACAGAATTATTATTGTATTCCATACAAGTTTATTCAAGCAATGATTGGAAAAAAGGGATTCTTGTGCAAAGTTGCAAAGGTAGGACATATGAGCATAGAATCAGCACTACTTTCTTCTATAAAGCAGAGCTTCTACTACAGAGCACTTATTATCAACCGTGCAAAGCGATGCGCTTATTAACAAGAACAGGAATATTTATGCAACGAAAAATCGCAATATTACATTTAAATACTTATTTTAACTCTTATAACTTACTTTTAGTGCAACCAGTAGCCAAAATAAATTAGCAGTAGATTTGTTTAAGCTATAAGTTAGGAATAAAGAAAATTCAAGAACTGAGCAAAATATTCTCAGAAAGTGCTCTTGTTCATGGTGTAGAATGGATATGCAACCTACATCGTAAAAATAGGACAACTCATTGTAAACTTTTGGAATAGAGACTTTCGGCTTGTAAGATTCTTGCCTGCTTTGACAAAGTTCTCAGATATATCCCCATTTCTCATAACTTGTTACATTCCATGAAGATATGCAATACACATTGAACATTGTTCCTACACACAAACCCATAAACATAATCTTCCAGCTAACAATATAATACCTCATCAGTTTGAATGATCAACAAGAACGCCAATCCAACCAACCAATCCGTATTCCAACTTAAAAATATTCTACAATAAAGGAGTTGCGTAACGTTATTACCAATTGTGTCATTCATTTGACAGTGAATTAAAATCCCGTCTTGAAATACAAGACACTGTGTACCGTTGGGTTGTACACCAGCCAGAAAGGGATAATCATAATAATTAATATGTCTGGCCTGCGGATCAGCAGCTTTAGGAGGAATGCAAAAAAGCAAGCAGCTCTTGAATTCTTTAGATGTAGTTTTTTTCACGCCCAGCCTGCTAGCTAGTAACTATATTTTGTAATAAAAAGTTTTAAATGCTGGCACAAGACGTAGTTAACGAAAACAAATTTTTGTATGGTCAGATTAAAGTTAGTCACATTTAAAAAAATCAACGTGCAGTTCGAGAGATTTTCATGAAAAATACATTTCCAATTCATGCCACCAAAACAATTAATACAATATGTTATTAAAAATTATTAAATTACGATGCAACAATTTTTGGTAGTAGAAATGACAACAGGAACAGGGCAGTGTAATCCTTTCATCGAACAAGCTACACCTCTTATGCACGAGCTCAATGGTGAATGCACGCCGCCAAGTTCATATTTTTATTTTTTTTATTTTACCCAACCAGCAACAGTGCGGCATACCGACGACTTTTCGTAGTATAGTGTGTGATACATGAAAATGATTGTATTTTCTGTGAGGAATTCAGTTATGCTATTTTAGAAGTTCTACAATGATCTCAGCGTGACCTACACACGTTTAAATATCGAAATTTCTTATTTTTTGAGAAAGCAGCCATTAGGGTTTCCAACTGGTTCTCAGGTAAGACTTATATTAGATTTGTTGTGTTGGTGAGATTCATGTGAATTCTCATATCTCAGATAACTTTATGTTTCTATTTGGAAAAAATTTCCTTCTCCATAGCTGCAAAAATGAAATATAAAAATCCAATGCCAAGATACATACAGAATGTTCTTATCTGCTGATTCTCATGAACATCACAAATTCGCTTGGAGTTGAGCATAATCAGAATCAAATACGTCGTACGTATCATTGGAAACCCTAGCAGCCATACTATTCAATATTTTGAAATATTTTTTATCACTTCACCATTTGAGGATGAAGCTTTAAAAGCTGTGAGAAGTACACGAAATTTATTATCAGCAATCAGGTCAAACATTTGCTAGAATAATGCATACAGTTTGATGCGCCACAATGAGCTGGTGCTTGAACATTGGCGTGATTTCGTCTCCAGTTCGGATGTAAGGCTTTCCAAGTTTAGGTGACTGGGTGCATTTCCCCAGTTGCCAAGCACAATCCCCAGCAAGGCAACGGAGACACGACAGGAGGGTGGGGCACCACTTTGCCATTTTTGTTTCACACTTTATACTTTGCGTTTTAAAAAAAATGAAGCTATTTCCTCAAATTGTTGAATGGAGAAAAAAGAATTTGAAAACTTTGAATGAATCTCCTGCTTTCTCAAAAAATAAGAAATTTCGATATTTAAACGTGTGTAGGTCACGCTGAGATCATTGTAGAACTTCTAAAATAGCATAACTGAATTCCTCACAGAAAATACAATCATTTTCATGTATCACACACTATACTACGAAAAGTCGTCGGTATGCCTCACTGTTGCTGGGTGGGTAAAATAAAAAAAATAAAAATATGAACTTGGCGGCGTGCATTCACCATTGAGCTCGTGCATAAGAGGTGTAGCTTGTTCGATGAAAGGATTACACTGGAACAGGGGTAGAAAAACCGGCACCTCGAGCAAAATAAGCAAATGGGGCATTGCGAAACAAGGCCGGGAATTTCTGCAATACAAATTCAATAAAGCTATTATTGTTTTAGGATTTGAGAAGCGAAAAGTTAATCATAAGGTATAAGATAAAGGGATTGGGATTAGATAAGATTACCAACGAGCATTTAACTGTTTTAATTAAAAAAAATTTTTGCTTTATTGTTTTCTGCCAAGAAGAGGAGCTCGAGTGTCGAGGAATCAACATCATCATAAAAAATGTCAAAACAAAAACTGAGCCCGACTACTCAAAATCGGTGTAAAAACGACTCGTGCCTGTTCTGCTCGTACACAGCTGACCCGATTCGAACTGGAAGGGCTTCTGGAGGTGATTCCAATATTTTGGATGGTGGTGATGAGACAGCGAAGGTGTTGAAGACGCTTTGCAATTATCTGATGCCACAAAACCAGGATGACATACCGGAGAAGATCTCCCCAGAAATGTTTCCGTTTTGCCTTTCCTGTAAGAATTTGGTGATGGAGTTGTGGGAATGTCAAGAAGTAATCAGGAAGACTCAATTACGAATGGCTGAGATAACAACCATCATTGAGAAGAAGGTTTTGGATGGAGTGGTGTTGGATTCAGATGATCAAATGCCGTTATCAGCTGCAACTACTTCAGACAAGCGGTTTTTGAAGCTGAGACATGTCATTTTTAAAAGTAAGTAAAGGACAAGCCGACAAGACAACGGAAACAAATTGTTCCACTCCACATGGATGTCATAATCACAATGAAAATTTTTTGATAGATTACAGGGAAACTTTAGAACGGATGAGGAATGAAAATGAAAAGTTGTCATCCGTCCCTTCGAACGATCATGTTCCCGCAGTTCTTCAAATTGTTAATACTTCAACTCTTCATCGTCTTCCAGTAAAAAAGGACTGTGATGCGGATGCTGATGAAGTAGCTAGTAATCATTGCGCTGATGCTGATACGATCTTTCCGGAGGTTCCTCCCTCGCCCAAAGATTCAAGTGGGAGAAGTTCTCAGGCTATGGAGGATGATGAGAGCGATCCAAATTTTGAAGAGGAATATCATATCTTCAAAGCTGAAATGTCAAGCGAATCGGAAATGGAAATGGAGGGCGACGACGACCACTCTGAGAATATTGAAAGCGAGGAAGAAGAAGGGGATAAGATTGTGACTTCTTCTCCATCACCATCACCTCCTCAATCTTTCGGTCCATTGCTAAGTTCAAGTGGGAGAGTGAAAAGACGAACAGGAAGAATGGCTGAAGCAGCAGTGACGGAACAAAGGAAAGGATCAAATCAAAAGTGTGAGCTGCCAGTTGCGAAGAGAAGGAGTAACAAGAGCATCCTCACGTGTGGACGTTGTCCGTACCAAACTAAGATTGCCAAACGATTCGAGAATCATCTTCAACTTCACGTGGTGGGCACCCACCAACTCCGTCATTTGTTCCATTTGCGGTTGCTTTGTGCTTCCAAGATGTTTGGGTTTTCATAATCTTTCCTATCATCCAGAATCTACTGAAACTTTATAATTCCTCATGTTAAAAATACAGAAGTTAAAACATTGTTTGTAAATTCTATTTAAGCGTTTTTTGGGGTGAGGAGGATTATCTTAAAAGTATTATTAATTTTTGGTTTTGATTTCTGTAGAAAATAAACACGGGTTTTACTTTTTTGATGCTTCAAAATTGTGCATAGCAATATATTTATTTATAAGCATGTCAAAAAGATGTGATGTACATAAAAATTCATATTTCATATTTGCATAAATAAGTTTAGTAGTGTGTAAAGCAACCAATTTTCTTCCTATTTCATCGTAAGCAACACCCGAAATGTTCCTCTGGTTAGCCCCCTAAAAAACTTGAGAATACTTCGTCTTCCAATGACATACGTACTTCCATAGTTTAGTATGAATGGTCTGCAAGACTTTGAAAACTTGGACATCATCTTATTAACCGGCACCCTTTGCAAAAGGGGGTAGGTTCTTATTTTCACAAATGGTGTCTGTCTGTCTGTCCGGCTGTCTCTCTGTGAGCACGATAGCGGCGACACGGTTGAGAAATTTCGAAAATTCTTTTTGGCAAACGATAACTTAGGTTAAGACCTTCCCTGGGAAGCGAGATGGTGGTTATCGGTTATCGATAACCAGGTCAAAGTTAAGATCAAATATTTCTGAATAGCAAAGTATAAAGTGCGATGCATCAAAATGGTTCTATTTTCTTAGATGAATTCAGTCATGCTGTTTTAAAAATTCTATGATGACCCCAGCGTGACCTACCAACGTTTAAATGTCGAAATTTCTTAATTTTTAATTAATCAAAATTTTCAAATTTATGTATAATTTGCACAAGGTGCCGGTTCTTTACGCCTGTTCTCGAGTTTATTAAATGAATGGGAACAAGGAGGAGGCCAATAATTTTCATGAAAGCAAAGCCAACTAATTGTCCAAGCGTCTATACTCAACCATGATAATTTGGGGGATGCGAAGAGTTTCCGAAAATTCGTATCGCGTTACTCCAACCATTCGCAATTCTTTTGTTATTAAAGGTATGACTTGCGTTGTGTAAATGATTATGATTGACATAGCTGCCGCAAGATTTGCGTATACTACTGTGCTTACAATTGTGGAATAAATTGTTTGAATGATACGAACAGGAAGTGTGAAGTATTCATCAGCTATAACGTTTCAAAAGCGAAAAAAGCGAGGTAAGGCAAGTCATAAGTACCACCACAGTGCATTAACAAGCCCTCGCCACCAATCTTTATTCAATCATTAACAATCGTACTTTGACGCGAGACTTACAGTCGCAGACAAAATAAATTGAACGGTCGAATCTATGATGAATAACTGCTAGGGAATCACTGTAAAACGAATTTCGAAATCGAATGAACCCACTAGTATGATAGAGGAGGTCTTCCTGAGTGTAGTGACAGTTCATTTTACTACAAAATTAAGATATAATTAATTTGATATAATTTTTACTGAAAATGTTTCAGTTTTTACGCGACATAAATAAATGAACAAATAAAATTATAATTTAAAAAATACAGTAAGTTAAACGGAAAACGTTAAATAAACTTAGTTAATAGTAGCTAGTAGCGAGTAGAGCCTCCGTTTGCTTCGATCACCGCCTGAAGGCGGTGTTGTATTGACTCCACGAGACCTTGGGTCACTTCAGCAGAAATCCCTTCCCATGCATCTTGAACTTGGACCTTCAACTGTGGGATACTCTTGCTTGTAGTGGAATACACAGCTCGTTTCAAGTGACCCCACAGATGTTCAATGGGGTTCAAATCTGGTGATTGAGGGGGCCAATTTAAGACTTCCATCTTCTGATTCTTGAAGAAGATCTGAGCCTTTTTTGAAGTATGCTTGGGGTCATTGTCCTGTTGAAAAAAAATCTTCGCCCCACTCCCAATTTTTGGGCGGATGACTTCCCGTTTCTTCCCAAGATGTCCACGTAAACCTCAGCATTCATTTTCACATCAATAAACTCCATAGTTCCAACTCCGTTAGAAGCCATAGATCCCCATACCATAATGTTTCCACCACCATGTTTGACTGTGGCTTTGGTGTTCTTGAATTTGAGGGCTTCATTCTTGCGTCGCCACACGCTACGTCCACAATCAGAGCCAAAAAGGTTAATTTTGGTCTCATCTTTCCATAAAACACGTTTCCAGAACTCAGGAGGTTTATTTATGTGATTTCGAGCAAAGTTTAGTCGCTTCTTTTGGTTGACTTTAGAAATTAAGGGCTTCTTTCTTGCTAATCTTCCGTGAAGTCCATCTTTGTTGAGGTAACGTTGAATGGTTCTAGACGAAACTTCTTTTCCAAAGTCATCCTTGGCCATTTCCTTTAATTTAGTGGAGGTAACAAAAGGATTTACCTTCGCTTCTCGGACAATTTCACGTGCTTCTCGTGTGGTGAAAGCAGCAGGCTTTCTTCCTCTTCCCGGCTTGTCAGCAATCCTTCCGGTCTTTTGATACCGCTTCACGATTTGATAGGCCGTGGTCTTATTAATTTTAAATTTTCGACCCAGTTCTGCAAATGTCAGAGGCTCGTTCTCCCTATTTTCCCAGGTGGAAACGACCAAATCTCTAATCGGGATTGGAACATGACTCCAATGACAAGCGGAGGTCCCAGGGCCTTTAGCAGCTTTTCGAGGCTGAAGAAACAGAAATTTAAACTTGATTACAATCGATATAATTCATTTAAAACTCGAAAACAGTCCAAACCTTACATTTCAAGCCAATATACTTACCATTTTGTTGGTCGTTCAATTATTTTTGTCCGCTCCGTTCCGCCGATTTTGATAAAAAGTTATCCTCCATTCCACATAACTACATAGATTTACTATGTTTTTGTTTAGATCGCTTCCTTACACTCTGCTCTATTTGATGTGCATATTTACTATCATGAAATTCATGCTATGTAGCTACAAACTCATGCAAAGTTTGATACATTCAACCGTTCATTTTATTTTGTCTGCGACTGTAACTATTGGCAAGCAAAGTGCAATGGAAGCCCGTACCAGACTAGCGCATATCGACGAAAAAAACTGATAGAATCAAAAAAACGTGATACTGACAACCCCTGCCATGAATTGAACCCACGCACGAGTGCACCCAATTCCGGTACGCTAGCTATTACGCCCTGTAGCTCCTGGTCCTGTATCATTTCCAAAGAGACTTGGAGCTTTTGGGAAAACTGCAAACACGATTGAAACGAGAAGGCTGGTTCCCATCAAAGAGAAGCCCTTTCCTTTTCTAGGTGGAAATTTTTTCTGTATTTTTCTACAAAAGAAAATAGCCAAGAAAGATGATTTTTGGGCTATCACCGCGTGTAATTGAGCTCAGATCTAATTGTGGACAGCCCTGTTTCGTCCTATTGGGACTCATCAGCACAATCCAATCTAACCTTTCTATGCATTTCAAAAAAGGTCAAAATTTATGACCTTTCCATTTTCGAGCATCAGGTTTACCGTGTAGCATATCATTCGATCGCTAATCATGATATTGGATCATACATGATTATGCGTATTGGATGTTATCGTAATGGTAAAATGTCTTCAGTTTTCTTTTATAAATCCTAAATTGCTTGTTCGTTACACTCCTGTGTTTCCAGGTTTATTGCATTTATAATGAATGTAAAACGTTGGTATGCCAAGAATTGATTTGCATTTAAAAGAGGCATAAAATACCAGCTTGGAAAAAGATTCAGTCACAAAGGCAAAAATGTTCCAAATCAGTTATTCCAAAAAACTGTCTTTCAGATAGTAAAAACCAATTCCTGATACGATAAAATATCAATCACCGTATGATTAATCAACAATATTTTTCTTTCCTTTTGGTCAAAAATTCAAACCTTTCTCGAGTTATCTTTCCTCCCAGCAGCGGAGAGACAAAATAAATTGTCTCGTAGTTCGCTTCTCTCCTGTTCCAAGTTATTAAGCAGCAACATTCATAGCAATGTAATTTTATATTATCGCGTAATCAATCAATACTTTTTCCTAAAGATTTTAAATTACATTTTTTAATACCAAGCCGGTTTCTAACGTATTTGCTTCTGAAATATTTATGGCAATTCGGTATTATAACAAAGAACAAGTACTTTATTTTTCATGTAAAACTACTTAAAATTTTCAAGGTAAAAATTCATAAGCATTTTCAATTTTGTTTTGTGTATGGTATACGTATCATTAATATCTCCCAACTAAATAGAGCACCAAACTATTGGATAGCGAGGCGAGGCTCAGAACTTATTGATTCTTTGAGAACTTCAGTTGCCGATCGTCGACGACAAAACTTTTTCTTGTTTCTCATACACATTTGTAAGTTGAAGTCGTAGAAATACAGCAACTGTCTTTGTGAACAAGAAACATTAACAGTTTTATTACTAAAATTAGTGCTATTATAGAAATTTGACATTTTTAAAACAGAATATGACAAATTTTACGTTTTGTCTTACCCACAAAAAAATTGAAAACCAAAAAACAACTATAAAAGTTATTTCAACCAAGCAAACCATTCCATGTAACTGCAACTGAATTGACTGTTTGTATCACCATGAAATCACCACTACTTTTACTGGCGTATTCACTTAATCAATCCATTCAAGCCCTTATCTTCCCTGCCTATTTCATTTACTGGGACAAAAAGTGCAAATTGTGGAAACAATTCGGCACGTCTAAGAAATACAAGTTGGTTCCATTTGTCATCGCCCAATTTGGATTTAACGGCGTTGGAATCATATTTATTTGTGGAATTGCCATTTTGCTTGGAACAATATATTCCCCTAAGACCACCATCCCATTAGAACAAATGGTACTATTCCCGTTAGTGTGGTTGGGATTGGTTGCCTCAATTTGTTTCGACATCGTTATCCTCATATTTGGACAAGATTTGGTTGCTCTAACCAATTGGTGTCTACACTCAGATGAAGAATTCAATATTGAAGAATCCAAAACCACATTTCGATCAGCAACAAACGAAATAAAAACGGTTTGGAAGAAGGAATTCTACTGGCTTGGAACATTTTCACTAGTTTTGGTTACAAGCTTCTTTGCAGCTTCCGTGGTCATTTTTGCCGGAGCAGTATACAACAACTGGGATGGATACTATTTGGCTTTAAAGTTCATTGAAGGATTTGAAAATCTTGGATCAACATCATGCATGACTTTTTTTCGTTATGTTTGTATGATTACAGGAGGCCAGGCAGCATATCTCAGCTTCCGAGTTATGATAATGTCCGGTATGCAAATAGGTGTCACAACTCAGCAACTGGTGAAAGGAATATTCAGAAGCCCCGATCCCGTGAGCTCAGCCTTAATATTGAAATATAGGGAGCTCCAGTTAGCCTTAACGGCATCAAGTAATATGATTGGGTGTATGGCAGCTATTGTTCTTGCTATTAGTTTCATTATATTTGTGATTTTCACAAACATGGCAATATACGGAATGCAGACAACGTCCAGCACATTTCCTGTAGGTGTTGCTGTGTTCTTTGTTGCAATAATGTTATTTATTGTACATACTTTATTTGAGGTTGGTTGTCCTTTCCATGAGTTAAGCGCTAGGATAAAGAAAAAATGGATGAGAGACTTAGAAAAATGCAATAGATTTGAGAGAAAGCATGTAAGACGGAATCTGATTAGCTGTCCATGTCTTGCACTACCTGTTGCAGGAGTGGGAATTATGGATAAAGACATCAGAATGAATTACTTTGATCAAACACTAAACTATATCATCAATGTCCTGCTTCTTATTCAAGATAGTTTTCAGTAAACGCATCTGGGCTGCTGTGCAGACTTTTTTTTCGCGCAATCCATTATCCGGGTAAAATCCTTATGTTAAATTGCAAAATCCATTCTTCATTAAATAGTATTACAGTTAGATATGTTAGTCATTTAACATTTCTGAACATGTAGCATGTTTAAGAAAATGTTCATCACTTAATCGCGTGGAAGCTTAGATACAAAATAGGAATATTTAAAACTCACACCATGAATTATTCGAACTGCATTCCTGATCCGGAATATATATGCGATCCATTGCAAAAATAGGATTTGAAAAAGTCAAACCGTTTTCGAGTTATCGGACCCCCCAACGGACAGACAAAACAAATAAGGAATCTATAGTGCAACTAAAAATTAAAGAAGGGCAGAGTTGATAGAACAATTGACTGGTAGTTCGCTTCTGTTCCAAGTTATTAAACGTTCATAGCCATAAAAATATATGTCATCGCTTAATCAATCAATAATTTCATGTGGACTGGATATTACATTACACTGTTTAATACCATGCCGGTTCCTAGCATGTAAATAAATACCTTAAACATTTATGCCATATTGCTTTTAAAAAAATACTAAGATTTCTATGTTAAATTTCAATTTTTAAAGTATAAAATTGAAAAGGTACATGTATGCAAAGAATATTTTGGATTCCATAAACAGCCTGCAAATAAATCGAAGGCCAAACAATAGAATGGCGTAGTGCGGGGCTCAGAGCCTATTGATCCTTTGAGACAGTAATAGTTGGTAAAACAATTGACTCAAAGCTAAGCAAATATATTTCATCGCGTAATCAATACTTTTTTGTAAACTTTAAATTACATTTTCGAATACCGAGCCGGTTCCTACCTTAATCGCCTCTGAGATTTTTATGGCAACTTGGTTTTAGAAGAAACAACAAATACTTCAATTTACATGTAAAAACCATTTAAACTATTTGAAACAACCTGCGCATTGCATTGCATAAATAATAAACCCGACAATTCAAGATGTAATGATGTACCTTTAAGAGTATACACATTCTGAGTGATCCCTTTCAACCCCCTTTTAATAAGGTCGAAGAACACGCTGGGGTTATCTAAGAACGTGAGAGCAACATTTATGAACTATTCTTCCCATTAGCTTCATTCTGATGTATCACAACCCATGCCATACTATTAAAAATATATCTGACCTTCACCTTTGACCCGGTCCCCATAAACCGAGTTCACCCACCCTCGAAATTAATCTTACTTTTGGTCAAAGATACCGATCAGTGAAAACAAAATTTCAAAAAGTCTAACCAATCAAAAGTTATTGCGTGAGTTCTATTTTCAAACTTGATTTGGTCAAAGGTAACGTTAGGGTTATCCCCAGAAACTCGGTTGTTCCACAAACGAACTACTCTCTAAAGTACCTTCATTTTGATGTATTACAACCAATACCTTACAATTCAAAAACATTGACCTGACCTTTGACCCAGTAGTTATCATAAACCGATTTGACCCATCTTCGAACTCGATTGTAATTTTGACCTAATATAGTGATTAGTGAAAACAGAATTTAAAAAAGTGAAACAGTTTTTGAGTTATCGTACATACAGACAGACAGACGACAGCCTGAGTGTTTTCAATATATACCTAAAGGTACATAATAATAAACTTGTAAAAAGGCACGAACAATGCCAGGAATATTTAAGTAGCCAATTGTTGAATAACTTTTATTTCCAAATAAGTTAGAATTTATACTGAACATGATCCGATTGTTACTTAATCTAAATATCTTTTGGATTCCATACTTTTTGCGTTACTAAAACCTGGGGTAAATAAAGAAGCTAAATAAATTCTTTTGTATCAATAAATCTTGTTTCTAAACCAAAAGAACCAAAGAGTGAAAAGGAATGGGTTCTAGGCCCATTGCGGGTAAACCCGTTTGCGGGTATGGTACCTTTTGCGGGGATGGTACTTTTTGCGGGGATGGTACTTTTTGCGGGTATGACAAATTGCATTTATATAGTAAAACCAAGGTTAGGAAAAAACATGGATGAAGGATTTGCTCCATTTTTGCATGTTAAAATTATTAAAAACATGGAAATTGTAGGATTTTTGGAAAAACTATTTTTCAAACAATGCACAGGTTTTAGTAGCATAACAATGTAATTGTGGCTTGATTATATAAATTTTTACAAGTGATAACAGGTTTGAGCCGTTACAGGCCCATTGCCGGTAAGCCCGTTTGCGGGTATGACAAGTTCCGGGTAGGTCCTTTTGCGGGTAGGCCCTTTGCGGGTATTACAAATTGCGTTTATAGAGAGAATGGACCCGATGAGTGCAACTAGGAATAAAAATTCATTCTATTTTATGCAAAATTGGTAACAACAAAATCTGTTGCAACAGGCTTGTAGCAAATTTAATAAGCTACAAAATTTAGGAAAGAGTGAAGAATTTGGACCAATATTGACCTCTTGGCTTCACTTTTTCTTCAAGCGTTTCATGAGGTTCGCGCTGGAAGACTTCGCGACCTTCGAAGACGTTTTCTCCCAGTGTTTATGGAATTGGAGAAGGGTCTTGGGCATTTCCGATAGGGTATGGTAGTGGCTCTGCCACAGTGCCCAGAATTTTTCTATGGGATGCAGTTGGGGTGCATGGGGTGGGTTCTCGTGTTTCTCTACCCAAGACCCATTTTCACGAAAAAATTTCAACACGTCCTTTTGATCATAAGCCGAAGCCAAATCGTACCAGAAGACGAATTTGTTCACTGAACGGTGCTCCTGGATGTAGAGAATCAGAATGTTCTTGAATCACTACCCTAAGTACATTTTTGGGGTCATGGTGCCCCAAGATATGAAGGGCTTCGAAAATGTTCTAAATTGGTCCATAGCCTGCAAAACTAGGTTTAGCTTCGAAAATTTGAAAGAATCTTCTGTTTTTTTAGGTGTGGCAATACGTTTAGAGTCTGTGCAATTAATATATAGCCGAGCTGGTGTCTGCAAATTGTCCTGGATGACATATTTTTCATCGTCCATAATGACAATTTTTCTTAGCAAATTTTTGCGCAGCAATGGTTCACATTTCTTAAATGTCGCCCTCTGCGAACTGGTTTGCTAAACTGTGCTCTGTTTTGTGCTGAAACGGATCCCCAGTTTCCGAACTTTAATATGCCGCAAAGTTTTCTAATTAATTTTTAATTTTTTGGCCGCTAGCCCTCCTAAAGTTGAGGGGTGTCTCTGATACAGGCGTTTCACATCCACTATCTACTTTGGCGTCATTATCTTAGGGACACGACCACTCTGGACCTTAATTTTATGTCCATCGGATTCTCTATGCTTTTTTACCCATCTGTTGATTGTATCCTCTTTGAAATCCTCCATTTTGAAGAAAAGCCATATCTTCTTTTTGCCAAATTTAAACTCGGTTGTGGACTTCTGTGCGATGTGGGTGGCAAGCTCCACACTTGCCAATTTTTTTAAAGGGCACCCGATCTATTTTCGAAACTTTAAACCCGCAGACTTTGTTCACAATGAAAAGCTCTATCGACTACAAATAAAAGCAGCCTCAATGTGCAAACTGGGTGGTGAGCATAAGCAACGGAAAGTACATTTGCACTCATCGGGTCCATTCTCTAGTAAAACGTATGCAAGCAATGCATAATGGTTATATATTAAATGCACGTAATAGAGTGAAATTGTGTTTATCGCGTAGTTACGCGTTTTTCCGTATGGTGCGCCACTTTGTATCGCTTAAAACAATGCTAACTTAACTCTAATTAACTCACTTTCAACTTTTATCACAACTCTTCAGTGCATTATTGTTGGTGTAAGCGATATGTAGTGGCGCCGTTGGCGACCAAACATGAAATTAACATGAAACTGTTACCCATTTCACTTGATGTGAAGTCCATTGAGTATGGATAAACAGCAGGTTCAGGTTAGGACTTGTCGGAGAGTATGGACAATCAAGAAATATTAGCGGTACGGGCAAAGGAGTGCTAGTCATTTTCACGTTATTAACAGAGTGTGATGTACTATCCCCTAGTGCATAGGCGGGATATCCTTTGTTCAAAGTGTACCTATTGGTTCGGTGGGTGACCCGTCCCCATAACCCGCACCCATACCCATACCCATCTACCCGTTATCCTACTTCTGTACTTCAACATGCATTGAAGTTAGTGGTACCCTGGCATGTCAAGGGGATAATAATGCTAGTGAATTGAATCCGGTTTAAACCGGTTTTTAATGTCTCCAATCCGGTGGATTTAATGGCAAAAATGGATAAATGCCTTAAATATGTATAAATATATCAAACTACGCCCTTTGTCCATTTTCCACCCCTGTTAGGGTGGACAATATGAAATGGACAAAAGTGGATAAAATGGAAGAAATGGACAGTATCACATGCCATGAGGAGCCAAATTTGAATATACATAGACCATTACCGTAAATCCTGAGACAGGTATTGTACGGCTGATTAGCTGACGATAAAACTAATCACTGAGTTAGAACAAGCGGTAATGGAATGGAAAGGTTATAATACATGCAATTTTTAATTTGCATATTTTTTAAAAGAAATTGAATAACTGGACCATACCATAATACTATTATGGTTCGCGAGTGAAATTAAAAACACGTACCAAAGCCAACGCCAATTACGTAGAAGATTGCTTGACGTAGAAAGTAAACGCTGAAACCTAAATGTGGAAATTACATTTGCAAAACGTCATACTTTTGAGAATAAAATACTTCCTTTAAAGTTTGGTTTGGTTTACAAGCTAAAATAGCTTATTTACTGAATTTTGTCCATTTCTTCCATTTTATCCACTTTTGTCCATTTCATATTGTCCACCCTAACAGGGGTGGAAAATGGACAAAGGGCGTAGTTTGATATATTTATACATATTTAAGGCATTTATCCATTTTGCCATTAAATCCACCGGATTGGAGACATTAAAAACCGGTTTAAACCGGATTCAATTCACTAGCATTATTATCCCCTTGACATGCCAGCGTACCACTAACTTCAATGCATGTTGAAGTACAGAAGTAGGATAACGGGTAGATGGGTATGGGTATGGGTGCGGGTTATGGGGACGGGTCACCCACCGAACCAATAGGTACACTTTGAACAAAGGATATCCCGCCTATGCACTAGGGGATAGTACATCACACTCTGTTAATAACGTGAAAATGACTAGCACTCCTTTGGGTACGGGGTAGTAGTTTAGTAAGTAAGTAGTTAATATTACAATTTTTTAAAACTGGTTGCATTATCTTGCTACTGAAGTGGCGCTGACGCTTTTACGTGACATGGTTCTGACGCACAAACAGTAGTTTTTTATTTTAATTGACATAGCTTTCTAATTCAAGGAGATAGAAGCTCAATGTTCCGACTTATCTGTCTAATGAAGAATTTCATATTACATATCATTGCTTGTATTCGATTCCTGAAGGGTAAATTTTAGCAATAGAAATACAATTTTACCATTGATTTAATGCTGGCGCATAAAAAACTGAGAGTAGGCTATGCAGCAATACCTCCAAAGCAACAGAGAAGAAACTCAGACTCATTTTGCAATCGAATTCATAGCGAAACAGATAAGCCAGTTTTAATCAATATCATAATGTAATCCGATTATTAGTTTACATCTTAACTTGGATTTTACTTTTTTGGTATTACCGTGATATGGAGAAATAAATGGTAAAAATACTTTCCCCTAGAAACTGAAACATTTTTGGTGAGCAATTTCATGTTTGGTCGCCAACGGCGCCACTATATATCGCTTACACCTACAATAATGCACTGAGGAGTTATGATAAAAGTTGAAAGTGAGTTAATTAGAGTTAAGTTAGCATTGTTTTAAGCGATACAAAGTGGCGCACCATACGGAAAAACGCGTACTTACGCGATAAACGCAATTTCACTCTATTACGTGCATTTAATATATAACCATTATGCATTGCTTGCATACGTTTTACTATATAAACGCAATTTGTCATACCCGCAAAGGGCCTACCCGCAAAAGGACCTACCCGGAACTTGTCATACCCGCAAAAGGGCATACGCGCAACTGGTCATACCCGCAACTGGCCATACCCGCAAAATGTACCATACCCGCAAACGGGCTTACCGGCAATGGGCCTGTAACGAAAGGAATGAAGGGGAAAGACAAAGATGTTATTTTAATGTTATTTCAATGTTGATCCTAGTACTCCTCGAAGCTAACTACTCATCTTTCTCTCCGTTAGCTCCAAGGAAAATTATTACACCAATGTCTTTTCTTTCTTGTGACCAACTTCCTCCGGGTACTTCCGTAGTTCCCATAAGCTACATGAACGACTACAATTAACTTACTAACATCCGAACATTTGCTTACTACCAGTGTTGGCGACAAGAACGGTTTAGTTGTAGTTGTAGTTATATTCTATTCCCGAATTTCATTTTGCATTGTAGTTATAGTTATATTCTATTCCTGCTTCTAGTAGTTATAGTTATAGTCAGTTGTAGTTGTAGTCTCATATAAGAAAAATTGTAAATTCAACTGTTCTTTTCAAACAATTCGAGCTTAACTTGATGTTATTTTAACTTGAAATCAATACACGATTTTCAAGATTTAAACTGGGACAAATTTTGTGAAAAAAATAGAATTTTTACTTGATATGAGAAAGAATGCTCCACAACTGAAGTTTAAACGTCAATTTGATGTAAAGTATTTTGAAATTTTAAGCATCGATTTGAAAGAAATGTAATTTATAATTTTGGACCTCAAATTCATTGAAAATAATTTAGATTTTTGCAACAAAAAATTTAATTTTAACCTCTCTGCATATAAGTTAGTGTGTACAAACCATTTAAGCAACACTGCATAAAAGATTTGAATATTTTTTAAAGAGCCTTATTCAAATTATGCAAGTGAAAATGCCTGGATGTTGATAGAAAAAGCCTACAATCACCTACCATCATCACTTCAACACTTGTTACGTACTATTAAACCTATTATGCATAAGCAACCGTGAGCCGTGAGCAAGGCTTCAACTCCACTCTATTTTTATTAAAAATAGAGTGGAGTAAGTCTTCGGAACCTTCTACAAAATAGTTCATCAAATGGTCGATCAAGCACGTAGCACGTCGATATTTTGAGTATCGACATGTTTGTATAAAATTGAAAAATGATACAAACTTGCCGATTGCTTTTGAAAAGTATGTCGAGATAAAAAAAATTAAAATTTCTAAAGATGGTGAGTCGCAGGATTACAACTTTAACTTAGTTAGTTTTACTTAGAGTTGGTAAAACAATTTAATATATTTTTATATCATCACGTAATCAATCAATACTTTTTTGGTAAACATTTTGAATGATATTTTTGAATAACCAAGCCGGTTCCTGGTTCCTTACATGTTCGCTTCTGAAATATTATGGCAACTCGATTTTAGAACAAACAACAAGTACCTCAACTTTCATGCAAATCTATTTAAATTTTTTCAGGTAGAATATTCAATTTTGCTTTGTGTATGGTATACAAATGAAATTTGGGAGCACATGAATACCTTTCAACTAAATAAAGCACCAAAATATCGGATTACGAGGCAAGGGAGGCTCAGAACTTATTGATCCTTTGAGGACTGCAGTTGCCGATAGTCGATGACAAAACCGTACATTTTGCAAGTGAAAATTGTAGAAAATGCAGTAATTGATTTTTGAATAACATTAGTAGCAATTATTACTATTATTAGTGATACGTTAAAACTTTAATATTTTTTAAACAAGACATTGTAAATTTCACAAGTTATTCAACCCATAAAATCTTGATCAAAACCAAAAGCGAAACAGTTTTAGTTAACCATTTGACACAACTGAATTATTTGCTTGAGTCATCATGAAGTCGCCATTAATTTTACTTGCATATTCCCTTAATCAATCCTTTCAAACCCTTATTTTCCCTGCCTATTTCATTTACTGGGACAAAAAGTGCAAATTGTGGAAACAATTCGGTACGATTTCTGGGAGACAAAAGTTGATTCCATATGTCATAGCCCAATTTGGATTTAATGGCGTTGGAATTATGTTTACTTGTGGAATTGCCATTTTGTTTGGAAAAGTATATTTCCCTAACACCATCCCATTAGATCAAATGGTACTTTTCCTGTTAGTATGGATTGGAGGGCTTGTCTCAATTTGTATCGACATCTTCAATCTCCTATATGGAGACAAGTTGGTTGCACTAACTAATTGGTGTCTTCACTCGGATGAAGCTTTCAACATTGAAAATTCCGACATCTCATTTCTATCAGCAACGAACGAAATAAAAAAAATTTGGAGGAAAGAAACCCACTGGCTTGGAATGTTTTCGCTAATTATTGTTACAAGCTACTTTATAGCTTCTGTGGTCAGTTGTGCTGGATCCGTCTACAGTGACATGGATGGATACTATTTGGCTTTAAACTTTATTGAAGGGTACGAAAACTTTGGGTCAACTTTGGGCATGACTTATTTTCGTTATATTTGTATGATTACGGGTGGCCAGGCAGCATTTATAAGCTTTCGAGTCATGATACTGACTGGTTTTCAAATAGGTATCACAGCCCAGCAGCTGCTGAAGGGGATGTTCAGAAGCCCCGAGCCCGTGAGCTCAACCGAAATAGTGAAATATAAGGAGCTCCAGTTAGCCTTAACGGCATCACGTGATATGATTGGGTGTATGGTAGCTATTATTCTTGCTGGTACCTTCATTATAATTGTGATTTTCACAAACATGGCAATATACGGAATACAGACAACGTCCAACATATTTCTTGCTACTGTTGCTGGGTTCTTCGTTGCAATAATGTTATTTATTTCCCGTTGTTCATTTGACGTTGCTTGTCCTTTCCATGAGTTAAGCGCTAGGATAAAGAAAAAATGGATGAGGGACTTAGAAATCTGCAATGTAATAGAAAGAAGGTACCTAAGAAGAATTCTGATTGGCTGTCCATCTTTTGCAGTTCCAGTAAAAGGAGTGGGAATAATGGATAAAGACATCAGAATGAATTACTTTGACCAAACACTAAATTACATTATTAACGTCTTGCTCGTTATCAAAGATAGCTTGCACTGAAGCTGTGCAAGCATTTTTTCGCTTTGGTTTAAAGAGGTTAAATCCGTAATTTATCCTATTCTTATTGGTAAAATAAAAATATCATGATAGGCTTCAAATCATTGACTATACTATGCAATAAAATACATATAAAAACTTGATTCTTTGTTCGTTAGCACAATACTTAGAATAATTTTTACAAAAGATCGATCCACCAATTTTATGTCGATCTAATCGATGAGTATTGACAACCTTGGATGTTCACGTTAAATCTAAAATACCCAAAAAGTTTTCGCTATGTACAACATGAATACCACTAGTTTTAAATGTAATTCTGAAAATAAAATTTGGTAAAACTGGACATATGTACCTTTTGATTAAATATTTAACATACATTACAATATGCTATTCTTTCTTCAAATAATCATGTTTCAAGTTTCATTAGTAATTCTTAGGCTCTTCAAAACTACAAAATATTATGTTCAGCTTGGTCCTCTTTTTTTATTCCAGTAAACTTGTTTTGAACTTTTATTACAATATATACACAGAAAACTTGAGTGTTTTCAATTACATCCAATAATTCATGTTCCGCTTTAAAATAGTTTCAACCGTGATTTCAATACAGGTCAATATTAAACTCAAAGTTACCAATGTAATAGAAATATTGTTAACAGTTAGGAAAAATACATGTAATCGGGGTTTTCTACGGGAGAATCATCGAGCAACTTTAGCCTCATTAAGTGGTTCCGGATTTGCCCAACTATCCCACTGATTCAACAATCCCGATTCCCTTACACGATCCAAAGTTTTTATAACCCACAAGCTATTTTCCTTGTTAATTTTCCACAAATAAATTCTCAGGTCCAGGACATGCTTCAAAGTTAAAATATAAAGGTTGGATCCTTAATTTTTATTAAGTGGGTCATATCCCTTCTAACCAAATCAATCAGTGAGTATATGGCTTGTTTGCTTCATACCTTCTCAATCCAAGGCTTTTACTGCGTTGGGAGAGGATCGCAGAGGTGGTGGAGGAGATTTGGTGGACATGGGAGGAGGGGGTTTTGAGGTGATCACTCAACGCCTTCTTCAGCTACATCTTTGGCCTGCATACTAGCAGTTTATTAGAGTACAAACAGGCAAAAGTAAGACAGGCGGGAATTAAGTCTCAAAAATTTCATCATAGTTTTCCTTCTCTGCATTGAACATGTAGGCATGCCTACACATGATGAATTATCATAACATTTTTACTAGTGAAGGAGAGGAGTAGTGTAACTAAACATTTTATACAGACTGATAACTTTATTTTCTCGACTACTATTTTTTACTATTGAATTTCGTATTTACTAAAATATAAACATCTAATATTTCCAACCAGCAGATAAAAACTTGATCTTAACTTAAATTCCAATTTTATCCAGTTGGCAGTGTCAGGTAGATGTGTGGTCGTTTGCTGATTGTTAATGATTGTAGACGGAGCCAATCACTGGTAGTCAGTCAAGTGGTAATTCCCTGGTCATATTCTCGACGTTGATTGTTGCAAGATGTGGAGGGAGAAAAGGTTCAGCCATCAAACTTAAGATAAAATTATGGAATGCTGTAATCAGAATAGTTATTTTTTTTAGTAAAAAACTAAAATCCTTTTTACATTTTAATATCTGCTGATCCTCAGATAATGGACCTGAATTCCTTGGGCTTGGAGTTGGATGTTTTGGAAAGCAACCCTAATCACCCGATGTTAAACAGGCTGGTAATATATATTAAGAGTCCTTGTGCATTGTATCCAACTTCTAACAATCGACTAAACCGTTGACTTAATGACTAATATGTCCACGTGCTTTATGTTTAATTATTTTATCTTGTTATTTCTCTCAAGGTACTCCAAAACCTGTTTAACATAGTGCCACTCCAGGATCTTAAAATTTATCGTAGTGTGTGCACCCTGTGGTGGGAGTTGTCACTTCCGTTTGTTCGCTCAAACGGCCGAATTAGCATTGAAGGCCCGAGAGGAGAAACAACTCATAAGTATGAAGATTACTTGGAATTGATCAGCTCCACCTCGACAGAAGATGACAAGTTTAAGTTTTTGCGTCAACCGTTTGCAGATTTTTATTTTGGGTGGGGCAATGAGGGAGGAAAAGTACTAGAGTTCTGTATCCGGTTTGGATCACAAATCAAGAGGCTGAATATTGGCGGATGTAGTTTTCGTAGGACAGATTTCCGAAAAATTATTTTTGAGCTCCTCCCAAATTTGAGGTCGTTTGCCTGTCAATCCAACGCCTGGAATGAGTTTGACAACGAGGAAGGAGGCGTCTCGGCTTTCTCCGCTCAGCCAGTAAAAACAATGAAGTCTTTGCATCTTAATTTGGGATCGCTTGACCGTGACAGATCATTCCAGTTTCCATTTAGTTGGCTCGAAATGTTCCAGCTTTATCCTGCTCTAACCGTAAGAAAATATCATTAGGATTTTCAATTTGTTCATGTCAAAAGATTTAATGTTGTAACACAGATGAGAGTGAAACTGAAATTGATTCTGGAATTTATTTTGTTATCAGGCACTGGAGTTGCATGACATTGAAAGAATATCGAGGTTAGCTGAGTTTGAGAAGCTAATTTTGGCTATGAAGACGGTCAGCGAGAATACAGGAACAAAATGGAAGATTGAAAAGCTAGATATAAGGCGAATTGGAATTGACTATGGAACTGATGCATTTTACACTCCTTTCACTCCTGCAGTCTTACGTTATCTTCGGCAGCTTCAGTTTCACTTGCGTTCTCTTTATTTTGACGTTAGTGGGCATAATGAGGCCGTTTCGGAATTTGTTGACATGTACTCAGCGGCATTACAAGAGCTAACTATTCATTCTCCCGCGTCTCACTTTGTCTTTCTCAACACCATTAGTTTTGATTATTTATCAAAATTGCACTTGATTGGAAACGTCCCAAATCTCCACTTTTTGAGGTCCACTCCCAACCTGAAAACTTTATGGATTGAGGACGGAAGTGAATGTAAACCGTAGCCTTTGCAATGATCCTTGATTCGCCTTTATGTTAGATGTATCAAAGTTTGCCTGTTCCATGTTTTCAGATAATCACGAATTGGAATGGATTTGTGAGCCGTTTCAATCTGTAGGAAGGATGGCGTATTTGCGGGAGCCTTGGAATAAGTTTGATGACACTGAGACTGTGACGACAATACGAAACACCAACTTCGCCGAACTAGATGCCTTCGTCCTTCTCTCTTTGGAGGAGTTAGTTTTGGACCGGGAGTTTTGCTCGTCAGATAATTTGTGGGCATTACTTAAGCTGATGCCGAATCTCACGAGACTTGGAATAGGATTGGATAATGATGGATTTCGCCTAGTTTGTAATAATCAAAAGGGACTGACGGCACTTGATATAATACCAAGTACAGTTGATCAGAATGGAATTACTGGAAAGATGGTTGGGCTGGATGTCCATCTTCCTAATATTACAGATCTCAAAAGTAATTGGTTTTCTAGTATTTTAATCTATAGTATAGAGCTTCACTCTATGGATTAAGTGAACGTTACATTTTTAATTATGCATTTTCTGTTCTTTTAGATCTCCGATTTTTCGGTATTGGGAAGCCATTAACTTCAGCCGCTATGTTGTCGGAAGATGCTGTGAAGAATGGATTGCTTCAGTTAAGCAGTTTGGATGACATTTCTGTGTATTGCTCTCCGAATGTAAGAATCTTGATGCCATTTTATATGAGTGGATTTCACCGAAGCCTGGTCCTAATTGAAAGATTTATCGTTTATTTTTACAAGTTTTATCGATAGTTGGTTTCTCTTTGCAGATGAGTGAGGAAACGTTTACCCAACTCCGTGAGAAGTTCCCGAAATCGTTTATTCGGAAATTTAATGAGAACCCTGACTCAGAAGAAGAAGAGTAGCTAATCTGCAAGTATTTCTGTTGCTAAATAATCTCTAATATTCTATGATTTAACTTACACTATTGAGCCAAAATTTACAGTTACTCAATCTCAAGATGTCGAATTATATATCTACTATTAGTCTAAAAGCACCTATATTAATAATAAATCGTCAGTTTATTACTAAGTCAGTATGGAAAAGGAAATAGCAAGAAATGCCCAAGTGATTTAAAATTTAAGGACTGAATTATTTTTCATAATTTATCTGCCACGTTTCATTTAGTTTGAAGATTTGGCTTTCGTATGGTGATACGCCTCCTTGCATTGCATATGGTTATCTTGAATCGCATTAATTTAATTGAAAAGGCAATGCAAACTCGAAACACAATAATAAATATAATTTCAAGCAGTTTTATCATGATAGTGGGCTAAGACGCATTTAACATTGTATACAAAGTTTTGATAGGCTACCAAGCCCGTTTTGAGCGGTGATCACAATCTCAACCATGGCAGAAAACGGCTACGATTAGACTCAGTACCAATGACAACGAATTTCTGTGCGTTTGCAGCTTTTCTACGACTTCACATTCCTTCAAGTAGTGCCCTTAGCCAAGTTACAAAAAGAAAGTCAGACCAGCAAGGATTCTTTAGCGATTGGTACATTGGGTTAGTTTCAGAGTCCAGTTATGTATTTTTTCTACAGGATATTAACTGGTTAATATTTCCTCTTGCAATAATTATAACGCAACCATTTTCTCTTCGTTGCTGACGGTTAAAATTACATTTATATCATTAGTGTGCAAATATATCATGGCATCATTTGCCTACCTACTTGTTCTCATGTGCGGGCTAGCCCTTTCAAGTCGCGTAAAAGAATTTATCACAATGCTGAAATCTCATTCGATTATTGAGGATGATTTTGCCGGGGGTACCCAAGCAAAGTTTAAGATAAAAAGTTCGCAAGCATCTATATTTGATACAACATCCATAGTAGATAAATACCGCTTATTGCAATAACTCTGAAAATTATTTAACGCTACTCTTGGAATAGGGAGTGAAATTGTTTGGAACAATATCTCGTGAAGAATCAGGGATTAGGGCATTGACATTTGACACATCCTGAATATTTTAAGCTTCCTTGTCGGGGTGGTGGAAATTAAGGCACTTGAGGAAGATGGTCCAGCTCAGAGCTGGGCTGGCCACCGACCTCGGTGGCCAGCACCGAGCACAAATTAAATTGCTTTCGTTTCGTTAACCAACCATGGAAACTTTTAACTTACTTGCAGATATTACATACAAATTCTGGCTTATTGTTGCTCTCATCCAGGGTTAAAATGAGAACGTACCCAACTTCTCTTTTTCTTGTTTGGCACGCCAATTTGCAGTTCATTCGGGCTAGTTCCTATGGCGGCGTTTGCGTATTCCGCGTGGTTTGAACTCATTTTCAGCACAATTATCAATGATTGTTGATTAATAACACAGTTAGACTGCACACAATAAGTAGTTATTCCAAACCCCTATGTTTAAAATGGCATTGTCGATTCTTGTTTCTGTACAAGCAACAGACGAGTTTTATTGTTATCTCTACAACTTTATAATGGCCGCTTTGCAAATTCCAATGACAATTCCAAAGTGACACGTCACTGTTCATCTCCAAGGTATTTCCAATGCATTGTTTGATAAAACTCAAATGCGTTTCCATTATCCTCCAAAACACGTCCATTATCCCTCCCCTACTTCACCTCCATGACAATCCAAACAGACTTCATAAACCGTTTATTTTTTCCGTTTAAACGTAAACGAAACCGTTTCTCGTTTACCTGAGAAAACAATAAACGGTTTTCGTTTTCATTTTTTCCGTTTAAACGGAAAATGTTTCCGTTTATTAAACAATTGATAAACACGGCAGCCCTAGCCATGAGGGATACCTCCTCCATTTTTACGAAATTTTTAATGCGGGTTTATGTGCTCAGTTTTCGTTGCCTTGACATTTTAATGTCCACTGAGAAGACCACGAAACCAAACTTGAATTCGCTAAGGATGACAAGAAGTGGCACTTGTACAACCTATTATAGATAATGGAAGAGTTTTATAACTACCTTATATTAAATTACATTGGTTAATAATTTGTTTTATTTTTTACTTATGTCAAATTATTTCCACTCGACTTCAAACGTTCTTTCAAAATTCATTTTGTTCACGTTGGCAATTATCTCAGTTATTTATGTCAATTAAAACACTCAATCATATTTCTTACGTGTTCAGATTGTTGCAAAACAATTGTCTACCAGCTTATGTTACGCGAGGCCGTCATAGAAACAGGTCGGCTCAGGTTTAATTTGTGAGTGGGACCATGTCCCAAAATCGGGCATGATAATCGCTTTGAAACCTTGGGATGATTTCTGAGTTTCTGAGTAAAATTTAATAGAAATTTGCGATTTTTGGTTCACAATTTCTTAGCAGTTATTAGAACCAAAATCCCCGTAATCTGCCTTCAAAAATAATCACAAGGTTTCATAACAATTTTTATGCCCGTTTTAGGGACATGGTCCCAAACTGTGTATCCTGAACCGACCTGGTTATATGCGGGCCTCGATGTTATGAATATGATTTAACAACAATTGACATAAATTGTTATCAGGCAACGGGTGTTTTAAATAAAACGTTGCACTTCAGACCACCTCTTATATTTTGATTGACGTGAATACGAATTTCGAATTAATGTTTTATAATTTAATATATTGAAAGTAATTCGACGCTGCCCTTAAACCAACTGACAATGATTGATGCTTAAACATCTCACGCCAGCAATATTTTACAGAACGAATACTAATCATCAAACCAATGACTATGTATTTTATGGCAAAAGTACTCAACCGATGCTTATTCTTCATATAATATTATTGACATTACTCAATTCTAATAATTTCGTTTCTCAATCCATATACTTTTTTTCTTTATAACTACCGGTAACACTGCAGGAGAATGAAAAAAAACATTATGGATAAAAGACATGCACAATTCATGCTTTGGTGTGGGATGTAATCAAGAAATATTAATCATTGTCAGGGTTGATTTCAGCGTAGCGTTGTATTTCTTTGAAGACCTAATAAATTATGAAACATGAATTTGAAATTCATATTCACGTCAATCAAAACACAAGAAGTGCTTTAAAGCGCCACGTTTTATTTAAAACAATATCCTTCAATTGTTGCTCAATCATCCCACCTGCTGTGTTCACACATCGTTTGTTCATTAAGTTATTGCATTTCGAAGTCTTTCCATCAGTCAGCGACCAGCCTACTATTTTGTAGTCAATTGTAATAGTAATAAATCAAGTATTTTAGTCGATCTGAGATACAGCTTTGCATTATTTTTGTTTAAATAAAGAGTTTAAATTTTTTTGGTGAAACATATATATTATGTAGTGTGCAATTAAAAATATTAAAATGAATTGCAATGATTTTTACAAATTTTTTCCCGTTTGCCATTTAATTCTATATATAGTGAATATTTTTAGGTTTTGATGTTAAAATTTATTATCGAATACGGTGAATAGTAATTATAAATTTTCTAATTATGGCTTGAGGTTAAAAATTTATTTTAAACGAACTGGTTAAAAGCCATGTAAGAAAGCCAAATTTGTAAAATCCAACTGTACATTCTTCAGTCGTGCTTTAATTGACATACATACATAATTTAATTTATTGAGATAAGGGGCAAAAGGAAGAATTTTTATCATGAAATGAAGTTGACAATTGAGTGGAATTAGTTTTGGCATGTGTATGAATTCGAATAAAATTGAATGAGTTGAATTGGCGCTGTCATTCGCTAATCTAATTTATTTTAAGGGGGCTCCTTAGCTATTCATTACCAAATTTAACATTAAAACGCTGCCATTATACACTGCCATGGTTTGAAGCATTTCTTGTCCTCACTACAAAATTCACACTTCTTTACGAAGGACTATCCAGTGAACGTTGGAATACGTGTAAGCAAGGAATACATCAGCCAGTATTAAAAATTTCTTAGAAATGGCGGAGGCTGCCCTCATGGAAACGTGGTCACAAACCAGAAATATTTTACTACAAAATTTTCAAGATTCCGTCATAGGAATCAGTTGGAACGAAAGTAATTTAGTCACTACCAATTTATTTGGTAAATGTATCATTCTTAAATGTGTTTTGCTAACCTACCACCATGGCTTTGCATTTGGCGATCCTACCCAACAGTACATAAAGCTTCTGCAGGCAAATGCTGAAGTCATTACAGGAATCAGGTTTTCCTCTCACAACTCGCTTTTGGTTTCTGACTCTTTGTTTCCATTGGCTTGGGGATTAGATGAAAATATACTATCTTACAAATACAAGGATACTAGAAAAATACCACTTCGTATCCCAACGGTTATTTTACAATCAACAAATAATGGCTCGCTTACAAAATTCGAAGGTTGGCCAGTCCATTCAATTTTTTCCACCGCGCTTCTTATGTTCGTTGATTGTAAGAAAAATTTAGTCAATGTGGGATGTTTTGCTTGTATAAACGGCGAAGTTCAATTTTGGGAGACACGCCCGTCTCTCATAAAAATAACACTTCAAAAGTTGCCAAAAAGCTCAGTAGTATCCATTAAAAGTCTGATCATGTTATCGAAAAAGCAACACCTTAGTTGGAATTTCGACCCGGAAATGTTTCCAAATGTCGTTAATGTAGTAACATCTATATGCAAACCACAGATTTCTGAATACAATTTGTATTTTATCTTGACAGAAGAATTATGCCATTTTTTTCGAGATTATTTCGTCTACATCAACTGTTCCAGTTTCGAAAACTGTGTATACTTCTATTCTGTCCACCTTGGTTTAGAGCAAGACACTGTTCTGACGTTTGACTATTGGATGCAGATATATCCATTCGGACAGATGAAATTAACCTATTCATTTGAAGTGTTTTTTCCCAAAACTAAATTCTTTGATGCAAATCTAAATGCTTTTTTGACCCCATTTGACAAAACTGTTTGGTTACTTGCCTTGCTATCGGTAGCTGCAATTTCTGGATGGTTGACTTGGAAAGAGGGTGAGCAGATGCCAGATGTTTTACAGTGGATGACAGCTGTCCTTTTCGAGCAGGATGAAAGAAAGGAAAAGAAAGCAGGATTTCAGCGCAACAGCATATTAATAATGTTTATATTTTACATGATAGTGCTACGACAATTTTACAATTCTTCACTTTATTCATTTATGACAAAGAAACAAGCATACACAAGCTTTCCCAAGAGCATGCAGAGCATATTAAACCAAGAAACGTTTGATCTACTTGTGCCAGAATCATTCTTGGATGATTTGTGGTCGATTTACTTCTCTGACACTGAAAGAAAGATGTCTCAATCAGTATCAAAGTTTTACACCAGAATCTTACAAAAAGCATACTTAATAGGGCAGTATTTGTACAGTGATACCATTAAAAATGCATCACTTGGGGAGTTGAGGCAGATTGCGTATTTTCAAGTTGGTCGCAACTCTAATTCAGTTACACTGCACGAATATTTTAGGGATACGAACTATTATCAACTAGAAAGGAAAATAACACTGACCAAATTTGCTGTCATATGTATGCAGGATTGTGAGCAGAAGTGGAATTTGCCTCTTGATTGGCGAACGGTACTTAATCGTGTTACACCAAAACAATTGCCCTTCTTTCAAAATACTATTACTTGGAGTCAATCTTATCCAAGCTTTGCAACCATTCAGTTTCCAAATTTCTTAGCTTCATTTGCAGCATCGGGGCTACGTGAAATAATGATAAACAGATTTAATAAATTACGTCAAGTTAGGCTAATGCAGGGAAAAAATCAACACAGAAAGTTGGGCATGGGTAACGGAAGCGTGTTTAGCTTTATCATTCTTTCAAATATGAGGCCAAGTGAAAATGAAAAAGAAACTCCTACTAGTTTATCGGCTTTTGGAGGAACTGCCATTTTAACAAGTTTTATGTTTGTGGTTGCAATTATCGTACTGGTAATTGAATCGTGGTATTCATCAATGAAAATTTGTTGGGCGTACTTCAAAAATTTAATGCCGCAGGCATTTCTAATTGTCGTCATATTTTTGCGTTCTACTATTCCATGGGCTTTGAGCAGTTTCAGATATTGTTATCGTTAGATGTTCAATATCTAAACTAATGATGGCGGTGTCAGGTGTCTTAACTTTATTACAATAACTTCACTAATAGAATTATAACCACTTATTTATTGTCATTACCTTTAATTGCGACTTGTTTCCGTCGATAGAGGGCTAAGAATAAATGTAAAGGCATACATGTAAAAGTACAACTAAGCCGACTAACATTTATGGGAGAAAGATTCGCAATTAGCCTTATACTTGGGCTGACACACCAAATTTCATTATAAGTGGCATAAATAATTACAAAAAGAATGTATACATTTAACAAACTTATAGAATTACATGAAATTCCAAGTGCTTTAGACCACTCATTCCTCCGTAAATTTTCACTTCAATCACTCATATATTAAAACGGTTTGTTTTACTTTGTTTTGTTAATGTTGAAGTCTTAAACTATATTATATTCTTTAAGTATATTATAAACTATTAAAAATGTGATAAATTACGGAAGTAGCGATAAAGTTTTCACCCTAATTTTCACCCTAATTTTCACCCTCATTTTCACCCTGATTATTACCTCGAGTTTCATTCCGACAATGCGACGGGTTACTCAGCAATATCGCTGGCCACCTGAAACCTTGATAACTTTGGAACAGTTGACTAATGCTAAATATAAAATTATTTGGACTTATGTTACCTCAGCTAAAAGTTTTTTGGTTTGATTTAAACTTCATGGTCTTTCGCCTTGAATAAACGAAAAATTTATGTGCCTGAAAATGCAAAACTATACGAATTGTTTAATGTCTGCTTCTGACTTAACGCTAAAAGAAGTCAGTCGTACCTATGGAAGTTTAATACGAAAACCGGCATTGACTCTTGGAAACCTTTGAGACTTTAGTTGAGTCGGGATTTTTTCATCAACGGAATAAGATGGCAAATTGGCGTCATTTTTGAATAATGAAAATGCTAGGTGATGGCCTGAAGTAAAATTTGCAAAAATTCTCTCAATTCTCTAAATTCGACATGGATTTCTTATGGTTTAGCGTGTTTGCTTTTTGTGTCGAAGCTAGGCAAAGCTTACAACTGGATTCATATAATATTTATCAAATAATTACAAGTTTTAATATTTGTACTGAATTCAGACACCATTTTCATAATTATTTTCTATAGCAGGACAATATAAAGCAACTTTTTTTAAATATATGCTTAGAATGATAAAAAGGCATGAGAACACCTAATTAAGAAACCAAATTGAAGTGTGTTTGAATGTTATGCCGGTTAGATACTTATGCATTGCGGTTGGGGTAGAAATATTTCTAAAAAATGTGGAGTAAAACGTGTGAAACCATAAATAAAATAATTTATCAGTTAATTTTAAAATACCTATAACGTTTTGAAATTGGATATCAAGGATATTACTGGCATGTAATACATTTTAAAAAATCGCATTCGACTTCACAACGTACTAATCATAATGGCGTCTACAGTTTGCTATAAAACTAGTATAAAATAAACTGCTGGTAAGCAGACCTAGATACGTAGCTGAATGGCATGCACGGGAGACTATGAATACTGGGTGATGAATTGGAATACTCGATGAATCGGATTTCTGGGCGATGAATAGGAATATTGGGTGATGAATAGGATTTCTGGGAGATGAATGGTACTATTTTTGAATTTTCGCGCTTAAAAACATTCAAAACTACATTAAATACTGTTCATAGAGCATTCCTACCATAAGGAATCGATTCAGCACATCAAACAACCTCTAAATACTAAATTTCAGTCAAATCAATGAATATTTGAATTTTCGAGCCATAACTTTCAAACGCTTCGACGGATTTGGCTGAAAAGCAATACCAGCCAAGCTCTTAAGGTGTACTACTTATGTGCCAAGTTTGGAGGAAATCAGTCAACGCATGTCGACAGAAGAGTGTGGACAGACAGACAGACAGACAGACAGACAGACAGACAGACGGGCAAACTTAGTAAAGTTATAACTACGCTGACTGAGATTCAGCTACGTAATAAACCCGACAGATCGAGATGTAATGATGTACCTTTAAAGGTTTCCCAATTCCCCCTCCCCTTCTGAGTGATCCCCACCGCTAGAATTTATTTTATTTTAATAAACTGCTGGTAAGCAGACCTAGACACGTAGCTGAACTGGGTGATGAATAGGAATGCTGGGTGATGAATATGAATTATGGGCGATGAATATGAATGCTGGTGATGAATATGAATTATGGGCGATGAATAGGAAGTCTGGGGGATGAATATGAATTCTGGGCGATGAATAGGAATTCTGGGTGATGAATATGAATTATGGGCGATGAATAGGAATACAAGGCAATGAATGGGACTATTCTTGAATTTTTGTGCTCAAAAACTTCAAAAAAACACGTGAAATACTAGTTGTTGAACACTACCGCCATGAGGAATTGATTTACAATATCAAATAACCTCTAAATACTGAGTTTCAGCCAAATCGATAAATTTTTTAATTTTCGCGCCATAACTTTCAAACGCTTTGACCGATTTGGCTGAAAAGCAATACCAGCCGCACTCTTGAGGTGTACTACCTATGTGCCAAATTTGGTGGAAATCGGTCGACGTGTGTGGACAGGAGAGTGCGGACAGACGGACGGACAGACGGACAGACGGACAAACTTAGTAAAGTTATAACTACGCTGAATGTGATTCAGCTACGTAATAAACCTGACAACTGGCAGGGTATATAGGAACCTGCGATCTAGCATTTATACTGAATGAAATAAACATAAGCTATGTGTCTGAGAATTGGTTTAAAAGAGATTTGAAAATTTTCATCATTGTGGCTGCTATTGAGAATTTTTTTTTAAATTGACATTTAAACGCTTGCAGGTCACGCTGGGGTCATTGCTGAATCTTGATAATAGCATGGTTGAGTTTTTCTCGAGAAATAGCATCATTTTGATGTATCATAACCCATGTTTTGCTATTAAAAAATATTTGACCTTGACCTTTGACCTAGTTGCCGTTGACCGATTTTGCTCATCTTCGAACTCAGTCAAGGTCTTGACCTAAGGTGTCGTTTAGCAAAAAGAATTTTTGAAAATCTTCAACGGTGTAAAAGTTATCGTGCGAACAGACGGACAGACGGACGGACGGACGGACAGACAGACAGACTATGATCCATTCTAAAAAACCTGCTTTTGATCTGCGATCGCAGGTTAATAAGTTCAAAGGTCACACTGGTGTCACATAAGAATTTGGAAGCCCCATTAATGAACTGTTCTCTCCAGTAGCATCATAATCGATACCTTACTATTACAAAAAATATTTGACCTTATCATGGTCATAGGTCACGTTGGGGTTATCAAAAACTTTCCAAAATAGTATCACTGATCTAGTCTCATCAGTACCTTCATTTAAATGATACATCACAACCCGTACCTTACTATGCAAAAACATTGACCTGACCTTTGACCCAGTAGTTATCATGAACCGATTTGACCCATCTTCGAACTCGACCTCAGTTTTCACCCAAGATATCAATTAGTGAAAACAGAATTTAAAAAAGTGAAACCGTTTTTGAGTTATCGTGCTGACAGACGGACGACGGACGATGTCCCAGGTCTTTTCAATACATACTAAAGGTACATAATAAACCTGACAATAGGCAGATATATAGGAACCTGCGATCTAGCATTTATGCTGAATAAAGTTAGCATAAGCTATGTGTCTGAGTAGTTCATTGGTTTAAAAAAGATTTGAAAATTTTCATAATTGTGGCTGCTATTGAGATTTTTTTTTAAAAAATTGACCTTTAATCGCTTATAGGTCACGCTGGGGTCATTTCTGAACTTTGTAATTAGCATAGTTGAGTTTTTCTTGAAAAATAGCATCATTTTGATGTATCATAAGCCATGTTTTGCTATTAAAATTTTTTGACCTTGACCTTTGACCCAGTTACCGTTGACCGATTTTGCTCATCTTAGAACTTAGCCAAGAGCTTGACCTAAGGTATCGTTTAGCAAAAAGAATTTTTGAAAATCTTCAACGGTGTAAAAGTTATCGTGCGAACGGACGGACGGACGGACGGACAGACGGACGGACGGACAGACAGACTATGATCCATTCTAAAAAAACCTGCTTTTGATTGATCTTCGATCGCAGGTTAATAATCCAAAAGAAATTCTATTCCTAAAACATAAAATCCCTATCGTAACTGAGAAGATCCAGTAGATATGTGAACGGCTTGTACCGCATGTTTGAAATTCTAATTTTTTTTATGCTGAACCTAAAGGCACTCACTAAATATGCATAGAAATCAGTTTCCCAGGTCGGGGTAAGTTGATACGTTGAAAATAGGGGCATTGTAAAATTTCGGCAAAGGGACGGGTTTTTCTCGGAGACTGAATGACCGATTGACCAGAAATTTTGCACACAGGTTCCTCTAAGGATGCTCCTGAGGAGTTTTCAAAATGGAGTTAAAATTCGAAATAAAACGCGGGAAATTTCAAAAATTAAAAAATTTTCATTTTTTTTACCTATTTGTGAATTTAAACCCTGGAAACTAATAAATAATGGGTGTCCAGTCACCTTTTCGATATGCAAACATTTCGATTTTTTCCTCATTCAAAATTAAGATCTTTACATGTAAATGCAAATCTATGGATGCAAATTACATGTAAAATCTTTTCACATCTTCCTTCACCAAAATCTCTCAGACTTCAGGTATCCCAAACTGAACTTCAGTAGTTCAATTTCAATGCAAGAAGGTTAATAGAAAAGCATTATCATTGTGTATACGCTACAAAGAATAAACTTCAGACGCTAAGGGCTTCTTCTTACAATGGCTTAACAATTTAACTTACATGTATCCTACTGTTTAACGGATGTAAATTTTATATTTGATATTATTTTATGTTGAAGTAATTCATAATTTTGAGTTAGTTAAGATGTATTCCGGTGACTCGCCATCATCTTAAAGTTGATCGAAATGTTTGTCAAAAAATTGGAATGTTTGTAGTGTTGGTAATTTTTATGCAAACATTTCGATACTAAAAAATCGAAATTTTTGCAAATCGAAAAGGTGACTGGGAATCAAATAATGGACTTAGGATCACCAATATAGCTAATTTTCAAATTTTACCCCCGGGGAATTTTTCCAAAATATCGGATCTTATCAATTTTTCCTATGTAATGTACCCTCAGGAACACGCTGGTGAAGTTAGTTTTTTAATACGACTTGTAGTTCCTGAGATATGCTCCTCCCTTTGTTTCCCGCCGTTAATTTCATTTTAGCATATCTTAGAACGATCATTCATCATTGTGTCACTTATAATAAACAAAATTTTCTCCTATTTTAAATAGTTTGTTTTGTCATTTCCAAATGAGCTTTCGTTTGTGACTTGTTCTTTTTCCGTTTAGCCTTCCAATGTCATAAAAACATGTTTACTTTGAAGCGATTGCAAGAAAACTTTATTTACTATTATCTTTTTATTTCAAAATTTGTTTTGGTAACTTTAGTTACCTATGACAAGCAGTCCAGTCGTCTTGTTGTGCAACGTTCGAGGTACTACTTATTTTTATACAAATTTCATCTTTGTGTATCCATCTCCGCTACAATTTTTTCAGCTGGACAAGCAACACACTTTCATCTGAGCCGAGACAAGGATAAATCCTTAAGTGCTTTTCACGCTGCATTGATGCTTCAAGTAACCTTCTTCATTTCCAGTCATTTCGCATTCTGCACTGTTAACTATGTTCATTTAAAGTTTCGAAATGAAAACTCGAATCTTTTCAACGCCATGGCGGATTTTGAGCAAAGATACGGTATGTTAAATACATTTACTGGCGTTTCGAGCTAAAATATTTGTGATGGAACTAAACATTTTTTATCCGTTTGTAGCTATGGAACTGAATGATTTCCCAATCCCAAAATCAGCTATCCATGAAAAGAATTTTATTCTGTTGAACACAATATTTAACGTTGTAACAGCTTGCGTAGCTCATTTTATGGGACAATTTGCTCATCCATGTATGCCCCACATAATTGGATACTTTTTGGTTCAGGAGTGTCAGCAACCACCACCTGAACTAGGCACACCAACGAATGAGTATGGAGGCTTTGGGAAACTATGGGGGAAATTTATGGTCGTTTTGGGAAACTGGCTTCTTCTTTTCTCCTACTATATGAGTATGAACGCAGAACTAGTTTGCTATTTGTACTTACCCGGCGCCTGCTTCACTCGATATCTGGAACTTTTGAAGAAAATGATGACTTCTAAAATCATACATTTAAACAAAGCTCGTGTAGTCCGATACGTTTCCATTTTTAGGCAGATTCAGCTTATGCTCATATCATTCAACCAAATTCATCGAAGTGCTGCTATAATCGGCGCTGTGTTCCAGACCGTATTTCTCCTCACGATTTCCTCATACGGACTTCTTGGATTGCATGAAACGTTGGTTCCTCCACAAATTATGTTCTTCGTTTCTGGCGCCCTTCAAACAGTAATCATTATAGTGTTGGTATTTGGAACTTTGGGCAGCGTTTACAGAAACTCTACCAACTTTTTAACGGATGTGAAAGGAATGAACAAGCTGAGGATGAATCCGCGATTTCATCGTGTGTTGAAATCTTGACCAATTCAAAAAGTTAGGTTTGGGAAAATCAACTATTTGGATTCAATGACGCCCTTCACGCTAATTCATTTTAGTATTAGTTGCACACTCAATATGTTGCTTATTGAATAAATGTTCAGTATGCAAAACAGTTTAAAAGGAACTACAAATTTGAACTTGCTTTCCCTTAAAATAAAGCAAATCGCTTGTATATCCACATTTATTTTATTTCGTTATTTTTAGCATTCAAAAGCATGCCTTCGTTCCTTCTCGTATGATCTAATATAAAAATTTGCAAAACGTTATGAGCTCGCATAACGTTTTGCAAATTCGCACTGCCTATATGTAAATTATTATCAGTAACTTTGTTTACATAAAATCTGAGATAATAATAATAATCGTTTATTGTCAATTAGATCCCCCAAAGGGTAGTTACACGAATGTGACATATCATCATATACGAAGAACAGAAATACATAGGATTTGAAGTCAGAAATTGGAGCATTACATACATTGTCCAAAATTTCATATAGTACATACATAATGGTTATTCATGATTAACTGTAAAGTTGTATAAGAATTACAATTCGCGTTTAATGTCATTTACAATTATATTTGATAGTCAAGTTACAAGGTATTATTATGTTTATTGATCACCGTTTCAAAGATTTAGCATTGGAGAATTTAACATGGGATTTAGCATTAGGAAATTTAACATGGGATTTAGCATTAGGAAATTTAGTATGGGATTTAGCATTGGAGAATTTAACATGGGATTTAGCATTAGGAAATTTAACATGGGATTTAGCATTAGGAAATTTAGTATGGGATTTAGCATTGGAGAATTTAACATGGGATTTAGCATTAGGAAATTTAACATGGGATTTAGCATTAGGAAATTTAACATGGGATTTAGCATTAGGAAATTTAACATGGGATTTAGCATTAGGAAATTTAACATGGGATTTAGCATTGCAGAATTTAATATGGGATTTAGCATTAGGAAATTTAACATGGGATTTAGCATTGGAGAATTTAACATGGGATTTAGCATTAGGAAATTTAAAATGGGATTTAGCATTGCAGAATTTAACATGGGATTTAGCATTAGGAAATTTAACAAGGGATTTAGCATTGCAGAATTTAACATGGGATTTAGCATTAGGAAATTTAACATGGGATTTAGCATTGGAGAATTTAACATGGGATTTAGCATTAGGAAATTTAACATGGGATTTAGCATTGGAGAATTTAACATGGGATTTAGCATTAGGAAATTTAACATGGGATTTAGCATTGGAGAATTTAACATGGGATTTAGCATTAGGAAATTTAACATGGGATTTAGCATTGGAGAATTTAACATGGGATTTAGCATTGGAGAATTTAGCATGGGATTTAGCATTAGGAAATTTAACATGGGATTTAGCATTGGAGAATTTAACATGGGATTTAGCATTAGGAAATTTAACATGGGATTTAGCATTGGAGAATTTAGCATGGGATTTAGCATTGGAGAATTTAACATGGGATTTAGCATTAGGAAATTTAACATGGGATTTAGCATTGGAGATCTTAACATGGGATTTAGCATTAGGAAATTTAACATGGGATTTAGCATTAGGAAATTTAACATGGGATTTAGCATTGGAGAATTTAACATGGGATTTAGCATTAGGAAATTTAACATGGGATTTAGCATTGGAGAATTTAACATGGGATTTAGCATTGGAGAATTTAACATGGGATTTAGCATTAGGAAATTTAACATGGGATTTAGCATTGGAGAATTTATCATGGGATTTAGCATTAGGAAATTTAACATGGGATTTAGCATTAGGAAATTTAACATGGGATTTAGCATTAGGAAATTTAGTATGGGATTTAGCATTGGAGAATTTAACATGGGATTTAGCATTAGGAAATTTAACATGGGATTTAGCATTAGGAAATTTAACATGGGATTTAGCATTAGGAAATTTAACATGGGATTTAGCATTAGGAAATTTAACATGGGATTTAGCATTGCAGAATTTAATATGGGATTTAGCATTAGGAAATTTAACATGGGATTTAGCATTGGAGAATTTAACATGGGATTTAGCATTAGGAAATTTAAAATGGGATTTAGCATTGCAGAATTTAACATGGGATTTAGCATTAGGAAATTTAACAAGGGATTTAGCATTGCAGAATTTAACATGGGATTTAGCATTAGGAAATTTAACATGGGATTTAGCATTGGAGAATTTAACATGGGATTTAGCATTAGGAAATTTAACATGGGATTTAGCATTGGAGAATTTAACATGGGATTTAGCATTAGGAAATTTAACATGGGATTTAGCATTGGAGAATTTAACATGGGATTTAGCATTAGGAAATTTAACATGGGATTTAGCATTGGAGAATTTAACATGGGATTTAGCATTGGAGAATTTAGCATGGGATTTAGCATTAGGAAATTTAACATGGGATTTAGCATTGGAGAATTTAACATGGGATTTAGCATTAGGAAATTTAACATGGGATTTAGCATTGGAGAATTTAGCATGGGATTTAGCATTGGAGAATTTAACATGGGATTTAGCATTAGGAAATTTAACATGGGATTTAGCATTGGAGATCTTAACATGGGATTTAGCATTAGGAAATTTAACATGGGATTTAGCATTAGGAAATTTAACATGGGATTTAGCATTGGAGAATTTAACATGGGATTTAGCATTAGGAAATTTAACATGGGATTTAGCATTGGAGAATTTAACATGGGATTTAGCATTGGAGAATTTAACATGGGATTTAGCATTAGGAAATTTAACATGGGATTTAGCATTGGAGAATTTATCATGGGATTTAGCATTAGGAAATTTAACATGGGATTTAGCATTAGGAAATTTAACATGGGATTTCTCAACGAGGCGACACTTCAAAGAATTCTCTCAGACGAGGGGACACTTTAAAGAATCCTCTCAGACGAAGGGACACTTCAAAGAATCCTATCAACGAGGGGACACTTCAAAGAATCCTCTCAGACGAGGGGACACTTCAAAGTGTCCTCCCAACGAGGGGACACTTCAAAGAATCCTCTCAGACGAGCGGACACTTCAAAATATCCTATCAAACGAGGGGACACCCCAAAATATCCTATCAAACGAGGGGACACTTCAAAAAGTCCTATCAAGCGAGGGGAAACTTTGGAGTTCGTGAATGAAAGACAGGAATGTTTTGCTTGAAGCGCGTTAGGTATTTTACCTGGGACCTAGGAAATTCAAATAATTTTCTTCTGTAGCCAGCATTTACTTTCAGTATGCATATCTTTTTGTATATAAAGAATAGCCACTATTTTATTGATGGTAAATAAGTAAACAATCATTTTTTTATTTATGGTTTGTGTGTAATTTCCCACAACTTCATCAGACATCACGAAGCACAAATTAATACTGAATTCTTAATGCCATCCATCACAAAAGCTGAGCTACATTCTCTCCAAATTATTTACAGTTTTGGGATGAGGTGGAGGTGGAATCTCTCCAAGTTCTTCATCATGATAAGCTGCTGCTCGATGCGGTTTCAGTTCCCACCACATACGGCTTTCCATATCTGTCAATGACACTCCAAGATCCTCCAAAGTTGGGTTACCAGTTGGGGTATCCATGATCCTGTAAATTAATAAATCAGAATAAGTAAATGTTTGAAAGGTGAACTTCTTTTGTAGATCATTTTATTGAGCTTATTCTCATGGGATGGGCGTACCCTTTCAATTTTATCTCAGTTTAAATACGCTACAGGCCAACTAAGACAAAACCTTTGGGTACCTGTAATTCGCAGCTGAAAAAACGGGCTCCTGTGCAAGTCTGTCCTACGATAGCCCCACACATCAGTTGGAAGAACCAGTCAACCATAAGACCATAACACCAAGTTGGTACCTCTTTGGCCTGTGAGTATTCAAAAGATAAGCAAATACAACCAAATATTATGTTTTTATAACGATAAAAAGAAGAAACGGCTTCAAAAATACCCGATTAGATCATGTTTGACCTGCCGTATCCGGATCATTAATAGCATTGATAACTCCTTGAGCCACATTAGTGAAATAAACAGGCTGCTTCACCGTACTCTCTCCTCGTTAATACCAAAGAGGAAGCCACTGAAAGAATCTTCGCCACCAATGAGCATAGTAATTGGTAAACGTATCCTCTTGACCCCAAATATCCGCAGGTCAGAAGATTGTTGCATCTGGGAACTCCTCTCGAACAGCTGTTTCCCCTTCGTACTTTGACTTCAAGAACTGGGATCTCTCCGGCAAAATACCAAGCCCCTCAGGATTCTCACAGTTTAGACTGGAGAAATGGATCAATCCCTTCACTCCACTCTCTCTTGCCAGTCTTGCAATGGCTCTGGCTCTATTCACATGAACACATTTGTAGTTCAAGTTGCTCGATCCCGGCCCACGAGATTTATGACGACGCTGGAATGCTTCACTGCTTTCCGGATTGAGGTTTCATCCCGGAGATGGTATGGGGGAAAATAGGACTTGACCCAGGTCGCCAACAAGCCTCAATTTGAGGACGTCAAAATGATCCCCTCGTTATGGCACGATGAGCTGCAACAATTGAAAAAAATATGACTCGGTTAACCGTTGCGTTGACTTGACTGTAAACAGTAAAGAAAATTTTAGGAAAAAGTTAATTACCCGCGTTCCCATCTTTCCCAGCTAGAAGTTGCAAATATATTTTCCAACAAATCCACTGACACCAAAAACCAATCGCCCTCCAGTTCCTCGCTTCATGTTTTACATTTTCTGGTCAAAAATTGATGGGGTGCTGCTTTCCTCCCATTGTTGATTTTTGATGGGAGCTATTGACAACTTTCCAGAGATTATATTAGGTCTAGCACCAGACAGTGCCAGAAGAATTCGGTATCCTGCTTCAATTGGGGGAAATAAAAATTATATCAATCACTGAGTAGCAATGAAAACCTTATCAATTCCTCATTAAATCAACAATAAGATTTACTTGGAAAGCGAGACAGAATTCCAGGCAACTTTGCTGCCATTTTGGTGAAAGCTTGTAAATCAGTGATTAGATCAATCAATCAATCAGGTTTTAGTTGAGTTGTTGACTTCAGAACGAACATAACAACAAAATTGAAAATCTAGAAGAACATTTCCGTGGACGTCGAAGTATTATTATATTTGAACAAAGTTTCTTTCCCACTTTCTCGTCTTTATGCCCAATGCGTTTACGAAGCCGTGGAGACAAAGCTGTTCGCATCATATTTTTGCGAAGTTTTCTAATTTTCCGTTCCTACGAACGGAAATGTTTTGATTTAGCATTAGGAAATTTAACATGGGATTTAGCATTGGAGAATTTAACATGGGATTTAGCATTAGGAAATTTAACATGGGATTTAGCATTAGGAAATTTAGTATGGGATTTAGCATTGGAGAATTTAACATGGGATTTAGCATTGGAGAATTTAACATGGGATTTAGCATTAGGAAATTTAACATGGGATTTAGCATTAGGAAATTTAACATGGGATTTAGCATTAGGAAATTTAACATGGGATTTAGCATTGGAGAATTTAACATGGGATTTAGCATTAGGAAATTTAACATGGGATTTAGCATTGGAGAATTTAACATGGGATTTAGCATTAGGAAATTTAACATGGGATTTAGCATTGGAGAATTTAACATGGGATTTAGCATTAGGAAATTTAGCATGGGATTTAGCATTAGGAAATTTAACATGGGATTTAGCATTAGGAAATTTAACATGGGATTTAGCATTGCAGAATTTAACATGGGATTTAGCATTGGAGAATTTAACATGGGATTTAGCATTAGGAAATTTAACATGGGATTTAGCATTGGAGAATTTAACATGGGATTTAGCATTAGGAAATTTAACATGGGATTTAGCATTAGGAAATTTAACATGGGATTTAGCATTGGAGAATTTAACATGGGATTTCTCAACGAGGGGACACTTCAAAGAATCCTCTCAGACGAGGGGACACTTCAAAGAATCCTATCAACGTGGACACTTCAAAGAATCCTCTCAGACGAGGGGACACTTCAAAGTGTCCTCTCAACGAGGGGACACTTCAAAGAATCCTCTCAGACGAGCGGACACTTCAAAATATCCTATCAAACGAAGGGACACCCCAAAATATCCTATCAAACGAGGGGACACTTCAAAAAGTCCTATCAAGCGAGGGGAAACTTTGGAGTTCGTGAATGAAAGACAGGAATGTTTTGCTTGGAGCGCGTTAGGTATTTTACCTGGGACCTGGGAAATTCAAATAATTTTCTTCTGTAGCCAGCATTTCATTTCAGTATGCATATCTTTTTGTATATAAAGAATAGCCACTATTTTATTGATGGTAACTAGAGCCGCGAGGCGGTGCACAGCAAAAGGTTGCCCGTCACTTCAATATGACCAGTGTTGCTGTTGCTAGAGCCACGAGTCAGTCAACAGTCAATGTGCCAGTTGAATAAATCCCATATTCAAAAAAGAAGCGCTTTGTCTATCTCTTATTAAGAAAAGGTGAATGCTAAATCCCATTTAACAATTTGAGCCTCCAGGCAGTGAATTTAACATGGGATTTAGCATTGGAGAATTTAACATGGGATTTAGCATTAGGAAATTTAACATGGGATTTAGCATTAGGAAATTTAACATGGGATTTAGCATTAGGAAATTTAACATGGGATTTAGCATTGGAGAATTTAACATGGGATTTAGCATTAGGAAATTTAACATGGGATTTAGCATTGCAGAATTTAACATGGGATTTAGCATTAGGAAATTTAACATGGGATTTAGCATTGGAGAATTTAACATGGGATTTAGCATTAGGAAATTTAACATGGGATTTAGCATTAGGAAATTTAACATGGGATTTAGCATTAGGAAATTTAACATGGGATTTAGCATTGCAGAATTTAACATGGGATTTAGCATTAGGAAATTTAACATGGGATTTAGCATTGGAGAATTTAACATGGGATTTAGCATTAGGAAATTTAACATGGGATTTAGCATTGCAGAATTTAACATGGGATTTAGCATTAGGAAATTTAACATAGGATGTAGCATTGGAGAATTTAACATGGGATTTAGCATTGCAGAATTTAACATGGGATTTAGCATTGGAGAATTTAACATGGGATTTAGCATTAGGAAATTTAACATGGGATTTAGCATTGGAGAATTTAACATGGGATTTAGCATTAGGAAATTTAACATGGGATTTAGCATTAGGAAATTTAGCATGGGATTTAGCATTGGAGAATTTAACATGGGATTTCTCAACGAGGGGACACTTCAAAGAATCCTCTCAGACGAGGGGACACTTCAAAGAATCCTATCAACGTGGACACTTCAAAGAATCCTCTCAGACGAGGGGACACTTCAAAGTGTCCTCTCAACGAGGGGACACTTCAAAGAATCCTCTCAGACGAGCGGACACTTCAAAATATCCTATCAAACGAAGGGACACCCCAAAATATCCTATCAAACGAGGGGACACTTCAAAAAGTCCTATCAAGCGAGGGGAAACTTTGGAGTTCGTGAATGAAAGACAGGAATGTTTTGCTTGGATCGCGTTAGGTATTTTACCTGGGACCTGGGAAATTCAAATAATTTTCTTCTGTAGCCAGCATTTCATTTCAGTATGCATATCTTTTTGTATATAAAGAATAGCCACTATTTTATTGATGGTAACTAGAGCCGCGAGGCGGTGCACAGCAAAAGGTTGCCCGTCACTTCAATATGACCAGTGTTGCTGTTGCTAGAGCCACGAGTCAGTCAACAGTCAATGTGCCAGTTGAATAAATCCCATATTCAAAAAAGAAGCGCTTTGTCTATCTCTTATTAAGAAAAGGTGAATGCTAAATCCCATTTAACAATTTGAGCCTCCAGGCAGTGAATTTAACATGGGATTTGGCATTGGAAAATTTATCATGGGATGTAGCATTAAAAAATTTTGCATGGGATTTAGCATTGGGCAATTTAACATGAGATTTAGCATTTGTTAACCTTATTTAACCTAACCACATGGTATCTTGTATTAACCTATTGTGCAACACATGAATTAACATGTGATTTAGCGTAATTCAAGTTTTCAACATGAGATTTAGCATGAGATTTAGTATGATTCAATTTTTCAACATGTGATTTAGCATGGCATTTAGTAGAATTCAATTTTTCAACATGTGATTTAGCATGGGATTTGGTAGAATTCAATTTTCAAACATGGGAATTAGCATTTCAACATGTGATTTATATGGGATTTTGCATTGGGAAATTTAGCATGGGATTTGACATTGGAGAATTTAACATGGGATTTAGCATTGGGAAATTTAACATGGGATTCAGTATTAGGAAGATTTAACATGGGATTTAGTATTGGAGAATTTAACACGGGATTTAGCATTGGGAAATTTAACATGGGATTTAGCACTGGGAAATTTAACATGGGATTTAGCATTAGGAAATTTAACATGGGATTTAGCATTGCAGAATTTAACATGGGATTTAGCATTGGAGAATTTAACATGGGATTTAGCATTAGGAAATTTAACATGGGATTTAGCATTGGAGAATTTAACATGGGATTTAGCATTAGGAAATTTAACATGGGATTTAGCATTAGGAAATTTAACATGGGATTTAGCATTGGAGAATTTAACATGGGATTTCTCAACGAGGGGACACTTCAAAGAATCCTCTCAGACGAGGGGACACTTCAAAGAATCCTATCAACGTGGACACTTCAAAGAATCCTCTCAGACGAGGGGACACTTCAAAGTGTCCTCTCAACGAGGGGACACTTCAAAGAATCCTCTCAGACGAGCGGACACTTCAAAATATCCTATCAAACGAAGGGACACCCCAAAATATCCTATCAAACGAGGGGACACTTCAAAAAGTCCTATCAAGCGAGGGGAAACTTTGGAGTTCGTGAATGAAAGACAGGAATGTTTTGCTTGGAGCGCGTTAGGTATTTTACCTGGGACCTGGGAAATTCAAATAATTTTCTTCTGTAGCCAGCATTTCATTTCAGTATGCATATCTTTTTGTATATAAAGAATAGCCACTATTTTATTGATGGTAACTAGAGCCGCGAGGCGGTGCACAGCAAAAGGTTGCCCGTCACTTCAATATGACCAGTGTTGCTGTTGCTAGAGCCACGAGTCAGTCAACAGTCAATGTGCCAGTTGAATAAATCCCATATTCAAAAAAGAAGCGCTTTGTCTATCTCTTATTAAGAAAAGGTGAATGCTAAATCCCATTTAACAATTTGAGCCTCCAGGCAGTGAATTTAACATGGGATTTAGCATTGGAGAATTTAACATGGGATTTAGCATTAGGAAATTTAACATGGGATTTAGCATTAGGAAATTTAACATGGGATTTAGCATTAGGAAATTTAACATGGGATTTAGCATTGGAGAATTTAACATGGGATTTAGCATTAGGAAATTTAACATGGGATTTAGCATTGCAGAATTTAACATGGGATTTAGCATTAGGAAATTTAACATGGGATTTAGCATTGGAGAATTTAACATGGGATTTAGCATTAGGAAATTTAACATGGGATTTAGCATTGCAGAATTTAACATGGGATTTAGCATTAGGAAATTTAACATGGGATTTAGCATTGGAGAATTTAACATGGGATTTAGCATTAGGAAATTTAACATGGGATTTAGCATTAGGAAATTTAACATGGGATTTAGCATTGCAGAATTTAACATGTGATTTAGCATTAGGAAATTTAACATGGGATTTAGCATTGGAGAATTTAACATGGGATTTAGCATTAGGAAATTTAACATGGGATTTAGCATTGCAGAATTTAACATGGGATTTAGCATTAGGAAATTTAACATAGGATGTAGCATTGGAGAATTTAACATGGGATTTAGCATTGCAGAATTTAACATGGGATTTAGCATTGGAGAATTTAACATGGGATTTAGCATTAGGAAATTTAACATGGGATTTAGCATTGGAGAATTTAACATGGGATTTAGCATTAGGAAATTTAACATGGGATTTAGCATTAGGAAATTTAACATGGGATTTAGCATTGGAGAATTTAACATGGGATTTCTCAACGAGGGGACACTTCAAAGAATCCTCTCAGACGAGGGGACACTTCAAAGAATCCTATCAACGTGGACACTTTAAAGAATCCTCTCAGACGAGGGGACACTTCAAAGTGTCCTCTCAACGAGGGGACACTTCAAAGAATCCTCTCAGACGAGCGGACACTTCAAAATATCCTATCAAACGAAGGGACACCCCAAAATATCCTATCAAACGAGGGGACACTTCAAAGAATCCTATCAACGTGGACACTTCAAAGAATCCTCTCAGACGAGGGGACACTTCAAAGTGTCCTCTCAACGAGGGGACACTTCAAAGAATCCTCTCAGACGAGCGGACACTTCAAAATATCCTATCAAACGAAGGGACACCCCAAAATATCCTATCAAACGAGGGGACACTTCAAAAAGTCCTATCAAGCGAGGGGAAACTTTGGAGTTCGTGAATGAAAGACAGGAATGTTTTGCTTGGATCGCGTTAGGTATTTTACCTGGGACCTGGGAAATTCAAATAATTTTCTTCTGTAGCCAGCATTTCATTTCAGTATGCATATCTTTTTGTATATAAAGAATAGCCACTATTTTATTGATGGTAACTAGAGCCGCGAGGCGGTGCACAGCAAAAGGTTGCCCGTCACTTCAATATGACCAGTGTTGCTGTTGCTAGAGCCACGAGTCAGTCAACAGTCAATGTGCCAGTTGAATAAATCCCATATTCAAAAAAGAAGCGCTTTGTCTATCTCTTATTAAGAAAAGGTGAATGCTAAATCCCATTTAACAATTTGAGCCTCCAGGCAGTGAATTTAACATGGGATTTGGCATTGGAAAATTTATCATGGGATGTAGCATTAAAAAATTTTGCATGGGATTTAGCATTGGGGAATTTAACATGAGATTTAGCATTTGTTAACCTTATTTAACCTAACCACATGGTATCTTGTATTAACCTATTGTGCAACACATGAATTAACATGTGATTTAGCGTAATTCAAGTTTTCAACATGAGATTTAGCATGAGATTTAGTATGATTCAATTTTTCAACATGTGATTTAGCATGGCATTTAGTAGAATTCAATTTTTCAACATGTGATTTAGCATGGGATTTGGTAGAATTCAATTTTCAAACATGGGAATTAGCATTTCAACATGTGATTTATATGGGATTTTGCATTGGGAAATTTAGCATGGGATTTGACATTGGAGAATTTAACATGGGATTTAGCATTGGGAAATTTAACATGGGATTCAGTATTAGGAAGATTTAACATGGGATTTAGTATTGGAGAATTTAACACGGGATTTAGCATTGGGAAATTTAACATGGGATTTAGCACTGGGAAATTTAACATGCGATTTAGCATTGGAGAATTTAACATAGGATTTAGCACTGGGAAATTTAACATGGGATTTAGCGTTAGGAAATTTTAACCTTGGATTTAGCATGCGGAATATTTAGCATGGGATTTAGTATAACGCAACTAATCAACAGGCGATTTAACTGAGGATTTAGCATTGATCCATCTTTCAACATATGACGTAGCATGGGGTTTTCAACATGGGATTTAGCATACTACGAAATTTAATATAGGATTTAGCATACGAATTTTAACATAGGATTTAGCATACAAACTTCTAATGCTAAATCCGAAAACGCGAAATTCCATGTTAACGGTGATGCTAAATCCTTCAGCAGTTTTCAAGATTAATCATATATTAGTATTATAATAATACAAGATCTAATTTTTCATCAGAGATTGGTAACTTTTTTGAAAAGTTACAGTTACAAGTTAAGTTACAGTTAAGTTACATAACTGTAACTGTAACTTGTAGCTGATCGAGTATCCAAATGTAACTTGTAACTGTAACTTGTAACTGAGCTTGTAACTGAATGTAACTGTAACTGTAACTTGTAACTGAGCTTGTAACTAAATGTAACTGTAACTGTAACTTGTAACTGAGGCTGTTACAAAATGTATGACAGACAGAAATGTGACAGAATTCTTTATAATTTCAATTTAAATTGGCTATTTTGGAAGGCTGCAATTGTAGCTGGGTCCAGTAGCATGTATCCATACTCTTTCAGGGCATATCTGGCAGTCCGAGATGGGTAACTTTATTGAAAAGTTGCAGTTACAAGTTAAGTTACAGTTAAGTTACATAAATTGTAACTGTAACTTGTAACTGAGCTTGTAACTGAATGTAACTTAACTTGTAACTGAATGTAACTTAACTTGTAACTTGTAACTTAGCTTGTAACTAAATGTAACTGTAACTGTAACTTGTAACTGCAACTTGTAACTAAATGTAACTGTAACTGTAACTTGTAACTGAGCTTGTAACAAAATGTAACTGTAACTTAACTTGTAACTAAAACCTTCCAGTTACCAATCTCTGTTTTTCATGGCATTTAGCATTGATCAATTATTCGAAATGTGATTTAGTATGGGGTTTAGCATTAGTCATTCTTCCAAAATAAGATTTAGCATGTACAGAAATTTTATAGGGGATTTAGCATACGACGAAAAATTTAACATGGGAGAATTTAACATGGGATTTAGCATTAGGAAGTTTAACATGGGATTTAGCATTGGGAAATTTAACATGGAATTTGACATTGGAGAATTTAACATGGGATTTAGCATTGTGGAATTTAACATGGGATTTAGCATTGGGGAATTTAACATGGGATTTAGCATTAGTATAATTTAATATTCCATCATGGGATTTAGCATGGGATTTAGTATGATTCAATTTTTAATTATGGGATTTAGCATGGGATTTAGTATGATTCAATTTTTAATTATGGGATTTAGCATGGGATTTAGTATGATTAAATTTTTAATTATTGGATTTAGCATGGGATTTAGTATGATTAAATTTTTAATTATGAGATTTAGCATAGGATTTAGCATACGCGGAAAAAATTAACATGGGATTTAGCATAGGCGGAAAATTTGTCCGCGTCAATGCTAAATCCTTCAGCGGTTTTCAAAATATTTCATATATTAGTATTATAAATAAGTAAACAATCATTTTTTTATTTATGGTTTGTGTGTAATTTCCCACAACTTCATCAGACATCACGAAGCACAAATTAATACTGAATTCTTAATGCCATCCATCACAAAAGCTGAGCTACATTCTCTCCAAATTATTTACAGTTTTGGGATGAGGTGGAGGTGGAATCTCTCCAAGTTCTTCATCATGATAAGCTGCTGCTCGATGCGGTTTCAGTTCCCACCACATACGGCTTTCCATATCTGTCAATGACACTCCAAGATCCTCCAAAGTTGGGTTACCAGTTGGGGTATCCATGATCCTGTAAATTAATAAATCAGAATAAGTAAATGTTTGAAAGGTGAACTTCTTTTGTAGATCATTTTATTGAGCTTATTCTCATGGGATGGGCGTACCCTTTCAATTTTATCTCAGTTTAAATACGCTACAGGCCAACTAAGACAAAACCTTTGGGTACCTGTAATTCGCAGCTGAAAAAACGGGCTCCTGTGCAAGTCTGTCCTACGATAGCCCCACACATCAGTTGGAAGAACCAGTCAACCATAAGACCATAACACCAAGTTGGTACCTCTTTGGCCTGTGAGTATTCAAAAGATAAGCAAATACAACCAAATATTATGTTTTTATAACGATAAAAAGAAGAAACGGCTTCAAAAATACCCGATTAGATCATGTTTGACCTGCCGTATCCGGATCATTAATAGCATTGATAACTCCTTGAGCCACATTAGTGAAATAAACAGGCTGCTTCACCGTACTCTCTCCTCGTTAATACCAAAGAGGAAGCCACTGAAAGAATCTTCGCCACCAATGAGCATAGTAATTGGTAAACGTATCCTCTTGACCCCAAATATCCGCAGGTCAGAAGATTGTTGCATCTGGGAACTCCTCTCGAACAGCTGTTTCCCCTTCGTACTTTGACTTCAAGAACTGGGATCTCTCCGGCAAAATACCAAGCCCCTCAGGATTCTCACAGTTTAGACTGGAGAAATGGATCAATCCCTTCACTCCACTCTCTCTTGCCAGTCTTGCAATGGCTCTGGCTCTATTCACATGAACACATTTGTAGTTCAAGTTGCTCGATCCCGGCCCACGAGATTTATGACGACGCTGGAATGCTTCACTGCTTTCCGGATTGAGGTTTCATCCCGGAGATGGTATGGGGGAAAATAGGACTTGACCCAGGTCGCCAACAAGCCTCAATTTGAGGACGTCAAAATGATCCCCTCGTTATGGCACGATGAGCTGCAACAATTGAAAAAAATATGACTCGGTTAACCGTTGCGTTGACTTGACTGTAAACAGTAAAGAAAATTTTAGGAAAAAGTTAATTACCCGCGTTCCCATCTTTCCCAGCTAGAAGTTGCAAATATATTTTCCAACAAATCCACTGACACCAAAAACCAATCGCCCTCCAGTTCCTCGCTTCATGTTTTACATTTTCTGGTCAAAAATTGATGGGGTGCTGCTTTCCTCCCATTGTTGATTTTTGATGGGAGCTATTGACAACTTTCCAGAGATTATATTAGGTCTAGCACCAGACAGTGCCAGAAGAATTCGGTATCCTGCTTCAATTGGGGGAAATAAAAATTATATCAATCACTGAGTAGCAATGAAAACCTTATCAATTCCTCATTAAATCAACAATAAGATTTACTTGGAAAGCGAGACAGAATTCCAGGCAACTTTGCTGCCATTTTGGTGAAAGCTTGTAAATCAGTGATTAGATCAATCAATCAATCAGGTTTTAGTTGAGTTGTTGACTTCAGAACGAACATAACAACAAAATTGAAAATCTAGAAGAACATTTCCGTGGATGTCGAAGTATTATTATATTTGAACAAAGTTTCTTTCCCACTTTCTCGTCTTTATGCCCAATGCGTTTACGAAGCCGTGGAGACAAAGCGGTTCCCCTCATATTTTTGCGAAGTTTTCTAATTTTGCGTTCCTACGAACGGAAATGTTTTGATTTAGCATTAGAAAATTTAACATGGGATTTAGCATTGGAGAATTTAACATGGGATTTAGCATTAGGAAATTTAACATGGGATTTAGCATTAGGAAATTTAACATGGGATTTCTCAACGAGGGGACACTTCAAAGAATCCTCTCAGACGAGGGGACACTTCAAAGAATCCTATCAACGTGGACACTTCAAAGAATCCTCTCAGACGAGCGGACACTTCAAAATATCCTCTCAGACGAGCGGACTCTCAAAATATCCTATCAAACGAGGGGACACTTCAAAAAGTCCTATCAAGCGAGGGGAAATTTAACATGGGATTTAGCATTGGAGAATTTAACATGGGATTTAGCATTGGGGAAATTTAAAATGGGGATTAGCATAGGGAAAATTTAACATGGGGGTTAGCATGGAGGGAATTTATAATGGGGGTTAGCAGTGGGGACATTTAACGTGGGGAAATTTACCGTGGGATTTAGTCGTCTTTCGAAGATGAAAAGTCAAATCAGTCGTCACTGAGATATGACAACTCATTTTAGTCGTCATTGAAAGATGACAAGTCAAATCAGTCGTCATTAGAAGATGACAAGTCAAATCAGTCGTCATTAGAAGATGACAAGTCAAATCAGTCGTCATTAGAAGATGACAAGTCAAATCAGTCGTCATTAGAAGATGACAAGTCAAATCTGTCGTCATTGAAAGATGACAACTCATTTTAGTCGTCATTGAAAGATGACAAGTCAAATCAGTCGTCATTAGAAGATGACAAGTCAAATCAGTCGTCATTAGAAGATGACAAGTAAAATCTGTCGACTTTGAAAGATGACAACTCATTTTAGTCGTCATTGAAAGATGACAAGTCAATTTAGTCGTCATTGGAAGATGACAACTCATTTTAGTCGTCATTGAATGATGACAAGTCAAATCAGTCGTCATTGCAAGATGACAAGTCAAATCAGTCGTCATTGCAAGATGACAAGTCAAATCAGTCGTCATTAGAAGATGACAACTCGAATCAGTCGTCATTAGAAGATGACAACTCGAATCAGTCGTCATTGAAAGATGACAACTCCTTTTAGTCGTCATTGAAAGATGACAACTCATTTTAGTCGTCATTGAAAGATGACAACTCATTTTAGTCGTCATTGAATGATGACAAGTCAAATCAGTCGTCATTGCAAGATGACAAGTCAAATCAGTCGTCATTGCAAGATGACAAGTCAAATCAGTCGTCATTAGAAGATGACAACTCGAATCAGTCGTCATTGAAAGATGACAACTCCTTTTAGTCGTCATTGAAAGATGACAACTCATTTTAGTCGTCATTGAATGATGACAAGTCAAATCAGTCGTCATTAGAAGATGACAAGTCAAATCTGTCGTCATTGAAAGATGACAACTCATTTTAGTCGTCATTGAAAGATGACAAGTCAAATCAGTCGTCATTAGAAGATGACAAGTCAAATCAGTCGTCATTAGAAGATGACAAGTCAAATCTGTCGTCATTGAAAGATGACAACTCATTTTAGTCGTCATTGAAAGATGACAAGTCAAATCAGTCGTCATTAGAAGATGACAAGTCAAATCTGTCGTCATTGAAAGATGACAACTCATTTTAGTCGTCATTGAAAGATGACAAGTCAAATCAGTCGTCATTAGAAGATGACAAGTCAAATCAGTCGTCATTAGAAGATGACAAGTCAAATCTGTCGTCATTGAAAGATGACAACTCATTTTAGTCGTCATTGAATGATGACAAGTCAAATCAGTCGTCATTGGAAGATGACAAGTCAAATCAGTCGTCATTGAAAGATGACAAGTCAAATCAGTCGTCATTGAAAGATGACAAGTCAAATCAGTCGTCATGGAAAGATGACAAGTCAAATCAGTCGTCATTGAAAGATGACGAGTCATTTTAGTTGTCATTGGAAGATGACAACTCATTTTAGTCGTCATGGAAAGATGACAAGTCAAATCAGTCGTCATTAGAAGATGACAAGTCAAATCAGTCGTCATTAGAAGATGACAAGTCAAATCAGTCGTCATTAGAAGATGACAAGTCAAATCTGTCGTCATTGAAAGATGACAACTCATTTTAGTCGTCATTGAAAGATGAAAAGTCAAATGAGTCGTCATTAGAAGATGACAAGTCAAATCAGTCGTCATTAGAAGATGACAAGTCAAATCTGTCGTCATTGAAAGATGACAACTCATTTTAGTCGTCATTGAAAGATGACAAGTCAATTTAGTCGTCATTGGAAGATGACAACTCATTTTAGTCGTCATTGAAAGATGACAACTCCTTTTAGTCGTCATTGAAAGATGACAACTCATTTTAGTCGTCATTGAATGATGACAAGTCAAATCAGTCGTCATTGCAAGATGACAAGTCAAATCAGTCGTCATTGGAAGATGACAAGTCAAATCAGTCGTCATTGCAAGATGACAAGTCAAATCAGTCGTCATTAGAAGATGACAACTCGAATCAGTCGTCATTGAAAGATGACAACTCATTTTAGTCGTCATTGAATGATGACAAGTCAAATCAGTCGTCATTGGAAGATGACAAGTCAAATCAGTCGTCATTGAAAGATGACAACTCGAATCAGTCGTCATTGAAAGATGACAAGTCAAATCAGTCGTCATTGAAAGATGACGAGTCATTTTAGTTGTCATTGGAAGATGACAACTCATTTTAGTCGTCATGGAAAGATGACAAGTCAAATCAGTCGTCATTGCAAGATGACAAGTCAAATCAGTCGTCATTAGAAGATGACAACTCGAATCAGTTGTCATTGAAAGATGACAACTCATTTTAGTCGTCATTGAATGATGACAAGTCAAATCAGTCGTCATTGGAAAATGACAAGTCAAATCAGTCGTCATTAGAAGATGACAAGTCAAATCAGTCGTCATTGGAAGATGACAACTCATTTTAGTTGTCATTGAAAGATGACAAGTCAAATCAGTCGTCATTGAAAGATGACAAGTCAAATCAGTCGTCACTGAGAGATGACAACTCATTTTAGTCGTCATTGAATGATGAAAACTCATTTTAGTCGTCATTCAATGATGACAAGTCAAATCAGTCGTCATTGGAAGATGACAACTCAAATCAGTCGTCATTGAAAGATGACAAGTCAAATCAGTCGTCATTGAATGATGACAACTCAAATCAGTCGTCATTGAAAGATGACGAGTCATCTTAGTTGTCATTGGAAGATGACAAGTCAAATCAGTCGTCATTGAAAGATGACAACTCATTTTAGTTGTCATTGGAAGATGACAACTCATTTTAGTTGTCATGGAAAGATGACAAGTCAAATCAGTCGTCATGGAAAGATGACGAGTCATTTTAGTTGTCATGGAAAGATGACAAGTCATTTTAGTTGTCGTTGAGAGATGACAAGTCATTTTTGTTGTCATTGGAAGATGACAAGTCAAATCAGTCGTCATGGAAAGATGACAAGTCATTTTAGTTGTCATTGAAAGATGACAACTCAATTTAGATTACATTGGGATATTGATTAAACCAGGCTTATATTTTTCGCCATGAATTCGATTATTCGAATTTTTTCTAACTTTGAAGCAAGATTAAATCCAATTTTTCCAATCCACTTCATTACCCCAGGGGGAAAGCATCCCCCTTTCACTGTCCCAATTTTGTGCTTCATTAGGTCATCCATAGCGACTACAATTCTTGATGAAATTGGATGAAATTTGTTTTAATCGATTCCTTATGCGATTTCGGTCATAGGTCAGGATTTTATTTTTCAAAAATATGCCACCTGGCGGTAGAAATAAATAAGGTATATAATGGATCCAGTGACAGAAATTGAAACATAAAAAATGAGACGTTAAAACAAGTGATTTACCAAAAAAAGTACACTGTACATTTTTATATCATTATTAGGAATAAAATTCTGGGTAACAGTGGGTGATGTCATTGTTATTTTATTTATACTTATCGAGCTTGGTCATCAGGATGAAGAAAGTTATAATCTTCGAAAGCTCGATAAGTATAAATAAAATAACAATGATATCATCCACTGTTACCCAGAATTTTATTCCTAATAATGATTATATCGGTGGATAGAAGAACCTCTACAACTTACATATATATATTGCAAGGGTCAACTAAAAATACATTGATGTAGCTAGTCAAAAATTATGTATTTTTTCACCAATTTTTTTAGATTCTAGTTAAACTTGATTTTTTCTGCTGCTACGTGGCGTATTTTTGAAAAATGAATTCCTGAATTATGACCGAAATTGCATGTGGAATCGATTAAAAAACATTTCATCCAATTTCATCAAGAATTGTAGTCGCTATGGATGACCTAATGAAGCACAAATTGGGACGATGAAAGGGGGATGTTTTCCCCCCTGGGGTAATGAAGTGGGTTTTTCCCGTGTTCGTTCATAACTTATGGTGTACTACTTGCACCCAAAAAATGGATTTAATCTGGCTCCAAAGTTGGGAAAAAAATCTTGATTCTGACTGTAGATAGTCACCGACGATCGGATGGATTGACAAGCTTAGAGTGGAAAAAGGACGCCTCCAGAACATAAGAGAAAGAAGCATGCATCATTCATAAAACAAACTAAAATCTTATACCCTATGACATCCAACACAAAAGCTGCAACCAAGTAAAGCCGCTCGTGCTTTAATGCAACATGTAGCCATAATGAGTGAGAGTTTTTTTTATTTCTTCTACATATTATGAGTATAATAAACCAGCCTTACCAGAGCATCAGTCAAACGAGCCTTCCTTTACTTCACAGAAAGTAGAAGCTATCGGTTTGGTAGTAGTGTGTGTGGTATATGGTATTCGTATATTTCATACGCTGGTTTAATGGCAAACCAAATGAATGAATACCTTCCCTCTTTTCATTCACAAGCTTCAGCTCGTCTGTTGCTTTGCAGCAGGAGTTGTAGCTTATTTTAAAGATATAGCATAGTATGTTAGAGCAGTCTTATTGGTATATCTTTGGCTATTTAATTTTACGCGAACCAACAACAAAGTCAAGTTACGTGCTTTAATGCAATAATAGCTAGACGATTGAAAAGTTGTCCTCCGTAAGCAAAAGCTACTTACAAGTATGCTTTCATTCAAAGAAATTCATTGAGCTTCTTTCAAAGTTTTGATTTGGTTGGGTGTTGGGTTGAGCATGTAAGCATTTTATATTACCATTGCTGTAGTACTCGCTGACAAGTATAACGAGACAATAAGAGGAGCAATATATGATGATAATGCTTATTTTTGCGATGTCGACTTGAAGGATCGTTAACTAAGGAATGTTCAGATTTTCCGAATCCTCATCTTCATGCGTCAGAATTACAGGACTGAGTACTAAAATTAGATAGGCTGCATTCAAATTCAACATTGTACAAATTTCATTTGAATTCAACAGTACTTACGTTTGACAACTGGCTTTAACACCACTAATATTCCAAGTTTTAATTTTTTGAGGGTAGAAAGCAGTGGAGAGTATGTAAAAACTTTTCTATAGAAATACCGAATACCTTCGAGAATGTAGCAGAGCATCCGTCGGTCAATTGACTATAGCATTCACTCATGTATTGCATGTTAGGAAGGAACTTTGGGTTTTTTTTGGATATGCATTTGATACTGTCTTAATTCAATACCTAAATTATGCATGTTTATTCAGAGAGAAGCAGCAGAAGCAGGAAGTTGAGGACAGATAAGGGAATTTGTTTATTTGATTTGTGATATATTAAGTAATTATGCATATGTATCTGTGGCGACGTTTTTTTTACGAAGGCTAAATGTATCCGGCTGAAGAAAAAACGTATGGACTGGAACCTGTGTGTAAAGAACTTTGATCTTATATCTCATTTTATGTTGTATGTTCATAAATACATGGATCCTTACTTTGCTTTGTGTTGATGCGGATGGATGTATATGGCTATGGCAATATACATATCTTTTAAGCCCAAGCACTAACCAAAATACCTGAAGCGATGCATGTATTTCTTCTGTAGTGAAATAGCAGAATTTCAGTTCACAAATCGGATGAATGGTAATGGGAATAAAATGAATTGAGTGGAATTAATGTTGGTGCACATCCTCATCACCGTAGTATTTCAGTGTTGGATATAAATTTTCTGGTTCTTTATCCGCCCCTTTTTCTTCTGGTGATCAAGAGTCTCAAATAGTTGTAAGTTTGAGTGTAGTGTCAAGAGTCTCCAAAATTGGGAAGTTTTTCTTGTGTACTTAACAATCATTACCTTTAACAATTTCAAGAAAAATTGATCTGTGTTACTAAATAAACATTGCATTCGGGAAATTTAACGTGGTTTTAGGATTACAGAAATTAAACATGCGATTTGGCATTAGGAAGCATTGAGGTTTCCTTTCGACTGAGAGGAAGCGGTGAGGTTTCCTTTTGACTGATAGGAAGCAGTGGGGTTTCCTTTCCACTGATAGGAAGCAGCAAGGTTTCCTCCAGCCTGAGAGGAAGAGATTTGGAAATTTAACATGGGATTTAGCATTGCGGAAATTTGACACCGGGGTTAAGCAATGGAGAAATTTAACATGGGATTTAATATGGGATTTAGCATTCGAGATATTTAGCATGGGATTTAGCATTAGAAATTTTAACATGGGGGTAATTATTGGGAAATTTAGCCTGGGGGTTAGCATTAGGAAAATCATTTTAGTTGTCATTATAATACTAATATACGATTAATCTTGAAAATCGCTGAAGGATTTAGCATTACCGCGGACAAATTTGTTCGCGGTTTGTTAAATTCGTTCATATGCTAAATCCCATGTTTAAAACTTGATCGATACTAAACCCCATGCTAAATCACATAATGAAAAATTGACCAATACTAAATCCCATGCTAAATCCCATGTTAAATAATTGATCAATGCTAAGAACATGCACCACGTTTGGTGCACCTGGAATGAGATGCACCACGTTTGGTGCACGTAGAAAGACATGCACCAAGTTTGGTGCACCTGGAATGAGATGCACCACGTTTGGTGCACGTAGAAAGACAGGCACCACGTTTGGTGCACGTAGAAGAACATGCACCACGTTTGGTGCACGTTGAAGGACATGCACCAAGTTTGGTGCACGTAGAAAGACAGGCACCACGTTTGGTGCAAGTAGAAGAACATGCACCACGTTTGGTGCACCTGGAATGAGATGTACCACGGTTGGTGCAGCTGGAATGACATCTGATATTAAATGAATAGCTATAGCTAATATTTCATTTTTTGCCGTAGATGAAGTTAATTCTACAGCTAATAGCTCATTTTTAGTTCAGTTAAAATGAATTCTGCAGCTAATAATTCATTTCTAATTGAGATAAAATGAATTTCCGAGCTGCAGCTAATGAATCATTTTTAACTTAGATATTCCGTTCCCCCGAACGGACACTTTGAAATGTCCATTTCCCTGAACTGACACATTGAAGTGTCTATTCCTAGTTAGTATAATTTGCTTTTATTACGTTAGTATATTACAACTTAATAGTACTATTAGTCATTTTTAACCGTGTCTCCATTGGGAGAACAGTACTTTGTATTGAAATGGCCAGACACGTAAATAAAGATTCAATTCAATTCATTGTTGTACATAATACATTAGGAAGACTTAGCATTGGAGAATTTAACATGGGATTTAGCATTTATTAACCTTATTTAACCTAACCACCTAGTATCCTGTATTAATTTATTATGCAACACATAATTTAGCATGGGATTGAGTATAATTTAATTTTTAAGCATGGGATTTAGCATGGGATTTAGCACAATTAAATTTTAAAACATGTGATTTGGCATGGGATTTAGCATGTACAGAAACTTTATAATATGGGATTTAGTATGGGCAGAAAACTTTAATATGGGATTTAGCACGCATACGAAGTTAATATGGGATTTAGCATACGCGGAAATATTTGTCCGCGCTAATGCTAAATCCTTAAGCAGTTTTCAAAATATTTTATATATTAGTATTATAACAAAAATATCATGCAAGGCTTCAAATCATAGACTATGCTATGCAATAATATTATAAACAGTTGATTGGTTGTTTATTAGCACAATTCTTAGAATAATTTTACAAAAGATTGATCCACCAATTTTATGTCGATCTAATCGATGAGTATTGGCAACCCTGGATTTTCACTTAAAATCTAAAATATAGAAAAAGTTTTTGCTATGTATAATGTGTATACCGCTAGTTTTAAATGTAATTCTGAAAATGAAATTTGGTAAAACTGAATATACGTACCTACTGATTTAAATATTTAACATACATTAAAATCTACTATTCTTTCTTCAAAAAACCATGTTTCAAGTTTAATTAGTAATTTTTAAGCTTTTTATTCAACTAAAAAATATAATGTTCAACCTGGTCCTCTGTTTCATTCCGGTTAACTTGTTTTGAACTTTATTACAATACATGTATGTAAAACCGTGGCAATTTGAGTTTGCCAAATGATTTTGAATCCGGAATATAGTAACTCATTTAAAGTACAAATCCTGGGTACTCATTTAAAGTACAAAGGGTGGAACAACGGCTACGATGCTGGGCAAGCTGTTTCCGTAAATGAGACAAATTAATGATATTCTACCGGAAATAATAAGATAGCGCCTCATTTCTTATCGACAATTAGTTTGTCCAAATGCGGTGGCAAATAGATTCAAAATGTACGTCAGTCCGTTTTTAACATTTAAATGAAGTTGAAAAGCAACGATTGTCGTAAAAAGTATTAAAACAAAAATTGCCCACACTCTGAAATAAAATGGCTTGTACCAAACCCCATATTTTGAATTTAACTGAGAAGCTTCCACGCTTCTCTGACAGTGGTGGATACATGTGGAATCAAACTTGTTAAAGTGTTTTAATTAAGTCAGAAATGAACCTGGATATTTCAGCAGTGCACTAGGATGTAAAATTGACCATTGCATGACAAAGGTCGTCTTGGATGCAGATTCGAAACTTAATGCTTTGTGCATGAATTTGATTACTTTCTACTAATTCAAGCATGGAGAATCTGATAAAACTACTTTCAGCGTAATTTAAAGCACCGATTTTCAGTAATTCTTGATAAAAAGAAAAAAACACATATTTTGTAGTTTTTTTTGCATAAAGTTTTCATAACAATTACCAAACCAACACTTCCAGGCAACGGTTAGTACTACGTTAATTATTATTTTATGGAGCGCAAACTCTAGAAATGTTAGTGTCAATGTTTTGTCAATTGAAACTATGAAAAATTCGAAAATTGGATATAATCATATTTGCTTTGTAAAATTAAACAAAAACAGCTCAAATTGTGTATTTTGTTCCAAGAATGGGACTTTCAAGCTAAAATCTTGTTATAAAATATATTATTTCAGGACTTGAACTTTTCGATTAACTGAAAGTAACGCTTTTCATGAAAGGATTCCCAGAGTTTGCGCATCACATTTTGCACGATCTTAGTATAAAAATGATCGCAATAAAATACTAAATAACGTAGTACTAACCGATGCCAAGAAGTTTTGATTTGGTAATTGTTATGAAAACTTTATGCCAAAAAACTACAAAATATGGTTTTTCCCTTTAACAAGAATTACTGAAAATCCGTACTTAAAATAAATTTAAGTTTTATCAGATTCACCATATTTGAATTAGTAGAAAGTAATCAACTTCATGTAAAAAGCATTAATTTTCAAATTTGCATCCAAAACGACTTTTGTCATGCAATGGTCAATTTTACATCATAGTGCAGTGGAAAATGAATTGAGAGAAGGATATGTTCAATATGAGTATACGGCTTGTTTGCTTCATACCTTCTCAATCCAATATGCACAGCTCGATTATTTGACACAGTTGAATTATAAACAGTTGCAAATGTCAAAAGCGACATTATGTCGTTCCGGCATCGTGGATTCAAAGAATTTATATGTATTAAGCACGCCGTTTGATTCTCACCATGAAACTCTAAGGAATAAAGAAACACAACTTCTGCCAAACCAGAAATTATCTTTCTGGGACCATTCCGATTGTATATAATAAGATTGTAATTGTATTTGTTTATTAAAACCAATACAAATAGAAATGAAGACTTCATAGTTATTTTTTGTTGGCTAACTATTCGATTGTCAGGATGTTTTTTGGTGGTTGGTGTGAAGGTAGCGTTAATGTGTGATCCAAATATTTGCCTACATGCATTATCAAATCCATTAACACAACATGTTTAACTTAGACTTACACTATGTAATTATGGATAAACCAGCAGTTTTGGTAATTATAAGGTATTTTTTGTATTTGAGTTCCTTTATAATCTCATGGTTTTGGAAGCAGGGACAAATCAGCAGTTGGCTTGAAGAGCCACAGTACTTTAAATACATAAGTAATTACTTTTTCAGCCAGATTTTAGTTGGTGGGTGGGAATTAATTATTAATACAACTTTTTTGCATACGTGCCAATCATATTTATCTTGTAATTACAATAAACTCAACTTTTTAATCAATTTTTTGTATTCTTGGTTTCGAATAATGGCTGATAAAATTCTTTGATATTATATACATAGCTGATAGTCGTATATATTTGGCATCAAGTTTTGGATCAGTCATGTGAGCCTGAAGTAGAGTAAGAATTACGGCCAAGCTTATTTTCCGTGTTAAAAAATAAAGAACTTTTCCGGGTTTTGGGTTATATCATGAATGTAATACATCATTAAACGTATCCAAAATGTGCTCATTAAAGCCCATAAACAAGAATTTGATTGTAACTTAAAATGCAAACTCAAGGTGGACAAGGTTAAAAACTAGGCGCCGTAGCAAAACTACTTAGCTCAAATTCGCGCAACCAGTTATTGCTCAACCATTGCTTGGTATAAATTGAGTCCCAAAAAACTTACGTGTGAATATTCAATATTCCACTCAGAAAATCCATCTGAAATTAACTTGAAACATGATTACCTTTACACAAGTGGTTTAATAATTCCTTCTTAAATCTACTTGTTTGGGCATGCGATGTCACGTGTGAAGTCGTTGGTGACATAAAATCCTTGAGCAAAGTTCCTATTTAATTGATAAACGTGCATAATATTATACATACATTCGGTTCAATTTTTTTGTGTAATCAAGATTCATAAGGTACTTTAACTTCTTGGGCAACATGTAAATATTTCACTTTATTAACCAGCACCCTTTGCAAAAGGGGGTAGGTTCTTATTTTCACAAATGGTGTCTGTCTGTCTGTCTGTGAACACGATAGCGGCGACACGGTTGAAGAATTGCAAAAATTCTTTTTGATAAACGATACCTTAGGTCAAGACCTTCCCTAGGAAGCGAGATGGGGCTTATCGGTTATCGATAACATGGTCAAAGATAAGATCAAATATTTGTAATAGCAAAGTATAAAGTGAGATACATCAAAATGGTTCTATTTGCTGAGATGAATTCAGTCATGCTATTTTAAAAATTCTCCGATGACCCCAGCGTGACCTACGAACTTTAAATGTCGAAATTTCTTAATTTTCGAGATAGCAGGAGAATCATTCAAAATTTTCAAATTCTTTCTTCTCCACTCAACAATATGAGGAAATACCTTAAAATAATTTGATAAATATGTGAAATTGGTTATCAAAAACCAGGTCAAAGGTCAAGGTCAAACATTTCTAAATAGCAAAGTATCTGCATCTAAATGGTTCTATTTGCTAAGAGGATTTCAGTCATGCTGTTTTAAAAGTTTTACAATGACCTCAGCATGACCTAATGTCTTAATGATTGAATTAATTAAAGGTCGAAATGTCTTAATTTTTAATCAATCAAAATTTTCGAAATTAAGTTAAAGTGCATAAGGGTGTCGGTTCTTTACAGCTGTTGTCGGGTTTATTTTTTTTTAAATTCAATACATACAAAATAGGCGTTTGTCAAAAAAGTCTCAAATATAAGCTGATTTAAAATTTCTGCTAAGCACTTGGGTATGGTAAACCATGTACCTTCTGGATTTGGCTACAAATTATTGTGGATATCGATGTTTTTACAAACTAGTGCAGACACCATGGCTGGATTTATAGAGACGAAAAGACAGAGGGTTGGAGTGTGATTTTTGTGGTTTGGAATAGATAACTGTGTTTCAAAATCTATACTACATTTTCTATCTATGGCTTGTAATGTATCAGTAGGTAGGACTACCTTGTTCTTTATATTTATTTCACTATAGTACTGGAAAATACGACTTTATGGAAAATGTGAATAAAAATAGTGATTTAAACGGTCATTGGCGACCGCTCACCCTATTTACTAAGCACGTCTGCCATTTAATCTGGTTCAGAGATGTTAAAATTACATTCGTCCAATGCAAAAATTACTAATTACAAATTACTTTCATTTAATTTGAGAGTAAAAATTACAAATTACAAATTCCCAGCCGACATGTCGTATAAAAATCGTAGATCGATATCTCTGAGATTTTAGCGATTTTCCTACGACATCATTTTGTGACTCAATAATCATAATCGATATCTCACATATAGTAAAGATATCGCATCTTTTTTGGACAGTTTCCTAAATTATGTTAGGTACTGGAAGAAGAAATATCGTGTGAATAGTTGAGATATCGTTACTTAAAATCAGCTACACTCAATTTGTTCACTTTTTTAAGTAAAGGATATCGAACCGATCGCACAGATATCGCTACTTAAAACCAAATATACTTTATTTTGTTAGCATCTAGATTTCAAAGATATCGAAGCGATATCGTAAATGCATACTGGCCAAAGGAAAGATACTCTATGCCTATGCTTTACTTAAAGCTATTTTCCGTTATCATTTCAGTAGGTGACTCAGCTGTATGTTGAGAATTTATTTTTTGACTGCCGAAGCCGGTGTAAATAATAACGATTGTTATTTAAAAAAATATTAGTGTTATCTCAAAATATTCGTGTTATCTTAAAATATTAGTGGTTGAATGGAGAAAAGAATAGGTTTTCATATGTGTGAAGGTTCAGCTAGTAGAAGACAAGAAACTGTAAACTCGTTATTGTATAAATGTAGTAATCGTAATAATTACACAAGTGTGAAACAATTATCAACTAAACCTCCCTTCCAAAGAGCAGAGAAACTACCGGAGTGAATTTTGGAATCTGTGTGTGACAATCAATCTGACGATTGCCTACCCTCTGAGAGTCCAGCAAATATTTTAAAAAGTCCATTTCAAGAAAAAGAAAATGTATCTGTCAATCCTTGTAGTTACGAACCGAATGAAGACACTGAAGAAGCAATTAAAACTAATTTTGTATTTAAAGTTCATTAAGAGTAGTTTCGTTCATTATTTATATTTTAAGAGTGGGTGTAGTTCTATTTTTAGCAAGACTGATGCAAAGCTGTCTGAAGGCCGGGATGAGTGACGAAGAACAAGAAATTTTAAATAGATTTTAAATGTTTAAAGTATACCATTTAGTTTTAGTGAGCTTACTAAATTAATGTATCGTTTATTAGTAATTCTAAATGGTTTAATTATTAACAATTATTATTCTTAATCGAATTTGGCGCTTCCTGGTCATAAGTTTCCATTCAAAAACAAACTCATCGACATTTTTCCGATTTCTTTACGACATCGATACGACATAATTAACAAACATCAGCATAATCGATTTGTCTGCGATATAACACCGAGTTCTTAACTTTATCGCAATGATATCCCAGCGATGTCCGTTATCTCATCCACCTGTCAAAACGATATCTCATATGAAAGTCGTAACGATGTCGAAGTTGAATAGTGCATGCGTAGCGGACATAGAGCCTTCTTTTCGCATTCGATTCGCTAAGAAATCGTTTCGAAATAGATTTCGATTCTAAAATACTAGAACGAAGAGATCTCTGCGATTTTTGCCGGCTGGGTTACTTTCATATAATTTGAGGGTCAAAATTACATATTACAAATTACTTTTCTTTAAATTGACTTTAGAAATTGCAAATTTGAACCCATGCAAAAACAGTAAGAATCCCATTTTTTGTCCTTAATGTCGAAACTAGTCTTTGAAAATGGATCCCAAAGCAGTCATTTTGTCCCAAACTTACCAAAAACATACCGATTTACCCCAAAAATTGAATTTTGCATGATTTCATGGGTGGTTTTTGAGCAATTTTCACAGATTTTGCACTTTTTAAACAGATTTTGAAGAAAGTAATTTTATTACAAATTACATTTGACATTTCGGGTGTCAAAATTACAAATTACAAATTACTTTGTAAGTAAAAGCATACCAAAATTACAAATTACAAATTACTTTGTAACCCCCAGCACACCAAAATTACAAATTACAAATTATGTAATTTGTAATTTTATTACAAATTATATTACAGTAATTTGAATTACTAACATCTCTGATCTGGTTTAATATAATTGTACACGACCTAGATTCAATGACTACATGTTTCCAAGTTACAAATGAAGCTACTATCCAATTTTTGGGACACTGTGATGATGAAAGGTTTCGTAGTTTAATCTGACTAAAACAAGGATTTTGTAGGGTCATTATTGCTTCGTAATGATTAAAAATGCAGTTGTAAAATGAAGATGCAAAATTGCCTTTATCATTGTTAATTCCAATGTTTTACTTTTCGTCATGAGTCAAATCAATACGCTAAACATAATATACAAATTTGTAGTCCATTTCTTAAACATCATAAACGCCAGGGCAGTGCTATTAACTAAAAACCCTCGTATTTCGTTTGACATAATGCACGAGTACAGATAAAGTAATAGGTACAAATTTTATTTTTATTAAATTTCAACCAATTCCATAAGGTGCATAGCTGACCATTTCCTCGTTTTGTTAGAAGAAAAGGAAATGACGTTGAATTCGCAACATGTTGTAAGCATGTTGTTTGCAACTGGAGGTTTTCCTTTATGGGAAAAACCACATGCACGTTCGTCCCATTCAATAAATTAATATTTAATGTTGTTTGCGACTTGAAAGCTTTTCCGTCCAATCTTTCGTCTCTGCCTCTACATCTTTAACCTCCATTAAAGAAAAATGGATAGTCCACTATATACTTCCCTTTAGACCTACCTCTCTCCGTTTTTTTAAAGGTCATAGTTTGGCTTGTAATATTATAAAATTCAACGGGCAGCTTGAGTTTCACAATAAAGTCGTGTTGCGCAATTTATGTTTAAGGTACTTTATATCTGCACTAAATAAATCCTAATACCTTGGCAGTGTGCCATTTCTACAGATAGGGTGGCCAGCTCAACACTTTTAATGCAGAGAACCTTCAGAATCAGAGAAAGGAACGGCTGCACAAAATCCGCATTCACTTTCAAAGACTAATTAAACCGAAACAGAAACAACACAATTTTATAATTCCCATATTCGTTGCTCAAAATGATTTTCACAAACTTCATAAAGTCCACGATAAGTTTTAGAATGGCTTTTCAGAAGTATTTCTGCCTAGCCACTGTCTCAGAATGGGATTCAAAATCACATAAATTTATAACACCGTCAATATTCTTAAAGTGGAACGCCTGGATGGTAACAAGTCTTGGCTCGCTATACCCAATTATTCTTGCAGTTTATTGCTACACAAAGCTGTTTGGTGAGGAAGATATCGAAGACAGGTTGTCTCCGAAAGAGTTTGGGACTAATATAATGGGTTGGGTTCTCTCCTGTACTATTGGACTGCTCGCAGTGGCAGCTTATCGGATTCTTGTTAACGATTTGAACATAATCAACCTACTTAACGAATTGATGCAGGATTCCACCAATATTAAACAAATGATGAGAGACCGACAACTGGGGTTGACAAACGAGCACAGTAAACTCATTAAGGAAGCAGAATTCATTTGGTTTGTGGTATCATCTTTCACAGTCGTGCTACCAATCTGCTACGGAGACTTCTTCTGCAACGACTTTGAGCCAGTTCACAATCTGTTTAAAGATTGGCTGGAGGTTGATGTCAAGGCACAGGTGAGTCACATTCCGATCATATTCCTCTTCATTTGGGCAGCATCTAACGGGGCTGGTGCGGTGTTCCTTTTACTTACTTCCCCCATCATGTACATGTGGTCGTCTATGGCAATCATTTCATCACTCATGCCTCAAAGCGTCAAACTGGAGTCAAGAAGGAAGGCTGGCTCAAACCTGGTTTTGAGATACATCATTCAAACAAATTCCTTTGGACAAATGGAAGAGGATGAAGTAATAATGATGTTCAGAAAGCAACAAATATTCAATGTGTTGGTAAACGAAATCCTTGCGTCTATTCTAGTTTCTCTTCATCACGTGGGATTCATGGTTATTCTGGTTGGATTGGCCTTCTTGTTGATCACTCAAACTGAGGTATTGTTGGCTGGGGGGATTATGGTAATGGGTTTGTGTGTAGGAATAATGTTTACTGGTGTGTTGATTATCTTCATAGAATGTCACAAGTTAGGGGAAATGGGGGATATATCTGAGAACTTTGTCAAAGCAGGCAAGAATCTTACTGGCAGAAAGTCTTTATTCCGAAAGTTTGTATTGAGTTGTCCTATTCTTACGGTGCAGGCTGCCTACCCATTCTACACCATGAACAAGAGCACTTTCGGAGAATACCTTGCTCAGTTCTTGGATTTCCTTTCTTCCCTTTTACTAAGCCAATCCTAATTTACAGCTTAAATAAATCTACTAGTAATTTATTTATAGGCTACTGGTTGCACTAAAAGTAAGTTATAAAATTTAAAATAAGTATTTAAATATAATATTGCAATTTTTCATTGCATAAATATTCTTGTTGTTGTTAATAAGCGCATCGCTTTGCTTGGTCAACAACGTGTTGTAATCGCTCTGCTTTATAGCAGGAAGTAGTGCTGATTCTATGCTTATATGTCCTACCTTTGCACAAGAATCCCGTTCCAATCATTCCTTGAATAAACTTGTATGGAATATAATAATAATTATGTACATTATTGTACATGTTACCAAATAATAAAGCTGAATATGAAGAGTTCTTAAAGTCCATGGACAAGAATAAGCTTAAACGTGCCATTTTTCTTAAACAGTCTAAGAAACACACATATTACATATAGAATAAATTTTGGGATGAATGCTGATGATAAGGATTGTGTGGCCGACCATATTAATTCATTTTCTTGAACGGTTGCCATAGATGCTTGAGATTAGATGCTATGAACCGGAAAGGAAAGAAAAAATATCATTGATTAATCATGCGGTGATTGATTTTATCGTATCAGGGACGGCTTTTTACTATCTGAAAGGACATTTTTCCACTCTGGCATTTTTATGATTTTTTAAACACAAATCTATATATTCTTGGCATACCGACGCAACGTTTTACATTCATTATAAGTAAATGAAATATTTTTTCTAATAAACCTGGTAACACAGTAGTGTAATCAACTTGCAGTGTTTATAAAAGAAAACTGATGACATTTGACTTTTGAGATAACATACAAGATACGTATCCATATCATGGATGATCCTATGTCATGTTTAGCTGTCGAATGATATACTACCCGGTATACCTGACGCTTGAAAAAAAGAAAGGTCAGTCTATTTCTCTAGCCTTTCGTGTCTAACTATGGTGTAGCCATTTTACTTTGATAATTAATTTACGTTATTAATAGCATCTGAATCGTAAATTCAATCCCGCGACCTATGCACCTTAATGGAGTAAGATTCTCCAAGAAATTACTTCCCCCCAACTTAATTTTAATGGGTGGACATGACCAAATGAATTTTTGTAACCATCCGTTAATCGAAACGTTGTGATCGCGTAAATTTTACCTTACCTGGAGTACACTTTTACCATTTTAGCCGATTAATTATTTGCTTCCATTCCACCACCTTCAGAATCTGTAGAAAAGAGTATGCAATTTAGGCCAACTGCTGAAAAGAATAATGGAGCTAAATTATTTTCTACATACCAAGCTAATTTGACCAGTGCTGTGATACCCAATGACAGACAGAAAATAATGAAAAGTGAAAAGTGAAACAAACCGTTTTCCAAAATTGTGCTGTTGAATTCACCCAAAACTCACATTTTTCGATAAGACAAGCCTTGTAAAGTTGATATGGCAGCTTTATTACAACAGTGATTGAAATCTGGATCCAGTGGGAATGCTGGCAGTTATTTCTGCTTTGCTTTGCTTCTCAATTCTCGTTATTTTCTGTCTGTCCCTGGGAATCACGGTACTGGTAACACTGACTTGGTCTTTGGAGAATGCTTTAGCACTCGTATTTTTCTCATCCCTTGTCGTTAATTGCATACTCATCTTTACAGTTTGTGAAGGTAGTGGAATGGTTTCCGTACACGTTAGCTCATAACAAATAATTGATGAGCTAAAATGGCAAAAATATGCTCCAAAAAGGGTGACATTTACATATTCGCAACGGTTGGAAAACAGATGGTCACACAGATTCTTTCAATCATGTCCACCCATTAAAATTAATTTGGGCGAAAGTAATTTCTTGGAGGAACTGACTTCATTAAGGTGCATAGATTATGGGATTGAACTTACGATTCAGATGCTATTATTAACATAAACTATTAATAATTTAGAAACAGCTACACAATTGAAAGAACATCGAAAAAGCCATATAAAATCAATTCGACGGTTTAAATTATTTAAATTGTTAGATGTTTTTGCTGTGGCTAAGCAATTAAAAATTAATTTATCAAATCAAAAGTAGTATTGATAGTCTTCAACTTTAGACAGCAGTAGGCAAATTCAATTTATGAAACGAAACCAAGCATTGTCACTTGTCATATAAGTATTTGCTATTGTCGTTAGTTTTGAATATCAAAGCTTCTACCACATTGAAATACTTTTAAAAATTTAAAAGACTTTCGTGATACAACTGTCCAAAATGAAATGTAGAAAACATGTTTGTCAGGCTTCGAAGCCAAAAAATCACAAAAAATAGTGACAGTTAAATTTACTGCGCTACTGCTGAGTGACATTCCATGTTTTTGTTTTTAAATTGAAGTTTCTAAAATCTATTGAATGACATAATTTATGAAATTTTGAGCCTCAATTTCTTGACATGTCTACTTGTGTCTGTCATACATTTATTTTTTTGAGTCGAGGTATTTATGTTGTAGGAGATGCGTGGTGTACGTAGACATCTTGTCCTTGGTACATGGCGATCTCACGGTAGGAATATGACCAGGCCTTCATATGTAGTGTGATGACTGCGTTGCTATCCCCAAAGGGGAAACTTAATGTAGTAGAAAGTATGTATGTAAAAAAATACATCACAAATAAAATTTATAGTAATTAATTCGCATGCAAAAATTGTATGAAAGTTCTGCAAAAGGAATTAAGTAAAGGAGTATTCATTTCTAAAAAAAAATAGGTGTAAAATTCATATATTCCATTTATATTTAAAATATAGTCAAGCGTGACGTAAATATATGGGATTAACGACTATTTATTAACCATACTACCGGAATAATTCCACCACGTAACTTCTTCCTCATTGAATTGGACCACTCGTGTCTTTGATTAGTAACAGAACCATTTAGATTTTTTTAAGCATACGGGTAACAAATCGTTTTTCCCAAATTTAAATCAACACGGAACTATCATGAAATTGCAAAAAAAATATTATCGATATAAAGCCAGGAAACCAGGACAACTTAGTTTCCGCATATGTTCTCCCGAAACTTAAAACTCATTTTACGAAGCTATTAAATAAAGCGTGTTTAGCTTTAAGCTGACAAGGGAAGAACCAAGCAAGGTAATGGTGGATTTACTGTAATACTAAAACATTATTTATATTCAACATAAGGCACCCAAACTTGAGTTTTCAATCCTAACATTGTAAAACGCCTGGGTACCCTAAAAACTGGATTTTTTCCCAAATGACTATGGTTTTAATGACTTCACCATAGGATATAAAGTATTTGGATATTAAGCATTTTTTTAGGTTCATAATTAATTCAGCAGGGGGATTGCCTATGAAATATGACTTTCTCTATGTTAAACCCTATAAACAAAACGAAAATTTAAAAAAGAACCCAAGTTTTTTCCTCAATAAACCGGAAATACGTGGCCATGGCGTCAAAGCACTTTATATAGTTAATTTCCTCACCTAAATGTACTTCTGCACCGTGTCCTAACAAACCAGAGCTGACGCTTCCCTTTGAGTCCATAAATTATTTATTTCCTATTTTTAATGGTTCAACTAGTTCTTTAGACGATTAAATTCATGTGTCAATACTTCCTTACTTCCTTGTTACGATTTTACTTCCGCATTTACAATCGTATATATTGACATTGATGTTTTTAGTAATACGAAAACAACAAAATTATTAACAGAAATTCTCATTTTTGTTAATTTGTATACAACTCAACATTCACCATTAAAGCACATTTACAGCTGATTGTTTCCTTTTAAAAATTTACTCGGGTGTCTGGATAAACCTGTTTAAAGTTTTATTCCCTACTTGTACACGAATTTCCTGTAAAATTTTATTTCCGCCTGAACTTCATATAAATAGCTAAAAGAATTCGGCCTGTACTATCAATTCCTCTTAAACAAAGGCGTTTAACACAGAGCTCTTCTAGAAAACCTGAATCTTACAACCAAGCAACTTATCCAAATTATGGCACACCAAAATATATTAACCAATACCCAGGTTTTAGCGTTTCAAATTACCAAATTCGGTTTCTCATATCTTTTCCCATTTCCTCTCAAATGGAATCAAGATTACTCAAAATTGTTGGTAAATACACCAAAGTGGAAATGCATCCCTTGGTGTTTAAACATGCTCGCAATATTTTGCTACGGAGTGTGTCAATTAGTTACTTTATTTTGGTGTGGATATGTTCAACAGCAAAGCCGTTTTGGCTTAATTGACTGGATTGTATTTATCTACATCATCTTAATATTTATTGGATTTGGTTAATCTAATGGTTGGTCAAATAAACACAATTAGGAACACTGAATCTTTATAGGATGTGAACATTTGAAAGCCAAGTAACAGGCTTGGTATTTAAAGATTTGTTTTATTAATTTAATGAGTAATGATTATCCCCTTATAATCCAAATCTTACTCTTATTTAACGTAACCGGGATTGTGATTTATATTAATTTTTAATTTTTTAGTCAAATGTTAGTACAGGGGTCAACCTTTTTCAATAATGGTTCAATTAAGGTATTGGATTTGGTTAATCTAATGGTTGGTCAAATAACCACAATTAGGACCACTGCATCTTTTTAGGATATAAATCTTTTAAAGCCTCCGTAACAAGCTTGGTATTTAAAGATTTTTGTTTGATTTAGTGAGTAATTGTTTGCCCCTTTATTCAAGGTTTCTCGAGATTGTACCTCATGATATAACATAACGCATGTATTGTTTGGTGGTGTTATTCTGAAACACACACTGATAGCTGTACTGCTGCTATTACTGTCACTGTTTGTACTTATGTACGCTTTAATATTGCATATTTAGTTTCTATGTTGTACTTATGAACACTAGCAAGCGTAACTAGCTTCGATATTCGACAAGAGCCAGTGCAAATGCCTTACTGTATGTACAGGGTCTGTATCTTGCGCAGTGCATTCGCTGATTTCTCTTATCACGCAGATAACGATTTCAACCATGCTCAGATTACAGGATGCTTAATGCATACAGAAAAGACAAAAGGGTGGCTAGTTCCAGAATCAGTAGCTTTCGGAGACACGATATGCTAGTGTGCAAAAAATACGCGATTGTAGCTTTTAAAATTTTCAGTTTTTAGGAAATTTCACGAAAAGTTATTTTTCAGGAAACTTATACACACTTGTTGCTTTGCTATATATTGTATGCACAGTACTACATACAATTCAATGTTCAATCTGCTGCACTTAAACAATGTCACTACAATGGTATCACTTCACACTATACTATTCACTGAACTACCTTCTGCTACCATATGAGCATATATGACGATATGACTATATGAAGATCTTGGTGAATGTATGATTGAGAAAATGATGCGAGTCTTCAACGAGCAGAGCTTTCAGCTTGGAGGTATAAAATGTACTGTGTTTAATATCTGGAGTGAGAAGGTTTATATACTCCAGAGTTGTCATTTGAAATACATACATACATATAAATCAATGTTACAAAATTGAAAGTTACCAGTAGCACACCTGGCCATGACTTGAGTCATAAAATACCGAGAAGAGTAAAAATAATAATGCTTGGAATTAGAAAGTGTATGTAGGAAGACCGGAACGGGATTCATACCTAACAGTAACCACCTGCATAACAATATAAAATAATATTGGAGCCGTACCTAACGGTGAACACGTGCAATAAAAGTTCTTAGAAACAAAACGATGATAGCACGATTCAAGGATAATATGCATGAGCAATAAAATATCCAGAAGGGACAGGGGTCATAAAGTACCCAAAAGGATTATAGCAATGAAATGTTAAAGGGGCCGAATTTAAGGTTTACATACTCTCATAGATAAGGATGTCAAAACAAATTGAGACAAGCAATCCCAACCACAGTGACCAGAAAAGCATCACTTGCGTCAATTGGATGGCGTTAGGGTATTGGCTTGTTCCATAGAGACTATTAATTCCACTGCATTTTCTACAATCTGCTTACAAAATGTATGTGAGAGAATGCATGTATGTTTTTGTGCACGTTGTGGCTAGCATGGTATTTTTATTTGATCAATATGATAGTTTCCAACGGAATGAATTACAGATTTAACCTATTTAAAGTGTAGCAAAGAAAAAAGTTGCAAAGCTTTTTATTGCAAGCTATCTTGAATAAGAAGCAGGATATTAATGATGTAATTGAGTGTTTGATTAAAGTAATTCATTCTGATGTCTTTATCCATAATTCCCACTCCTTTAACTGGTACTGCAAAAGATGGGCAGCTTATCAGAATTCTTCTTAGGTACCTTCTTTCTATTACACTGCAGATTTCTAAGTCCCTCGTCCATTTTTTCTTTATCCTAGCGCTTAATTCATGGAAAGGACAAGCAACGTCAAATGAACAACGGGAAATAAATAACATTACTGCAACGAAGAACCCAGCAACAGTGGCAAGAAATATGTTGGACGTTGTCTGTATTCCGTAAATTGATAGGTTTGTGAAAATCACAATTATAATGAAGGTACCAGCAAGAATAATAGCTACCATACACCCAATCATATCACGTGATGCCGTTAAGGCTAACTGGAGCTCCCTATATTTCATAATTTGGGCTGAGCTCACAGGCTCGGGACTTCTGAACATCCCCTTCAGCAGCTGCTGGGCTGTGATACCTATTTGAAAACCGGTCAGTATCATGACTCGAAAGCTTATAAATGCTGCCTGGCCACCCGTAATCATACAAATATAACGAAAATAAGTCATGCCCAAAGTTGACCCAAAGTTTTCGTACCCTTCAATAAAGTTTAAAGCCAAATAGTATCCATCCATGTCACTGTAGACGGATCCAGCACAACTGACCACAGAAGCTATAAAGTAGCTTGTAACAATAATTAGCGAAAACATTCCAAGCCAGTGGGTTTCTTTCCTCCAAATTTTTTTTATTTCGTTCATTGCTGATAGAAATGAGATGTCGGAATTTTCAATGTTGAAAGCTTCATCCGAGTGAAGACACCAATTAGTTAGTGCAACCAACTTGTCTCCATATAGGAGATTGAAGATGTCGATACAAATTGAGACAAGCCCTCCAATCCATACTAACAGGAAAAGTACCACTTGATCTAATGGGATGGTGTTAGGGAAATATACTTTTCCAAACAAAATGGCAATTCCACAAGTAAACATAATTCCAACGCCGTTAAATCCAAATTGGGCTATGACATATGGAATCAACTTTTGTCTCCCAGAAATCGTACCGAATTGTTTCCACAATTTGCACTTTTTGTCCCAGTAAATGAAATAGGCAGGGAAAATAAGGGTTTGAAAGGATTGATTAAGGGAATATGCAAGTAAAATTAATGGCGACTTCATGATGACTCAAGCAAATAATTCAGTTGTATCGAATGGTTAACTAAAACTGTTTCGCTTTTGGTTTTGATCAAGATTTTATGGGTTGAATAACTTGTGAAATTTACAATGTCTTGTTTAAAAAATATTAAAGTTTTAACGGATCACTAATAATAGTAATAATTGCTACTAATGTTATTCAAAAATCAATTACTGCATTTTCTACAATTTTCACTTGCAAAATGTACGGTTTTTGATGTCGACAATCGGCAACTGCAGTCCTCAAAGGATCAATAAGTTCTGAGCCTCGCTCGCCTTGCCATCCAATTTTTTGGTGCTTTATTTAGTTGAAAGGTATTCATGTGTTCCCAAATTTCATTTGTATACCATATGCAAAAAAAATTGAAAATGGTTGTGCATTTTCTACCTTAAAAGTTTACAGTTTGGCATGAAAATTGAGGTACTTGTTGTTTGTTCTAAAATCGAGTTGCCATAAATATTTTAGAGGCGAACATGTAAGGAACCAGGAACCAGCTTGGTATTCAAAAACATAATTCAAAATGTTTACCAAAAAGTATTGATTGGTTACGTGATGATATATATTATTATTCAATTGTTTTACAAACTCTGACCGTCTCTAGTTCTTAGTTTTGCATGTAATAGATTGTTTACTCGGTTTGTCTGTCCGTTCAGAGTAACAATAACACTGGAGATAATAGATGGAGACTTTATATTAGATAATAATTGACACATTCAATATTAGTTAAAGTTGTAATCTTGCGACTCACTATCTCGAGATATTTTAATATTTTTTTTATCTCGATATGTTTGTCAAAAGCAATCGGCAAGTTTGTATCATTTTTCAATTTTATACAAACATGTCGATACTCAAAATATCGACGTGTTACGTGCTTGATCGACCATTTGATGAACTATTTTGTAGAAGGTTCCGAAGACTTACTCCACTTTTTATTAACCTTTCATAGAGCTTACTCATAGCTTCCAATACATAAACTTGCAGTAGTATCACCAAAACAAATGAATTTTTTAACGCTACAATTCGTTAATGACAAATATCCTTCATTGTAAAATTATTGGATGCAGTTACCATTGTAATGTTGTGAAAGTTCTTGTCAATTTCTGGAGCGTCAGTTAAAGATGCACAGTGCTTTGTGAGTTAAAAATTTCGGACATGGGGTACTAGCTCTTAGCAGAGATCATGTGAAGTCGAATGCAAAAAACCCCATGTTAAAATTCAAATGCTGGCCGGAGTTATGGACCTGTTTGTAAGTGTAGTTTTGGGGGTGCGTGGGCGTTGATATTTTTTAAAAAAGTTGTCTAATAAGAACACAGTTTAGTTTTAAACTCAATTTCTTGCATATAATCATTTGTCGACTTGGATGACGCATAATAGAAAAAAATTAGCCTCCTAACATGTTACCCATATGAGTAATTTAATTTAATTGATATTTATTAATTAATTTTTTTAAAGAATGTCCTGATACATATGCCTAAGTTATTAGTCGTGGAGTGTACTTCAGAATATTCTCTACAAGTCACAAAAAAAATCTTAGGCATAACACCCAGGACATCGGAGATATCTTGAGTTAAAGATAGACAGGTAAATTCCAATTAAGTATTACGCAATCGGTGAGCAGGGATGGCCAATTTGCCTACATAACAAATATTTTATCAATTTAAAGTGGATTTTGAGTACGTGACTGTGAATAATACACATAATACACTATAGTATAATAGTTTGAACCATCGTTGGTCGATTTGCTTCATATAACTTTAGTTAAATTGATGTAATATTTATTATGTAGGCAAATTGGCCATCCCTGCTCACCGATTGCGTAATACTTAATTGGAATTTACCTGGCTATCTTTAACTTGAGATATCTCCGATGTCCTGGGTGTTATGCCTAAGATTTTTTTTGCGACTTGTAGAGAATATTCTGAAGTACACTCCACAACTAATAACTTAGGCATATGTATCAGGACATTCTTTAAAAAAAGTAATTAATAAATATCAATTAAATTAAATTACTCATATGGGTAACATGTTAGGAGGCTAATTTTTTTCTATTATGCGTCATCCAAGTCAACAAATGATTCTATGCAAGAAATTGAGTTTAAAACTAAACTGTGTTCTTATTAGAAAACTTTTTTTAAAAATATCAACGCCCACGCACCCCCAAAACTACACTTACAAACAGGTCCATAACTCCGGCCAGCATTTGAATTTTAACATGGGGTTTTTTGCATTCGACTTCACATGATCTCTGCTAAGAGCTAGTACCCCATGTCCGAAATTTTTAACTCACAAAGCACTGTGAGATGGGAGCTATCCGTGGTTAATAGCAGACAGAATTATTATGACTTCAGTGCTTGGTAGTTAACTTATATGAATTATCTTTTGGCTTGAGCCCTGCATCCTTCAAAGCTATTTCTATGGCTTGCAATGCCCCTCGTCATTATTTTCAGCAATGCGAATGGATGAAACAATAATTACAACGAGACCTGGTGTCAAGTCTAGTCTGTAGGAAGTAATGTACGATCATAGCTGGGCCATTTTCCTCAAGTGCCTTAATTTCCACCACCCCGACAAGGAAGCTTAAAATATTCAGGATGTGTCAAATGTCAATGCCCTAACCCCTGATTCTTCACGAGATATTGTTCCACACAGTTTCACTCCCTATTCCAAGAGACGCGACTATACCCAAACGGCCACACAGCAGCGTTAAATAATTTTAAGAGTTGTCGCAATAAGCGGTATTTATCTATTATGGATGCTGCATCAAATATGGATGCTTGCCAACTTTTTATCTTAAACTTTGCTTGGGCACCCCCGGCAAAATCATCGTGAATAGTCGAATGAGATTTCAGCATTGCGATAAATTCTTTTACGCGACTTGAAAGAGTTAGCCCGCACTTGAGAACAAGTAGGTAGGCAAATGATCCCATGATATATTTGCACACTAATGATATAAAAGTAATGCCAGCTAATGAAAATTTTAACCGTCAGCAACGAAGAGAAAATGGTTGCGTTATAATTATTGTAAGAGTAAATATTAACCAGTTAATATCCTATAGAAAAAATACATAACCGGACTCTGAAACTAAGCCAATGTACCATTCGTTAAAGAATCCTTGCAGGTCCGACTGTATTGTTGTCACTTGGCGAAGGGCACTCCTTGACGGAATGTGAAGTCGTAGAAAAGCTGCTACCGCACAGAGATTCGTTGTCATTGGTACTGAGTCTAATCTTAGCCGTTTTCTGCCATGATTGAGATAGTGATCACCGCTCAAAACGGGCTTGGTAGCCTGTCAAAACTTTGTATACAATGTTAAATGCGTCTTAGCCCACTATCATGATAAAACTGCTTGACATTATATTTATTATTGTGTTTCGAGTTTGCATTGCGTTTTCAATTAAATTAATGCGATTCAAGATAACCATATGCAATGCAAGGAGGCATATCACCATACGAAAGCCAAATCTTTAAACAAAATGAAACGTGGCAGATAAATTATGAAAAATAATTCAGCACTTAAATTTTAAATCACTTGGTCATTTCTTGCTATTTCCTTTTCCATACTGACTTAGTGATAAACTGACGATTTATTATTAATATAGGTGCTTGTAGACTAATAGTAGACAAATAATTCGACATCTTGAGATTGAGTAACTGTAAATTTTGGCTTAATAGTGTAAGTTAAATCATAGAATATTAGAGATTATTTAGCAATAGAAATACTTGCAGATTAGCTACTCTTCTTCTTCTTCTTCTGGGTCAGGGTTCTCATTAAATTTCCGAACACACGATTTCGGAAACTTCTCACGGAGTTGGGTAAACCTCTCCTTACTCATCTGCAAAGAGAAACCAACTATCGATAAAACTTGTAAAAATAAACGATAAATCTTTCAATTAGGACCAGGCTTCAATGAAATCCACTCATATAAAATGGCATCAAGATTCTTACATTCGGAGAGCAATACACAGAAATGTCATCCAAACTGCTTAGCTGAAGCAATCCATTCTTCACAGCATCTTCCGACAACATAGCGGCTGAAGTTAATGGCTTCCCAATGCCAAAAAATCGGAGATCTAAAAGAACAGAAAATGCTTAATTAAAAATTTAACGTTCACTTAATCCATAGAAAAAAAGCTCTATACTATAGATTAAAATACTAGAAAATCAATTACTTTTGAGATCTGTAATTTTAGGAAGATGGACATCCAGCCCAACCATCTTTCCAGTAATTCCATTCTGATCAACTGTACTTGGTATTATATCAAGTGCCGTCAGTCCCTTTTGATTATTACAAACTAGGCGAAATCCATCATTATCCAATCCTATTCCAAGTCTCGTGAGATTCGGCATAAGCTTAAGTAATGCCCACAAATCATCTGACGAGCACAATTCCCGCTCCAAAACTAACTCCTCCAAAGAGTGAAGAACGAAGCCATCTAGTTCGGCGAAGTTGGTGTTTCGTATTGTCGACACAGTCTCATACCGAGCGAACTCATTCCAAGGCTCCCGCAAATACACCATCATTCCTACAGATTGAAACGGCTCACAAATCCATTCCCATTCGTGATTATCTGAAAACATGGAACAGGCAAACTTTGATACATCTAACATAAAGGCGAATCAAGGATCATTGCAAAGGCTACGGTTTACATTCACTTCCATCCTCAATCCATAAAGTTTTCAGGTTGGGAGTGGACCTCAAAAAGTGGAGATTTGGGACGTTTCCAATCAAGTGCAATTTTGATAAATAATCAAAACTAATGGTGTTGAGAAAGACAAAGTGAGACGCGGGAGAATACATAGTTAGCTCTTGTAATGCCGCTGAGTACATGTCAACAAATTCCGAAACGGCCTCATTATGCCCACTAACGTCAAAATAAAGAGAACGCAAGGGAAACTGAAGCTGCCGAAGATAACGTAAGACTGCAGGAGTGAAAGGAGTGTAAAATGCATCAGTTCCATAGTCAATTCCAATTCGCCTTATATCTAGCTTTTCAATCTTCCATTTTGTTCCTGTATTTTCGCTGACCGTCTTCATAGCCAAAATTAGCTTCTCAAACTCAGCTAACCTCGATATTCTTTCAATGTCATGCAACTCCAGTGCCTGATAACAAAATAAATTCCAGAATCAATTTCAGTTTCACTCTCATCTGTGTTACAACATTAAATCTTTTGACATGAACAAATTGAAAATCCTAATGATATTTTCTTACGGTTAGAGCAGGATAAAGCTGGAACATTTCGAGCCAACTAAATGGAAACTGGAATGATCTGTCACGGTCAAGCGATCCCAAATTAAGATGCAAAGACTTCATTGTTTTTACTGGCTGAGCGGAGAAAGCCGAGACGCCTCCTTCCTCGTTGTCAAACTCATTCCAGGTGTTGGATTGACAGGCAAACGACTTCAAATTTGGGAGAAGCTCAAAAATAATTTTTCGGAAATCCGCCCTACGAAAACTACATCTGCCAATATTCAGCCTCTTGATTTGTGATCCAAACCGGGCACAAAATTCCAGTACTTTTCCTCCCTCATTGCCCCATCCAAAATAAAAATCTTCAAATGGGTATAGCAAAAACCCGAATTTGTCATCTTCTGTGGAGCTGATCAATTCCAAGTAATCTTCATACTTATGAGTTGTTTCTCCTCTCGGGCCATCAATGCGAATTCGGCTGTTTGAGCGAACAAACGGAAGTGACAACTCCCACCACAGGTTGCACACACTACGATAAATTTTAAGATCCTGGAGTGGCACTATGTTAAACAGGTTTTGGAGTACCTTGAGAGAAATAACAAGATAAAATAATTAAACATAAAGCACGTGGACATATTAGTCATTAAGTCAACGGTTTAGTCGATTGTTAGAAGTTGGATACAATGCACAAGGACTCTTAATATATATTACCAGCCTGTTTAACATCGGGTGATTAGGGTTGCTTTCCAAAACATCCAACTCCAAGCCCAAGGAATTCAGGTCCATTATCTGAGGATCAGCAGATATTAAAATGTAAAAAGGATTTTAGTTTTTTACTAAAAAAAATAACTATTCTGATTACAGCATTCCATAAATTTATCTTAAGTTTGATGGCTGAACCTTTTCTCCCTCCACATCTTGCAACAATCAACGTCGAGAATATGACCAGGAAATTACCACTTGACTGACTACCAGTGATTGGCTCCGTCTACAATCATTAACAATCAGCAAACGACCACACATCTACCTGACACTGCCAACTGGATAAAATTGGAATTTAAGTTAAGATCAAGTTTTTATCTGCTGGTTGGAAATATTAGATGTTTATATTTTAGTAAATACGAAATTCAATAGTAAAAAATAGTAGTCGAGAAAATAAAGTTATCAGTCTGTATAAAATGTTTAGTTACACTACTCCTCTCCTTCACTAGTAAAAATGTTATGATAATTCATCATGTGTAGGCATGCCTACATGTTCAATGCAGAGAAGGAAAACTATGATGAAATTTTTGAGACTTAATTCCCGCCTGTCTTACTTTTGCCTGTTTGTACTCTAATAAACTGCTAGTATGCAGGCCAGAGACGTAGCTGAAGAAAGCATTGAGTGATCAACTCCAAACCCCCTCCTCCCATGTCCACCAAATCTCCTCCACCACCTCTCTCTTAACCCACCTCTGCGATCCTCTCCCAACATGTAGTGAAAGCATTACTTGTAGAATACCATTTCGGATTCTGGCTTTACGCACAAGCACATGATTCCGGAGTTATGCACAAGCACATCCACAAGGATGCTATGCTGTGCTTACGTACGAAGTTTATACGAAAATTCTTATATATCTTGGAGATTCAAAGTTTCCATGCCACTAGCCCCTTCAACTCTTTCCTTTGCCCCTATGAAAACTGACTTTGTGGCGTTGCTTCCTCTGCCTCCGCTAAAATCGAAAATAATTCCATTTGAGGCAGCTCGACTATGTATTTCGTCAAACTTCTCATCAAGCCTCAGACCACCTTTAGAAACAGGTACAAAAACCCACAAAAACATTATTTTCAGCAATGTAAATGGAAGAAACAATAATTGCAAAGGGATCAGGTGTCAGGTCTAGTCTGTGAGAAGTAACTTAGGGTCATAGCAGGACCATCCTCCTCATGTGCCCTTCCACCACCCCGACAAGGCAGCTTAGAATATCCAGGATGTGTCAAGTGTCAATGCCCTAATTCCTGATTCTTCACGGATATAAAGTAGTTGCACGCCAATCCAAGGATAATCAACAAAATATTTGTTAGTTTTGACAGTATGAATTGAAATACAAGTACGATTATATATTGCTAGAACTGAGAAGTGCACCCTTTATTATAATTGGTAAAAATAGGCACATTTTTTTCACCTTATAAAATTTAAAAGTTGAAAAAAAATCTATAAAACACTACTATCTATAATCATCAATAATATCAATTTAGTGGGTCTCCGAGCTGCTCAGTTTATTTGTAGTGCTATAGAAATGCCTTTAACTCATTGTGATCCTCCTTCTAATCCTCCCTTGCAACGGTTTTTACTGAAAACAAGGAAAATGGATATTAATCAATGCTCTTTCAATAAAGTTCCTAATCTTTTTTTAAGTCCGTGATTGTTATGTGCCAAAACCTTAAATGCGTTTTCAAGTTGCTAGCTCGAGTAAACTGAGAGCCACAATGAGGACAAGGAAACTTCTCATTTCTTCCGGCCCCATGTATTTCATTTTTGTGAGCGCTTAGAGCACGAGTTGAAGTGAAAATTTTGCAGCAAGCGTCGCATGGATGATATTCCTTTCGCTTCTCAGTCACATGTCGATGATACTAAAAACACCAAAATATTACTGTCAGTAATGAAATGTTAGTAGAGGAAAAGATTTTATCAACTTCTGACGTAATGAATAATTTGGGTTGACTGACATTGTAAATTGTAGAGAAAATGTGATTGCAACAGCCACATTTTACTTTCCCATTTGTCAGTTTGGTGTACTTCGTCCCTTCAGGGTTCGCTATCTTCCTCCCCCTCTTCATATTTGATTTTGGTCTTGATTCTTTCCTTTGTTCCGTCAGTGAAACGTCAGCCTTTCTTTCTGTTCGTCTTTTCACTCTCCCACTTGGCGCAAAAGACTGAGAAAGTGATGGCGATGGAGAGGTCACAATCTTATCCCCTTCTTCTCCCTCGCTTTCAATATTCTCAAAGTTGTCGTCGTCGTCGCCCTCCCCTCCCATTTCGCATTCGCTCGACATTTCAGCTTTGAGCATATGATATTCCTCTTCAAAATTTGGATCGCTGTCATCATCCTCCATAGCCTGAGAACAACTCTCACTTGAATCTTTGGGCGAGGGAGGAACCTCCGGAAGGATCGTATCAGCATCAGCGCAATAATTACTAGCTACTTCATCATCATCCGCATCACATTCCTTTGTTACTGGTAGACGACGAAGAGTTGAAGTATTGACAATTTGAAGAACTGCAGGACCATGATCCGACGTTGTAGGGACCGGAGGGACGGATAACAGCTTTTCATTTTTATTATTCATCAGTAGCAATAGCAAACCTTCCCTGTAATCTGTCAATAAAGATTTTCATTGTGATTATTTATGACATCCATGTGGAACAATTTGTTTCCGTTGACTTACTTTCAAAAATGACATGTCTCAGTTTCAAAAACCGTTTCTCTGAACTAGTTCCAGCGGATGATGACGGCATTTGACCATCCAAGATCATTCCATCCAAGACCTTTTTCTCAATGATGGTTTTTATCTCAGCCACTCGAAATTGAGCCTTCCTGATCACTTCTTGACATCCCCACAACTGCCTCACCAAATTCTTACAGGAAAGGCAAAACGGAAACATTTCTGGAGAGAACTTGTCCGGTATGTCATCCTGGTTTTCAGGCATCATATGATTGCAAAGCGCCTTCAACACCTTCGCTGTCTCATCGCCATCATCCAAAATAATGGAATCACTTGCAGAAGTCCTTCCAATTCGAATTGGGTCAGCTGTGCATGAGCAGAACAGGCACGAATCCTTTTTAGACACGTTTATATTAGTTGGGCTCAGTTTTTGTTTTGACATTTTTTATGATGATGTTGATTCCTCGACACTCGTGTTTCCTCTTCTTGGCAGAAAACAATAAAACAAACAATTTTTTTAATTACAACAGTTTGAAGTTTGTTGGTAATCTAAACTCCAATTTAAATTTATCTTACACCTTATGATTAACTTGTAGTTTCTGGAATCCTAAAACAAGAATAGCTGATTGGATTTGTATTGCAGAAATCGCGGACTTATTTCACAATGCCCCATTTGTTTAATTTGCTCCAGGTGCTGGTTTTTCTACTCCTGTTCCAGTTGTAAGGTTTATTACAAGCAATTTATTGCTTGTTGTAGGAAGGTCCAGTCGGTCCGTGTGGGGGCACGATAACTCGAGAACGCGTTGACTTTTTTTAATTCTGTTTTCGCCAATCGATAGCTTATCAAAAATAAAGAATCAAGTTCAATTTTGGGCCAAATTGGAGTTAGTATGTGTTTAAATGTATTTTTAGTACAATTTACTCCAATTTTTACCACATATTTTGCTATTTTTAAGCACATATCATTAAACATATTTTGATGGTTTATGCTAAATTTTTTGGACAGCTCTAGTCATTAGGTAATACTATTGCACAAGTACAGGATCCTCCTTCCATTCAAAGCTTTTTATCATTCTGTTGTTTTGCTTTTCATTGGAAGAGTCAAATATTGAATCATATACTTGTACGTCTTCATCTTGATTTTTACTCATTGACATGCATCGTCTTTTTGTATTGTTAAAGGGGAGCCGCAGACAGAGGAGGTATTGTAGTGTCTTTAGTTGAACGCTGGAAATGATGATGACGATGCTAGTAAAAAATTCAAAAGATAAACTTCAGCAAAAAAGCAACCTTTGATACAAATGATGCACACACTAAACTTTGACTGCGAAGTTCACAATATTTATTCCCATTTCTCATATTTCACATTTTGTTCATTTAACATCATGACCGATACATAATTTCTAGGATGTGGGAGACAAAAATCCAAAGGACAAGACAGGTAGACAGTACTTGCAGAATTATTAAATGATCTCATTACATTCGACAAGCTAGTTGACGAATATTTTTTGTTTTAGTTAATAGTCCATTTTTAGGGCATTTTCTCATTTACCTTATGTAGCAAGATTGTTCATATTTTATAGTGTATAAGAAATTATAACTCAAATTACATAACACAGAATCATCGTAAAATTAGAAGATTCTGAAGCCTTCTCCCATCTCTTATACTTTACACCAAACATTTCTGGGTTGTCTGTAGGAGCAGGAATACAGTCAGTTGATGATGATGAAGAATTCTATTTTACAAAACAGAGGGAAAGAGTAAACAAGTGTAACGGAAATGTTTTCCACGCTCTTCCATTCTTCTAGAAACTAGCTTAGTACTTAAATTGATGTTATGCTTTAAATGTGCCTTGTAAGCTAAGCCAAAGTCATTTAAAGTAATTACACATCAAAAACATAAACTTTAGTATCAAGCCTACTCAAATTATTTCATGGGAGTATTTGTAGGCATGTTAAATGTGCAACTTGATTTAATCTACTTCTCCTTTCTGCTCTTTATGCATATTATGCAGAGGAGAGGCTCGGCTTGTAAACAGGCAGACGATGACAATGATAATACATAAGAATAAAACTGTTGGGAAGAAAAAGGAGTACAATATTGATTCTCATGTTTCAACTTCCAAAACCAGCATTAGCACCATATGATAAAATAAACCGAATACAATAAGCTGAAAGAACATCTAACAATGTAAGATTCCAATTTTTAAAATTATTAATAGATTCACAACCTTTGAATATTGAAAAAGTTTTCTTAATTTTTTAATTTGGTTCAACTTTCCTTTAGATTCTCCAGAATTAACAAAGATCGTTGTAGTAAATCTGCAGTATCAACTTTATAAGGCTTGTCTTATCGAAAACTACAAGTTTATGGCTTACTCAACAACATCATTTTGGAAAATGCTTTACTTCACTTTTCAATTATCATTATTTTCTGTCTGTCATTGGGTATAACGGCACTGGTCAAATTAGCTTGGTCTGTAGAAAATGCTTTAGCTTTATTATTCTTTTCAGCAGTGTGCCCAAATTGCATACTCTTTTTTACAGTTTGGGAAGGTGGTGGAATGGAAGCAAATAATTGATCGAAAATGGAAAAAGTTCAAGTGGACTCCAGGTAAGGCAACAGTTACGCGATCACAACGTTTGGAACACAGATGGTCACAAAAATTCATTGTTTCATGCCCACCCATTAAAATTAAGTTGGGGAAAAGTAATTTCTTGGAGAATCTTACTCCATTAAGGTGCATAAATTGTGCGATTGAACTGACGATTCAATTCAAATGCTATTGATGACATAAATCAATTTATTTTAAACGGAAAAACCATATTTAGATACAAAAACTTACGCAAATAATTTGAAGATTTGATTAGCAGTGTCGAATTAACAGATTAATGACCAAAGCTTTTTTCACGGTCATTGGAATTTCTGAAATTAATTTGGCTACCAAAACAATCATTTTTAATACAACACGTGCAAGAAAGTAATCAACGTTAATGATACCAGGGTGTTTATTAGTATCGAATAGTATATAAAATATTCTTCTTCTTTTGCTAATCAACAGCTTATAAATATAAATTGACTCATTTATCGCGAAAACGCCTATTCATTGCGGTCTCTATGCCCTTTGCAGATATTGATCAGTAATCAATTATCAAGCTGCGTCCCTAAGTAGTGAGAAGTCACGCAACGTCCTAGATTGCAATAAAAAAAGAAGCACTTCCCCTTCTTGTTACATAACTGTTATCAGCTCAAATTAAACACTTATGTTTGAACTGCGTACCTAAAAAATTTACAGATGTTCTTTGGTGTAAGTTACGGTTGCTGTTACGTGTGTGGTAGAAAAAAAGCGACATATTTAACTGAAATAAAGAAAACCCAATATTGCTTTATATGGTGCACAATGCAGAATCATTACTACCAAAAAACTTATTACGAAACGTGGTTAGGAAGGAAGCGTTTTAATTTTTAGGCAAACTCATGTTTTGATGAAATTCATCAAAATATTGCAATAGTTATAGCAGTGTTCCAAACCAACTTTTTGCTTACTATTTCCGGATATGGAATACTTGCCTTGCATTCCACGTTAGCCCCTGCACATTTAAATTTCTTTGTTTCAGGTGGAGTCCAAGCTATCACTATCATTGTGCTGATTTTTGAAACGTTGGGAAATATTTACAAAAACTCAACAAAATTAGCAAGGACATGAAAGAATTTAAACTTAGTCCGTTGTTTCGTCGTGTGCTGAGATCCTGGCCTGTTAAAAAAATTGGGTTTGGTAAAGTCAATCATTTAGATGAAATGATTCCCTTTTAATTAATTCATTACAGTATAGGTTGCATTCTATACGTGCCACTTGTCAAATAAAGGAGAGCAACCAAATAGAAATAATCCCTGAGAGATTGAAAGCTTTGTACCCAAAACCCCAAGGGTTAGATTGTCACCGACTTTGTTGGATACTGTTACTGAAACACTTTAGAGAATTGTCAGTCTGTCAAAAATTCCTTTTAGTATCATTAATATTAATTATATAGCCACTTCATTACCATCATTTTGCAATCCAATTACGAGAACTATCCATCATTTCATGTTCGAAAACTGTAATGTAATACATACAATTTCTCACAGAGAGCTTCCACTTATAAAAAGGTTGATAAAATCTTCATGCTGCACACGAGTTTCGTTTTATAATTAAATATTTATCTACACCTACCGCCCCCAATACAATTACCTAAATTTACACCACCACCAGACATTTGGGGCAGACTGTAGGCAGTTCATTAGAGTTCTCTGACAGGAAGAATTTTTACGAATTTATCTTACATTTTACAATTTTTTTCTTTTGAGGCGATGGCGTTGCAGGAAAACTTTCTCCACTTTTTCTTAAAAGTCTCAAAATTTTTGACAGTAACACTGCTAACATACAGCAGATCCTCAGGGAAGCTCATTGTGGAACGATCAAGATGCTACCTTTTTATTTATAAAATTCATCTCTACCTCTCCTACATTGCTACTGTGTTATCAGCTGGACAAGCCACACATTTTCATTTTAGTCGAAATAAAGAGAAAGTGAATGGAGGATTTTATGCCGCGATTATGCTTCAAATTTCCTTCTTTGTTGTGTGTCATTTCATTTTTTGTATAATGAACACGATTCATCTCAAGTACAAAAATGAAATGGCCAATCTTTTCAATGCAATGGTCGAATTTGAGAAGAAATACGGTAAGAATTTACAATTATAACGAACTTTTAAAGCTAAAAAATACAAGAATTGTTAATTTTGTTATTCTTTTTTCAGCACGCGAACTAAAAACCTTTCGGAGTGGAGAAGCCTCCCATTTTAAAAAGAATTATATTTTGCTAAACACTGCATTCAACGTGTTTTCAGTATTTGGAGCTCATTTCATGGGCTCTCTTGAGAATCCTTGTACACCTCATCTTGTGGGATACTTTTTGGTTGAGGAGTGCCAGTCTCATTCTGAAATAATGGGAGATGAACCTAATCAGAATACTGTATCTTTACAAATGTTGGCGAAGCCGCTCGTAGTTTTTGGAAATTGGATGCTTTTATCTACTTACTACTTGAGTATGAATGCGGAACTGGTGTGTTTCTTGTATTTGCCATGTGAATCTTTCAACAAATACCTCAAACTTTCTTGCAAGTACGTAAATTATTAGCTTAATATTTTTTAAAATATTTTTGTTTGCCTCACCAAAAAATTCTTCTTGTTTCAGAATGATAACCACCACAGGACCAATTACTAAAAGAAGTTTGGAGCGAAGTATCTTCATTTTCAGACAAATTCAAATCATGCTAAAAGCCTACAATGATATTCATCAAAATAAGGCTGTAGTTTTGGCAGTTTTTCAAACGGTTCTTTTGTTCACAATTTCCGGTTATGGTTTACTTGGATTGCACTCAACTTTAGTTGTCCCGCAATTCATGTTTTTTATTTCTGGCGGTCTTCAATCTTTCACAATTATTGTGCTCATATTTGGAACGTTGGGAAGTATTTATCGAAACTCAACAAAATATAACCAGGATATGAGGAGAATGAAAGAATATCGGTTGAGTCCGTGGTTTCGTCGAGTGCTGAGGTCTTGGCCGGTTCAGAAAATTGGGTTTGGAAAAGTTAATTATTTGGATGCAATGACGCCCTTTACATTAATGCAATTTAGTATAAGCTGTATCCTTAATATGTTACTTGCCAAATAGGAAAATTCAACAAAATATGTATGTAAAAACTATGTAACAAATAAAATTGATAATTTATTTGAGTATAGTTATGTTCAACAACATAGCGGTTTTAAATTGATTGACAGGATGTGTTTGTGTACACCGCCTGCATATTTCTTTCAGAGGCATATTCAGTCTATTTTCTGCTCCAAAGATTTTTCTGGTGGTGGGACAAGTTTTAATTTTGCCAGATTCAACAAAGGTCTGTGATAACCAATTTAAGTTGGCACGTAACTACCATGAAATTTTCAAGAAAAAATTATTGTCGATATAAAACCAGGAAATGTGCTATTAAACGCAGAGTAGCAGCATCTGTAATAACAGTCACACAATACCTCATGGTCCTTTTTATATTTTAGGTAGAAAATTTCTTGTTGATTATTGTGCAACTGTAGATGCTATCATGATAACTGGTATTTAAAAACATTAGTTTATGATATTAAAAACAAATACATTACAATTCATTCTTAAAGTTGGTTTCTTAACTGTTTTCTTGACAGCAATAGAAGGAGTTTTGCTTTTTTATTAGCAAACGATGGTCACATAACTCAAATACATACATATTATGTGGAGTCAACATTCTGTTTTCACTGAAGTAGTTTTCAACAAAACATATTGTGTCATACTTGCATAAATAATCTTTTATTCACCCAACACACATTTTGAAGCGTTTTTGTTTGTGGAGCATCATTTGTTATCATTTGAAAATTATATGTGACTGCAAATTTAAACTTGTTTTCAATTATTGCCAACCTGTTATATATATACATCATCAATATGCTGTTCTTAGCATTCAAAAGCATGCATTCTTTGTTACTCGCATAAATTAACTAAAGAAATAGAATGAAAAGCTAATTGTCAAAGTGAGAATGTTGGATGAATTTGCAAAAAGTTGTGAACTCAAGCTGCAACGACTGACCATGTATAATATTTATCAGTCAAAGTCGCATTGTTTGCATAACATCCGTGATAAAACTCAAAAGATAATACACATATAAAACTGAAGCGAAAGGTGATCGAACTGGGTTGTTGTAAACTTTGAGTCAACGCAGTAACACGTAATATCAAATTGTTCTAAATTATCATAAGGAAAATAATTCACGAAGCAATGACAAGTAAAAATGGTCGTTGCACTCATAAATGGCAAAATGCGTTCATGTGACCAACAGATCATTAACTTGTTATGCCAAGCCAAAGAATAATATCCTGTTTACTGGAAACAAACATAGTAAACACGGAAGCGAAAGGAATTCAAGTGGAATACACAATGCTCAGGTAGAGAGATATACTGACGGTTGACGAAAGAATTATATACTGGTCAAAATCATGTACTGAATGCATTTAGTTTGGGATTTTATTCAAAGTTTATGGGTTTTAACATAGGAATGAAACCCGTAGGGATTTAGGAATCGTAGAGTTCACGCCAAGTTTAAATTTTGTTAGGTATAGCTTATGGATACTTGAGTAATGCCAACAAATAAAAAACACAGTACTTATGCGAAAAGTAGTTGACATATAAAGCTTCACACTTGTTGCACGTCAGCAAAATGTATGACTTGCTTGTTTACGTAACACCCGTGTTAATACAAATAAAAAATTATGTGGGTGACGTGTAAAACGTTATGTAAATAGAAATGTTGACAAACGTTGCTCCACAAAAACACTTCAGAGTGTTTTTGAGCAAATAAAAGATCATTCATTTTATTCTGATGTACTTTGTTGAAAAATACTTGACTGGCAACACAAACGGACGGAAAAGCAAATAAATACAGAATTTGGACTCCAGAGTTCAATATTTTCTGATGATTACATGTGACCAGAAGCACTTCAAATCTAAACATGTTTTCAATTATTGCTAACCTGTTATATACATCATCAATATGTTGTTCTTACCATTCAAAAGCATGCATTCTTTGTTACTCGCATAAATTTCTTAAAGAAATAGAATGAAAAGCTAATTGTATAAATGAGAATGCTGGATGAATTTGCAAAAAGATGTGAACTCAAGCTGCAACGACTGACTATGTATGATATTATCAGTCAAAGTCGCATTGTTTGCATAACATAACATCCGTGATAAAACTCAAAAGATAATCTGTAAAACTAAAGTGAAAGGTTATCGAACTAGGTTGTTGTAAACTTTGAGTCAAAGCGGTCCCACGTAAAACCAAATTCTTCTTCAGACTTAGTTACTCACTAGGAAAATCATTCACGTAACTACATCACTCAATGAAAAACGTCCTCTTATCAGCAGTATAATAAGGTCAAAATAAACTTTAACATTTCATTTCTATCGGTAGTTGAACCAGAAAATGTGAGATATTTTGCAACGCAAAATCTAACACTATTTTTATGTATATTATGTTTTTGTTTGCAGAGCTGGAACAATGTCGGAAGGTACACAAAAAAGTCTCCGTCAGGGAAAGCGTTGGCAATTTAGAAAGGAAATGGTGTTACAATTCCGGTCAAAGTTGTTTGAAGCCTTCAATGATGCTGGAATGGAAGCTCTTGTCAACCCTCCGGATGAAGTTGAAACAAACCAATTAACATTTTATGAAGACGACGCCGTTATCAAAGATCTAGCAATGCAAACAAAAGAGTAAGCCAATAAACAATTCACACATTTTTTTTTATCATTTATGCTTTTAATAATAAATTCATTGCTTGCATGACATTCGTGTTATAGGTCATTAATTCTGGAAAAATGTCCTGATGAAAACGACAATGAACTGAAAAGTCTACTAGATGCCGAACTGCAAACTTTCTTGACCACCGTTTTGAATATAAATCAACACAACCGTAAAAAGGCTATCAAAATCATGCAACAAATTGTTGAAAAATATTCTGGCAAGTATAAACGCAATCTCAATGATTTCATGAGAATTACCAAGGTTTCTATTATGGATGAACGTGTACTACAATCATTCCATAATGAAACTGCACTCAAGCTCCTACAAGAATATGATGGGCTAGATAAACCAGGAAATGAAGGTTTTCAAGGGAGATTTCGTGAGCAGATACATGAATCTTTTTCAGAAATGTATGCTTCCGCCCTTGATGACTATAAGAACGAAGTGGATAAAGTCAGCAAGAAGATACAGGAATTTATTGAACATGAGAATCTAGAGCATTTAAAAAGTCTCAACAAGGAGGCAGTAAAGATTGAAGATGTGAATCAACTGGCAGTTATTCATCAGCAGTTGACCGCTACATCAATTCAGAAGCTCAAAAACGAAATGGCCTTTTTAGGATCAGTGCAGTACAACTTTGCTGAAATAAAATTGACCGAAGAACTTGCCCGCACATATCATCAATTTTTCCTCAAAGTATCAACAGCAAAGAAGACAATGAAGAAGAAATGTCAACATGAATTTGATATCTGCGTTCAGCTTTATAAATCCAAGATGGAAGAGCTTCTGAACATTAAAAAGATTGCTGAAGAGAAAGATGATTTGGTTTTGGAGCATGAAGAGGCAAGCAATTCCGTCTTCGCACAATTTGACAATGGCTTGATCATCAACGAAGAAGGGGATTTCGTAACTCCAATTAAAGAGCACTTTAAAGAAAAATTGGAGAAAAACCTGGAGAGAGAAAAGTCGAATTTTGAGAAAGCATGGGAAATTAAGCAAACGCTTTGTGACTTAAAAATAAAGGAATACTTTTGTAGCTTCCGTCAACAAATTAAAAAGAAATTTAATCGAGCTATTACAACAGCAAATACATTTGAAGAACTGGTATCTGTAGCACAAGATGCAGCAGTTAAAGGAAAGGCGTCGTTTTATGAAAAATTTCCAAATTTACGTGAGGACCATCAACAGACATACATGGAACAACTTACCGCTACTACAAATGACGTTCTTTCCAAACTAATCAATCCAAAGGAAGCGCCCACATCTGCAATTGAGTATTTCATTAATTTGGTCAAGGAGGAATACATGGAAGCAATGAAACAATACATTTCCCAAAATCCATTTGAAGGACAGGATTTGCAAAATTGGCATGAATCCTTCAAAGCAACCAAAGCTAAAAAGGAGTCTATAGACGAAACACCTACTGTATTGATAGACTCCATTCAGGATTATCACCTAAAACTAGCATTTTTATTGCAGGAATGTTACCCGATTTTGCAGTCAGAACATAATAAGAAAATAGAGATACGACTCAAAGAAGCGGAAGCAGTTGCAGCAAATCTCTCACAACTCCATTTTGAAAATATGTTTGAGGAACTATCTGACAAAGTATCATCCGATCAGTTGGAACAATTTGCAAAGCAAAACAGACAAGAAACAGAAGAAAAGTTCAGGGAAGCTATTTCGTGGGCGGTGACTGGAGGAGCAAGGCATAAATATCTTATGGAATTATTATCAAAACATCTGAAAACCAGTTACGTAGAGGCTGTAGCTGCAATTAAACAATTAGAAAAGTTGTACAATGATAATGTTAAAAGAAATGAACAGAAGAGTGCCAACGACAACAAGTCCTTTCTTCCCGCAATTCTTTTGGAGTGTCATAAGCAGGCATGTCTGGCAGCAGTTTCAAAATGTATTGAAGACAAGCTTTTGCCGGATTCAATCAAACTTCAAACCAATGCTAACCTAGTTTTAGAGAAAAAGTATAAGCAGAGATTAGCTGATACAACTGTCATTGGAATCGACTTTGGGACCAATTACTGCCGCTCAGCCGTTTATGTCGATGGTAAAGTTGTGACTATTCCTCATTATGACGCAGCTGGGAAATTGTTTAGTTCATTGGCATGTTATGTTGGTGTTGAAGAGCTTGATGGAAGGATTGGACAAGATGCTCAAAGAGTTGTTGAAGAATCCAGTGAACTGCGGCCTATAATATATGATCCTAAAATAATTTATTTGTGGGACGACGAGGATTGGGTCAGCAGAGATCACTGTGCATGGTGGAATGGTGACCATCCGCCAACCATATCTTTAGGCGATCAGAAATACTCTGTAGAATCTGTTGTTTGCAAACTGTTCCAAAAGATTAAAGAAAATGCCAAATCATTTTTAAAATATTCTGTAGGGAAATGCGTGATTACATTTGATCATCAAGTTGATCAAAATTCTAAAACAAGCATTGAAGAGGCAGGGAAGCTTGCTGGTTTCAGTTCAGTTACTCTTTTAGAGGAATATAAGTCTGCTGCTTTATCTTATCAATACATATGTGGTTTGTGGGACAATGTGAGGAAAATCCTTCTGATTGATTTTGGCACAATCTTTAGATACTATGTGCTGGAATTTTCGAAAGAAACTAAACTGCTTGGCTACAAAGAGTATGTTGGGGGACACTATTTATCAGAATGCCTTGTAAACTACTGCATAGCAGAGTTTTGCAAGATGGAAAATGTTGTGGAAACCGAATTTAATTCTGATCCCAGCATTAAAATTATGAAACGTAGGGCCTACATTGCTTGCCAAAAAGCAACAATTTCTCTTTCAACGTCAAATGTAACAACTGTTAAAGTTACAAACTTTTTTCGAGGAAACCAACTTAGTATTGACGTTACAAGAGCTAAGTTTGAAGAAATGTGTGGTAACCTTACGTCTTCCAGCATTGCGTATTGTATAAATCGGGTATTCTCTGAAGCAAAAATATCAAAAGAGAATATTGATGAGGCAGTAATAACAGGAGCCTGCAGTCAGATACCAAAAATCCTGAACACTTACTTTAATGGGCTTAATATTCTAACAACCCTTGATGGGGAACAGGCTATGGCACATGGGGCTGCTGTTAAAGGGGCGTTGCTGGCAGCTGAAGAGATGCGTAAACTGGGCCCAAAATCGAATTAATAATTCAGCAGCTTTCATGACGTATTTTTTAAAAATTTTGTTATGAATAAAAGTGTAAAGAATACCTTCAATAAGAAGAAGTAGACTTCAGTTTGAATTGAAGGATTTTAGACATAAATTTCCTTCTTTTGGTTTCACCTGTTTCAAAAAATATACTTAAAGATAAATTGTATTCAAATGATGTGTCAGTGATTTAAAAAAAATAGTTAGCCGTGGCAAAGTAAAATTGTATATATATGATATGTAAAGCATTATTTAATAAAAAATAATACTTCTACAATGGAATTTTTGTCAAATGAAATGATTAGAGTTTGTATAAAATTTTATAATCAAAATCAAATAATAATTTCACTGGTTTCATTTTAATTTGGAACAGGCTCTATAGGTTTTCTTTTGTGTGGCTTCTGACGTGATAAAATTGGGCTTGTTGCTCGAGTGTGTTTTCCACAAATTAAATAAGGCAATGGACCCACACTAAGGTGATTACGTAATAGAAAGTGGAGACCAGAAGAGGTTTTATATGACTTTCTGCAAATAAAACAATCGTGAATTTTGGAGTGTGTTTAGATTTCATTTCCTTGGTGTGCATAGGCATAGTTGGTATTACCCACGTGAATTGTTGTTCCCACTTTACTTTCCTCTTTCCTGCATGGAATTTAAGATTATCCTCTTTTTTGACATCTCACGAGAGCAGAGAAAACATAGTGATAGCAAGTTTATCGCAGTACTTCATGTTATTTTGTGAATGATAATGATGGATTTGGTATGCATTATAACTCACCAAACAAAATAAAAAAACATTTGATATTGTGACTGGCTTTGTATCAGAAACCAAATAATTACAAGAAAAGTGTACGAGAAATTTCTATCTTTAATCACGCTCCTCTTCTTTTCAATGGAATACTGCTTCTAGGTTTAGTAGTAATTCAATGGAATAAACTAATGTTGTTTTTAACTTTGCAATATTTAGGTCCTAGGAGGAGGTTCATAAAACATAAACTCATAAAACCACAACTCATAAAGCAAAAACTTCTAAAAATAAAAACATCTAAAAGCAAAACCTTCTAAAACCAAATACTCATAAAATCTTTTTTTAAGAATTATCAAAGATGAAGGAATTTTTTGCATGCTAATTGCATTATAAAATATTTTCATAAACTTGAAGTTTACTAAAAACGCTTAATTAAATTACATACTACACAACACACAATGTTTTTGCTTACTGGATAATTGTTTGTATACAAATAGCAAAAATGTGATTTTGAATTTTTTAATAGTAATTAGTTATCACTAACTTGCTATGGAAAAACTGCAGACTGCACAATTAATTAATGAGATAAACAAACAAAGCAGACAGAAATACTTACACAGTATTTTTAATGATGTCAAGCAAGTGTTGTGAAGTTGTTTAAAAACCTGTAACAAGCTTTAAGAAATGTGAATTGTCTAGATGGAATTATGATACCACTTAAAATGGAAACCAAGGAATTCCCAAGGTAATTTTCATAGCTATTTATTTAGTATTTAATAACTCCAGGTACCTACGGAAAATCCTATAATCCAAATGAAAGTAAGAAGATTAAGCTCATTGTCCACATATTTGAGTATCTTTTCTTTAATACCGTCACTTCCTACGTATTTACTTCCCTATAGTTCTAATTTATTACCCCCCTGGCATAATTTATCTTAGAGATCTGGTTCCTCTAGAATATTACAATTTTCTTATTCAAATTCTCGTAATTATATTCCATGCATATCTTTATTTGATCCAACATTTCGTTTGATTGATCATCGTAGCTTTAACTTTCAATTTTGGTTTTTTCTTTGCACCGATTCTTATTCGGGAATTAAAAATAGGTCGCAAAGATTACAAGATGAAGAATAGTTTACGGAAAGCAGAAAACATTCGACATGTATACAGATGCATGTAAGTGCTTCAGGCCAATATTTTTGGTGTGTTGGGCCTCTATCTTGTGATTACCAACTCGAGTGTTATGTTGGCCACGATTTTCTGCAATTTTGTGCTCATAAAATATTGGGATGAATTGGAGGTCATGTCAAAAGAGAAACTTCTCGTTTGGACGGCTGTGTTCGTGTTGTTTTGGGCTTGTTTAATGGAGCTAGGAAGATTTTTCTTTATGAAAGGAAACAAAGTAATCAACTCTTGGAAAGGAGATAAATGGGGGAGTGCAAGGGAAATTAAGCTGATGAAAATAATTATTTGATCATGCAAACCAATGGTTTTGAGTTATGAAAGACAATTTGGAATTGGAAGGGTTTGTACAATTGTTTATAACAGAGGAGTTCCTGGAGGACATTTAGGGCGTTGTTGACCACAAAGAAATAGATAATGGTTAAAGTATGGTAAAGTATAAAGCAATATGGAAGTAGTGTTCACGAAAACAAATTTTTAACGACGTGTGGCTTTCTTCTTTTCCTTTATTTCCCTTTCTTGGCTATACTTTTGAATTTTTAATAATTGAAACCAATTTATCGAAACGAATAAAGGCATTGACTTTTTCCGTAGTTGCGATAATGTTTCTAGTTCACCACTGCTGGCGGAATAAAATTTAATTACCAAACCACTCTGGAAGCTTTTAACATATACGCAAGTGCCCAATTGCAAAATGAAATATAATATTAGTAAGCTCTATCAAAGCCTTTTAATACCGTTTAGCTACCACTTGCATTCTTTTGCAAACTATTGGAATGGAAGGAAAAGCAATTGCCAAGCATTGCGGGCGATGATCATATTCATTAATAAATAATTACTGATGGAATTTTTCCTCGTGTTCAATAAAAACCAGAATGCTCTCGAGAAAAATTATCTAAAATCATAGGATTTTCCACTTTGGTGCTTCGCTTTTTACTTAATTACTAGGCTTTCGTCTCTTCTCAGTACCCAATTTTTAATGAGCCAAGGAAAAAATACGCTGCCTAAACAGATCAGCATTAATGATAATGATGCATTATTTAATCCCACCAATCATGGAAAAGAAACTGTCATGTACGAGAATTTTATTTTTGTGTTTTGTCAGACATTGGCTAAGAGCGTCCTAACTATATAGAAGAATAAAAAAAAGTAATTAATGACGCCCGCGAACAGTTCTTCTGCACCCGAAACTGCAAGTAAAATAAAAAAATTTAAGGAAGAATATCAGTCTCGATTCATATTCATTTACCCATTGAGTTACACGCAGTTTTTTGGGACATCAAGGAATTATGTTGGGTGAACCAAGTCTTGAAACTATGATGCGGTTTCATTTAAAGCAAAAAATGTTTTTCATAAATGTTTAAATAGGAAAAATTTAGTATAAATGAATTAAATGACTACAACTTGCAGCGTAGGGGTGTAATGAGGTATTTGATATTTAGGCTATATTATCGTGTTGTGCGCCTCAACTCCCTATGGCCTTACGGTTAACGACTTAGGTATACTGATTGCGCAAATACAGATTCGTAGGTAAATTCACGATTTAACCAGGGAAGGAAATATTGAAGCGGTGCTAAATAGTAAATAGGCAGTGTCTCACATTGGATAGCTAAAAATAAAATGCATCAAGAAATAAAATTCTGCAAACGGTCAACAACGACTCCTTCTAGGCAAGAGCAAAATGGATTTTATTCCATTGGTTTCTGTGGCTGGAGAAGGACTTATCTTCTCTCCTCAAGGCCAAGGCCCTCTAATCAAGAGTACTTATCTGTGAATAATTTTCAGCCAAATCGGTCGACCGGTTCGAAAGTTCAGAAACTCATCGATTTGGTTGCGTGGCATGCATAGTACGTATGTGTACGGATTTGTAGCATACGAAACGTAGTATGCATGTGCATATTTACGAAATCCAGAATGATATTTGGCAAGTAATGCTTTGACTACGTTGGGGAAGGATTGCAGAGGTGGGTTTAGAGAGTATCATTCAGGAACGAACAAATTCGCATAAATAATTATATACTATCCTTTAGGTAGTTAGAGGTTGAGGTCCTCGATTTCTTGATACGTAAGTAAATATAACCTGCACTAGAAGGTTTATGAATTTAAAATATTGAAGTGCGGTTCCATCTCTTTTGCACTTTGTCCTCATCCAATGGGATTCGGATTCAGGGGGAAATGCAAAATTCTGAATGTAGTCAAGTAGTTTATCATTTACTTCGTCGTCCTTCCGTCCTTCTTATTAAAATAATATTTCATTTTTATCTTTTCAACGGAGCTTAAAAAATTTAATGAAGTTTATCAGATACCTCTTTATTCGCGAAAGGGTTGCACAAAGGGGTTTGTAAGCTTCATGGCCACATTCAATTAGACGAGAATATTTATGTTATGATGATGATTGATGATGTTTAGGTTGAAAAATTATAAATGAGAGTCTCGAGATTTTTCTAACGTTTCAGTCGTTTCTGCTTCAAGATCGATTGACAAATTTCTAAATTTATCTTTTTATGTAATGTAAGATGCCCCCGGAGATGTTTAGATTTTTTGAAATCTTTCGAATACATGCCCCATAAACGGTGCTATTTAGTTCCCCCTAGATAATGCAGAGATATTCATTCATCTTATGACATTCCATAACATAGCTCAGAATGCATTTATTAATGCATCAATTTCTAAATTATTTCATGCGAGAAGAAAAGAATGCATGCTTTTGAATGCTAAAAATAACGAATTAAAATAATGTGGATATACAAACGATTTGCAATTGTAAGGGAATGCAAGTTTAAATATGTAATTCTTCTTAAACTGTTTTGCATACTGAACATTTATTCAACAAGCAACATATTGAGTGTGCAACTAATACTAAAATGCATTAGTGTGAAGGGCGTCATTGAATCCAAAAAATTGACTTTCCCAAACCCAACTTTTTGAATTGGCCAAGATTTCAACACACGACGAAACCACGGATTCATCCTCAGCTTGTTCATTCCTTTCACATCCGTTAAAAAGTTGGTGGAGTTTCTGTAAACGCTGCCCAAAGTTCCAAATACCAACACTATAATGATAACTGTTTGAAGGGCGCCAGAAACGAAGAACATAATTTGTGGAGGAACCAACGTTTCATGTAATCCAAGAAGTCCATATGAGGAAATCGTGAGGAGAAATACGGTCTGGAAAACCGCTCCGATTATAGCAGCACTTCGATGAATTTGGTTGAATGATATGAGCATAAGCTGAATCTGCCTAAAAATGGAAACGCATCGGACTACGCGAGCTTTGTTTAAATGTATGATTTTAGAAGTCATCATTTTCTTCAAAAGTTCCAGATATCGATTGAAGCAGGCGCCGGGTAAGTACAAATAGCAAACTAGTTCTGCGTTCATACTCATATAGTAGGAGGAAAGAAGAAGCCAGTTTCCCAAAACGACAAGGAATTTTCCCCATATTTTCCCAAAGCCTCCATCCTCATCCTCCCCAGGTGAACCTAGTTCATCAGAGGGTCGCTGACGACACTCTTCAACCAAAAAGTATCCTATTATGTGGGGCATACATGGATGAGCAAATTGTCCCATAAAATGAGCCACGTAAGCGGTTACAACGTTAAATATTGTGTTCAACAGAATAAAATTCTTTTCGTAGATAGCCGCTTTTGGGATTGGAAAATCACTCAGTTCCATATCTGCAAAAGGAGAAAAGATACATAGTTCAGTCGCAAATACCAATTTAATTTGAAACACCAATATTTACATTAGTTTAACATACCATATCTTTGCTCAAAGTCCGCCATGGCGTTGAAAAGATTCGCCATTTCATTCCGATATTTTAAATGAACATAGTTAACAGTGCAGAATGCAAAATGACTAGAAATGAAGAAGGTTACTTGAAGCATCAATGCAGCGTGAAAAGCACTTAAGGATTTATCCTTGTCTCGGCTCAGGTGAAAGTGTGTTGCTTGTCCAGCTGAAAAAATTGTAGCGGAGATGGAAACACAAAGATGAAATTTGTATAAAACTAAGTAGAACCTCGAACGCTGCACAACAAGACGACCTGACTGCTTGTCATAAGTAACTAAGGTTACCAAAACAAATTTGGAAATAAAAAGATAATAGTAAATGAAGTTTTGTTGCAATCGCTTTAAAGTAAACATGTTTTTATGACATTGGGAAGGTTAAACGGAAATAGAACAAGTCGCAAACGAAGGTTTACTTTGAAATGACAACAAAAAATATTTAAAGTTTGAGAAAATGTTGTTTATTATTGGTGACACAATGATGAGTGATCGACCATGTCATGAGCAATGAGTAATCAGATGGCGATGTGGGAACTAATGGAATTTCCTGGTAATTAGGAATTCCTGTTGAATAATTTATGGCTTCATTATGACACGGGTTCGTGGAAATTGGGCATTATCAGTGGGAAATGATTGCGTAAAAGGTAAGTTATTTGTAGAACCATCTACAATCTAGTTGACAGCTTAATTACTTTATATCTTCTCATCAATCTGCGGGTTTAAAAACCATTAGATTTAGATAATAACGCCGAGTATCGTTAATTTACGGGAAAATATGAAGTTGCTCATAACATCGCAGTGCCTAGACGATGTGGTGTATAAGATAACAATTTTCTGTTTTCTTTGGGTTTTTTGCTAAGAAGCATAATCATAATTACAAAATACAAGTTGAACGCTAACGGCTAACACTTGTTTCCTTATAAAAAATAATATGAAGTTCATTTAATACATTGCTACTTTCTGGAAACGTCTTTCTTTTATCAACCTAAAGCAGTCATTCATGTAGGCGTAAATGGAGTAGAAAACAGATGGTAATGATTATAAGGTGCTTATAGCCGCAATTTGATCTTTTCAAAACTTTGTGTCGTACAGCAAACTTCCTGTCCTAATTGAACACAACACGAGCCGCTTGATAGTGATAAAACATTCAGAAGCGCTGAAAAGCTTCATGAAATAAATTGTTAAATACAGACAGCTTTGATGACGTAAATGTTCACCTGAAATTAAAAACTCATTTTACGAAGTTATTAAATAAATTGCGTTTGAATTTAAACTGACGAGGGAAGAACCAAGTAAGGTAATGGTGGAAACATTATTTTGTATTAAATATGAGGCATCCAACCTTGAGTTTTCAATACAAAATCGGAAAATACATGGGTACCCTAGAAATTAGATTTTGTCCCAAATGAATATGGTTTTGACCACTTAGCCATCGAAATTTTAGGGATTTTAAGCATTTTTTTTAGATTTTGAATTAATTTAGCAGTGGGTGGATTAAACATACCAAAAATTTATAACAGAACCCAAGAAAATATTTTTCTTGAATAAACCAAAAATACGTGGTCATGGAGCAAAAGCACTTTATTTCGTTAAATTTAAGTTATTTTAGTTATTTCGTTATTGCATATAAGTTAGTAATGTATTATTCTGTTTCTGAGTTTAATACTGAAAACCGGCATCGGCTTTTGAAAACGTTATCTACTTTTGTTGAGTCGGGATTATTTCACCAGTAGGATAGGCTGCTATACTGGCGCCATTTTTCACTATGAAAATGCTAGGTGATGGTGAGTAGTGGGCCGTGGGTCACCGGACTACATTAACTTTAAAAAAATTCTACCAATTATATTCATTTGGTATGGGCTTCTAATCTAATAGCCAGCATGGTTGGATTTTGTGTCGAGGTCAAGCAAAGTTTACAAGTGTTTTAAAATACTATTTCAGGGTCATTTAAATTCTTTATTAGAAATATATTTTGCAACTAACGTAAGTAAGCGGCTCAAATAGGTGAAATAAGAGTCAATTCTAACGTTTGTGAAGTAAGTGAAGCATTTTTGAAATTAAGTTTAATTAGATTCAGTTTCCTATTTTCATTTTTGCTCACCATCCGTATCGATTAACAACTTAATCTATATTTCTCTCATTTATCCCATTTTGATTAGTTATTAGTTAGGATAGTATTTGTTATGATAACGAAGGTCAAATTAGTATTCTTTCGAGATTGAATATGTATATGAATTTGCAATCAGCTTCGTAGTTAATCTTTGTGACTTTAACATTAACAAAACAAAACCTTTAATGAATGAGTGCTTGAATTGTATGTAAATGAGGGATGAGTGGTTAAAGAAACTTGGAACTTGTGTAATTTTATAATTTTGTTAAATGTATAATTTTTTTTATTTATTTATGCTACTTAATAAAATTTGGTGTGTCTAAAAATACAGCTTAAAGTATGAGGTTAACTGTGAACCTTTAGTTCTAGGTTTAGTTGTACTGAATAATGTTAAATATATATGCCTTACTTTACATCAATTCTTAGCCCTCTATCTACGCAAACAAGTCGCTATTAAAGATAATAACAATAAATAAGATATTATAACTCTATTAGTAAAGTTAGTGTAGGAAAGCAAAGACACCGTCAACATTACTTTAGGTAATTAACATCTAACGAAAACAACTTCTTCTCATACTCAAAACGTACAAAATGATAGAACGCAAAATTTTAATGACAATTAGAAGTGCCCCATGTATTAAATTTCTGAAATGTGTCCAAATAAGTTTCAATGATGAATACCACGATTCAATTACCAACATGATAAATGCAACCAGAAACATAAAACTTGTTAAAATGGCTGTTCCTCCAATGGCCGATAAGCTTGTAGGAGTTTCCTTTTCGTTATCCCTTGGCCTCATGTTTGAAAGAATGACAAAGCTAAACACGCTTCCGTTACCCATGCCCAACCTTTTGTATTTGTTTGATTCCTGCATTACCCTAACTTGAAGTAATTTACTGAATCTGTTTATCACTATTTCATGTAGCCCCGAGTCTACAAATGTGGTCAAGAAATTTGGAAATTGAATGGTTGCAAAGCTTGGATAAGACTGTCTCCAAAACATAGTACTTTGAAAGAAGGGTGTTTGTTTTGGGGTAACTCGATTAAGTTTCGTTTGTTCACCAAGATCCAAATTCCACTGCTGCTCACAATCCTGCTCACACATAATGGCAAATTGGGTCTTTTCAAATTTCTTTTTCATTTCTCGTCGATTATAGTACGTTTGCCGAAAAAACTCGTGTAGTGTAACTGCACTAGAGTTGCGGCTAGTTGGAAAATATGTAACCTGCGGTATCTCTCCGAAGGATGCATTTTTTACGGTAACAGTGTACATAAAACTTTGAAACTGATGGAGGTATCTTATTTTCAGTGTCAGAAATGTAAACCAACCTCAATTCATACAAGAATGATTTTGGCAGAAGTAGATCAAATTCTTCCTGGTTCACTATGCTTTGCATGCTCTTAGGAAAGCCTGTATATTCTTGTTGCTTGGTCATAAAGGAGTAAAGAGAGGAATTGTAAAATTGTCGTAGCACTAAAATGTAAAATACATACATTATTATTATGGTATTCCCCTGAACCCCAACTCTCGTTTGCTTTCTTTCATCCTGCTCGAAAAGGGCAGCTGTCATCCAATGTAAAACATCCGGTATCTGCTCACCCTCTTTCCAAGTCAACCATCCAAAAATTGCAGCTGCTGATAGTATGGCAAACAACCAAACAGTTTTGTTAAGGGGGGTCATAAAGGCATTTAGATTGGCGTCGAAGAAATTAGTTTTGGGGAAAAGCACCTGGAATAAATACTCTATTTTTTTCTGTCCGAATGGATATATCTGCGTCAAATAATTAAAGTATGCTGGACTGTCTTGCTTTAAACCAAGGTGGAAAACATGGAAGTATACACAGTTTTCAAAACTGGAGCAGTTCATGTAATGGAAATATTCTCTCAAAATTTGGCAGGATTCTTCACTTGAACGAAAAATCAGCATATATTCATAAATCTTTGGATTACATTCCGATGTAACTGTATCATTGGCATTGGGAAACACTTCTGGGGCAAAAACCAAATTAAAGTGCAGCTTTTTCCAGAACATAAGCAGATTTTCAATGGATGTTATCGAACCGTTTGGTACTTGTTCAAGCTTAATTTTTGTGAGTAACTCGTTTCCGCCCCAAAATTGTACTCCCCCGTTCATGCAAGCAAAACATCCTACACTGACAGAATTTACCTCAAAATTCACAAAAATCAGCAGCGTGGTGGTTAAAATTGAATGGACTGGCCAACCTTGGAATTTTGTAAGTGTGCCATTATTTGTTGATTGTAAAATAATCGTTGGGATACATAGTGGTGGTTTTTTTAAATCATATTTGTGAGACAGTATATCTCCATTATAACCCCAAGCTAATGGAAACAAGGAGTCGGAAGCCAGAAGCGAGTTATGAGAGGAAAATCTGATTCCTGTAATGACTTTAGCATTTGCCTGCAGAAGCCTTAGGTATTTTCGGGTCGGATCGCCAAATGCAAAGGCAAGGTGGTAGGTTAGCAATACACACTGAAGGATGATACATTTTTCAAATAAATTGGTAGTGACTAAATTACTTTCGTTCCAACTGATTCCTATTACGGAATCTCGAAAATTGTGTACTAAAATATTTCTGGTTTGTGACCACGTTGTCATGGTGGCAACTTCCGCCATTTTTAAGAAATTTTCAATGCGGGTTTATGTTCTCAGTGTTCGCTAGGTTGGCCTTTTTAATATACACTGAGACGTCAAATGAAACGAAGTTTGAAGTTCTGTAGTGATGCCAAGATGTGGCACATGTACAACCCATTATAGACGATGGAAGAGTTTATAACTATCTTAAATTCAATTAAATTTTTACTTACGTCAAAATATTTCCACTCAACAGCCAACGTTCTTTCAAAATTCATTTTCTTCACTTTGGCATTTATCTCAGTTATTTATGTCAACTAAGACACTCAATCTTATTTCTTATGTGTTCAGATTGTTGGAAAATATTTGTCTATAATGTGCAATTATATTATTTTTCTCTGATTACGCCCCAATTAAAATATGAGATTTATTGTGAGTTGCGACGTTCTTAATCATTCACCAGCTTATGTTATGATTTAACAATAATTAACAGATATTGTCATCAGGCAACGGTTGTTTTAAATAAAACGTGGCACTTTGGAGTACCTCTTATATTTTGATTGACGTGAATACGAATTTTATGATTTTATAGTTTTAAAGTAATACGACGCTGCCCATAGACGAACTGACAATGATTAATGCTTAAAAATATCACGCCAGTAATATTTTACAGAATAAACTGCTAGTAAGCAGGCCAAAGACGTAGCTGAAGAAGGCGTTGAGTGACCACCTCCAAACCCACCTCCGCGATACTCTCTCAACGTAGTAAAAGCATTACTTGTGCAATAACCATTCCGGATTTCAAGTATGCACAAGCTTTATGCTTTATGTACATTCATGCACTATGCATTTGCTATGCTAAGCATGCCTTTATGTATATGTTTCAACCAAATCGATGAGTTTCTGAACTTTGGAGCCTATAACTTTCGAACCATTTGACCGATTTCGCTGAAAATTATTCCCAGAGGTCCTCTTGAGTAGTACTACCTGTGTACCAAATTTGAGCCAAATCGGTCAATGTATGTGACCAGGAGAGTGCGCACAGACAGACGGACGGACGGACGGACAGACAGACAGACAGACAGACAGTTTTAGTAAAACCATTACTTCGCTGAATGCTTCCGCTTCAGCTACGTACTAAATACTGATTATCAAACCAATGACTACTTATTTCATGGCAAAAGTACTCAACTGATGCTCCTTCATTCGCCATTCGCCAATCTAATTTAAATTATAAAGGCTCATGAATTCCCCCATTCAAATTGACAAAAAACAATTCATTATAAAAGGTACTTGGATTATAAGTTCACATTAAAACGCTCCCATTATCTATAATGGTTTGAACCTTTCTTCTCCTCAATAAAGAATTCACACTTCTTTGCTTAGGACTCTTCGGTAAACATTGAAAGTGGCCTAGGCAATGACTACATAAACCAGTATATTAGAAATTTCTTAGAAATGGCAGATGTTCTCATAGAAACGTGGTCACAAACCAGAAATATTTTAGTTGAAAATTTTCGAGATTCTCTGATAGGAATCAGTTGGAACGAAAGTAATTTAGTCACTACCAATCTATTTGACAAATGTATCATTCTTCAATGTATTTTGCTAACCTATCACCATGCCTTTGCATTTGGTGATCCAACCCGAAAAAACATAAGGCTTCTACAGGAAAACGCTAAAGTCATTACAGGAATCAGATTTTCCTCTCACAACTCGCTTCTGGTTTCTGACTCATTTTTTCCATTAGCTTGGGAATTAGATGAAAATATACTTAATATAGAATACGGGCATAGTAGAAATACACGACTTCGTATTCCAACGGTTATTTTACAATCAACAAATAATGGCACGCTTACAAAATTAGGAGGTTGGCCAGTCTATTCAATTTTAAGCACGGCGCTACTAATTTTTGTTAATTTTGAGGAAAATTTAGTCAATGTGGGATGTTTTGCTTGCATGAACGGGGGAGTACAATTTTGGGGCGAAAACACGTTGCTCACAAAAATTACACTTGAACAAGTACCGAACGGTTCATTGACATCGTTTGAAGGTCTGATCATGTTCTGGAAAAAGCAACACCTTAATTTGGGTTTCGCCCCTAGAATATTTCCAGGTAAAATTAATACAGGAACATCTAAATGCAAGCAACAGATTGATGAATATAAGCTGATTTTTCGTTTACGTGAAGAATTCTGCCTAATTTTGAGAGATCATTTCATATACATCAACTGCTCCAGTTTTGAAAACTGTTTACACTTTCATGCTTTCCACCTTGGTTTAAAGCCACATACTTATCCGAAGTTTGATTATTTGAGGCAAGTATATCCATTCGGACAGACAAAAGTAGTCTATTCATTTCAGGTGTTTTTCCCCAAAACCAAATTCTTTGATGCAAATCTAAATGCCTTTTTGACACCATTTGACAGCACTGTTTGGTTACTTGTTTTGCTATCAGTAGCTGCAATTTCTGGATGGTTGACTTGGAAAGAGGGTGAACAGATACAGAATGTTTTACAGTGGATAACAGCTGTCCTTTTCGAGCAGGATGAAAGAAAGGAGACGAAAGCAGGGTTTCTGTGCAGCATCATTATAATAATGTTTATATTTTACATGATAGTGCTACGACAATTTTACAATTCTTCACTTTATTCTTTCATGACGAAGAAAGACGAACACACAAGCTTTCCCAAGAGCATGCAGAGCATATTAAATCAAGAAACGTTTGATCTACTTCTGCCAAGAACATTCTTATATGCTGTGAGGTTGATTTACATCTCTGACACAGAAAATAAGATGTCTCAATCTGTTTCAAGGTTTTACACTAAAATCTTAAAAAAAGCATACTTTGTAAGGCAGAATTTCTACACTGATATCGTCAAAAAGGCATCACTTGAGGAGTGGACGCAGATTACATATATTCTATCTTACAGCCAATACAATGCAGTTACACTGCACGAGTTTTTTACGCAAACTTACTATAATCGACTGGAAAAGAAAATAAAATTAACCAAGTTCGCAGCTATATGTGAGCGGGATTGTGAGCAGACGTGGAATTTGGCTCGTGGTGGACAAACGAAACTGAACCAAGTTACCCCAAAACAGAGTCCATTTTTTCAAAATATTATGGTTTGGAATCAGTTTTATCCAAGCTTTGCCACCATTCAGTTTCTGAATTTCCTAGCCTCATTTGTAGATTCGGGGCTACATGAAATGGTGATAAACAGATTTAGAATGTTACATAGAGTAAGGCTAATGCAGGGAAATAATCAACACAAAAGGTTGGGCATGGGTAACGGAAGCGTGTTTAGCTTTGTCATTCTTTCAAGCATGAGGACAAAGGAAGATGAAAAAGAAACTTCCACAAGTTTATCGGCTTTTGGAGGAACTGCCATTGTAACATGGTTTATGTTTCTGGTTGCAATTATCGTGTTCGTGATTGAATCGTGGTATTCATCATTGAATTTCGTTTGGATATATTTAAAAAAAATTATGCAAGAGGCAGCTCTAATTGTCATTAAAATTTTGGGTTCTATCATGTCGTACATTTTGAGCATTATTAGAAGAGATTGCTTTGGCTAGATGTTCATTATCTAAACCCAGTTTGGGGGTTTCTTTGATTTCTTACTACAACATTACTAATAGAATTATAACCACCCATTTATAGTCATTATGTATAATAGCGATTTGTTGGCGCCAATAGAGGGCTAAGAATTACTATAAAGTAAGGCATATGTATTAAAACATCATTAGGTACAAATAAACCGACACTTCATGCAATGTATGCCAAAGAATACAATGGCTTATCAACCATTCCGTTTCGCTCAGTTTCAGTTCTAAAAAATATTTAATATAGTTTATCGTTTGTTATAATACAGGAACACCCTCGATTTTTTAAATGAAATTGCAACACAACACAAATTTACTTGAGGTTGCAGAAATAAAAACCCTGTTGTGCGAAAAATTAAAAAAAATTCAATTGACGCATTAATTTTACTATGCCATGAATTAAAAATCGCAATAAATATTAATTTTCTTTCAAAAAGGGACACTTATTAAATGATCGAATGAAGTATCTGAAAATAATTAGTTAGTTAGACAGTTTAACTCAATCGTTTACCTATTGTTTCATTGTTTGCAAATGCTTAAATTATTTTGGCATAGAATTTAAATAGCACCGTGTTGATGATTTAATAAACACAGTTTTCGTACTACCAGTTAATTCTCCTCGCTAAAGAAAAGTATGACATTAAACAAGTTGGAATAAAGTATAATTTTCTAATAATGCTAGTAAACCCTTGAATAAATACATAACCCGTGCTTGCAATTTTTATGCATCAAACTAAACTCGGAAGTTATGAACTTTCGTTTCATTGCCATTGTAACTCATATTGGACGCATCAGTTTACGTCAGTAATATAACGAAAGTAATATAATAGTTGCAAAAAATTGCGAAGATTTTATATAACATATTCACTTGACGTCATTCAGAGAACTTTATGAGGCTTATTGGGATAAATCTTTCAGATAATATAAACTCATTAGCTTTACCAATGCCATAGTCAAGCATAATAATATGCGCATGACTTTGGTAATGACATTGCGTACGTTTATCATGGTTGAACCATTTTATCTTATCATTTCTACAAATACCTATATTTCTACCAGATATCAGTTGAGTGAGCAGAGAAAAATTACGAAAATAACATGTGCATTATAAAATTTACCCATATTGTGCTCATCCAGACGACAACATTTGTACAAGTGAGCAACGAGCAGCCTATACGATACAATTTATCAACTGGGAATTTTGGTTGCATGCTAACTATCTCAAAAAGGATTAAAGAAAGATTTGGTGGGTTATGCATGCATACCAAACCTAATCTTGCTTGATTTCGTTTTCTGTCTGCACATTTGAAGCAACACTTGCTGAAAAAGTGGCTGAAAACTCTCAAAGGTTGGTTTACTGTGAAAAGCTGTGTGTTTTTTGGGAAAATGGAAAATACAGCTATTCAAAGTTATCGTGAGTAATTAAATCAGAAACTTTTAAAATTATATTTTTTGGGTTAATACTATTTTATGAAGTTGTTTGCGTAAATTTTTCTTTTCAAGATTATCGTTTCATTTACGAAACAATTCATTGCTCGAGTGTATATCATGGAACCAAATGGGAGGATATCGCGCTGAGACTGATTTCCTTCTCAAAATTAAACGAAATTGCTGAGAAAACCCTTTCAGCGGATTTTCGAAAGAGGTACTATGAAACGTTTGAGGCTTGGCGTCATACCAAAGGAGAACATGCAACTTTGGGAAAACTTGTAGAGACTCTTGAGGCTGAAAAACTTCCAAACGCTGCACGTAAGCTTTAGTGAAAAATGTGTAAGCTACAAAAAATTTCATTTTTATTTACGTCTAATGAATTCTACGTTTTTTTTAGAAATTATACGTGAAAAGTATGGAATTTCAATGCCAAAAAATCGCAACAATGCTGCAATGCGACATAGTTACCCTGGGGCTATTAAACAGACATGAACGAAAAAGAAATTATTTAAAAATATTTTCCTAAAAAATTTGAAACTTCCATGAAGTTTTTGCTTTGTAAAATGGATTTATTAGAATTTTATGATTTTTGATTTGCATTGTACAATAAAATCGTTTACAGAGAGTTTTAAGCTGTTTTTATGCCGTATCAGTTATTTTCCCATTTCAAGGACTCGCATTCATTTCCTCAAAACTGAGCTTTCCATCTCCATTCTTATCATATTTGTTGAAAGAAACAAAGAAATTTTCCAAAACATCCGATTTATTACCACAAGTTCCACTTGCAAGGATGTTATGAGCTTCTGCCAAATCGTGGTGCCCATCTCCATCCTTGTCAAAACGGGAATGATTTAGATGAGCTGAAATATGTGTCTCAACTTCAGTGCTACATTTCCTCCTTCCAGACCTGCAACCAGCTTTGCAAGCACAACAAAATGCGTTGCATGATGATATTCCACAGCAAGGCGTTGCTCCGGTGCCATCATCACACGTTTTCCCACCAAAAAGACCCCTTCCATGACCTCCACCGCAACATTGGGAATCAACAACTTGATGCTGGAGCAGAATTCCCAGCAAAACAATCGTAAAAACAGTTAAGTTGATAAAGTTAACCATGATTGAAAGGGCAAACTAAAAATCGCTAACTAGAAAACTTCAGAAATTATTCTGCTTTGGCTCATGATGAAGTTGTGAACTGGTAGTTTGCTTTTATTAAAATTTTTATCGATATTTTCCCAACCTTTTGTCTAATTGGTTTGTCAGAAAACGGAGCGCTTATTAATCAGTTTAAAAGAATTAGAAGTAAATTAGTGACTGTTGGAAACCATTGGTTTTAATGATTTTCTACGAAACTTTCATTATAATTTGAGAGTCATTAAGTATTAGAGTTTGTACACATTTAGATTTCTAATGAGCAGTTTCAAAGTCAAATTTAAAATTCCAAAAAGTACTGTAAGCACACTAGAATTTCTCACAACATAAAAATTTTCAGAATCAATTCTGACTCCAAATTGTATTTTTAATTGTTTCCTCGTGCATTTTCCAGTGGAAAGAATACTCATCCAATTTCTTTTGATTTTGTATGATTCATCTTATATCTGTCCAAATGTTCATAACAGCGTCAACACATAGGAGAGAGAAATTACAGCCAAAAATCTCATCATAGTAGCTCGAGGTCCTGAGAAATTTATTTGTCGCAAGTGCAATCAGGTGGTTGTGGTACCCGCATAGATGGCCGTCCAGGTTCACCTCATCTCAAAATAGAAGCCGTATAATTGTAATTCTTTAACATGTAATTAAAGAAAAGATAATCACTCTGCGGTTTAATACAGTTGGCTTTCTACTTTGTGTCGTCTTAACCGGATATTTAATATTGATTTTTGGTGGAAAGAAGCGTATGTGGAAAGCAAAAATTTATATTTACTAGCCAGTTGCAAAGAAAGTACATCCTTTTGGTATCAGTCAGTTCAGTTTCACCAGTAACACTTAAAGGTAAAGAGCCTGACAGTTAATCGTGAGGGAAGGGTGGCCCAAACTTCTTGTCTCCGATTTCGCTGAAAATTTGCAGGAATATAGATTTTAATGCGTAGATTACGAATCTGAAATCAGTAGCAGGTTTAAACGATATTTAACGAAAAAACGGCAGGTTGCCATGGCAACCTGCCGTTTTTTCCCTCTGGTGGGCGCCACAATTGCTAAAACGGGCCAATGATTGCAGATTCGTAATCTACACATTAAAATCTATGTTCCTGCAAATTTTCAGTGAAATCGGAGACAAGAAGTTTGGGCCACCCTTCCCTCACGATTAACTGTCAGGCTCTTTACATTTAAACGACATGAAACATTTTTGGATTGTCAAAAAATAGAGAAATAGGCCATACTGCATTGTATGACACAAACTGCGGAGTCGTTTACTGTGGTTTTTTAGACCATGGTCAGTTCCATTTCTTATTTTCGTAAGAGTCAACTCATTTGTTTCATTTATTGTGATTTTAATCCTCCTAATGTCGACTTTCAATAAGAACTAGGAATAATTTGTTGACCGCCTTGTACAATTAAAGTAACGTATACAAAACAGTGGAGTAAGGCACGTTGTAAGTAATACCGTAATATGTAACACGCCTCCGCTTCCTTATCTTTAATAAATCATTCAACAATCGTATGAAGTGGGACTTCATTATGGGAAACTAGTTAGCAGGCAACCCATAAGAGCATGATTAATGCGCCTAGGGACAAACCTCTAAGAGGAAAACCCAAACGCCGCTTTACAAGGACTCAAAGAAATCTCGTGGTTACCATTTAGATCGCTAACCAACCGTACTGAACTGGTTCCCAGTAACTCAAGTTGTGTATAATTAACAAATAGCTACAAGATATTTTCATCTATTTAACATACATGTTCGCTTGGTTATATATTTATAACACCAGGCAATTCAATTTTGTTTTGTAAAACAGGTATTCATTTTTGGCTTTGTTATTTTCATCGTAGTGTTTTACCAGAAAAATGATATTTTTATCTACAGAAAGTATTAAAGTAAGTGTATAAACCGCTGATTTCAAAATTTGCAACAATTTTATATTTAACAGGAAATTCCATTAGTGCAAATATCAATACGAATAGGGACATTAAGAACAAGTGTTTTCTTATATGTTATGGCTTCCTTTATGCTCGTACTTTGACACATTAGTCAAAACCAACTAAAGAGTATAGTGAAACCATGCTACCCAATCGGTGGTTTATTTCACATACCATCCACACCGGAAATCGAAAATCGATTTTTCCGAAGGAGCCAGCAGACAGCCATTGTAAGTGCCATCATTTTTCCACAAGCCATTCAAGCACAGTCAACACAGTTGCACTGCAATAGTTTTCAACACTACAACGAACATTTAAATGTAGATCAACTTTAAGCAAAATATTTCAAGCTTTCTTTTTGATTCAATAGTTAAGTTTAAAGATCACACTAAAAAAAATTACTAAATTACTTGAAGCCATCAAGGGTAATAAGGAAGAATATTTTTTAACCAATTGGACTGCTGTTCGATTTCTTCAACCAACCGCCTTTTTATTTTTAAGGTTTTCATTGTGTCTTCTGAATATTGATTTTCCCCTTGCAGATCTTTTTTAAAACTTGTGTGAAAGTTTAATCACAATCACGCGTTAGCTAAAGCTTGAGTACCTGTAAGTTAGAGTATAACAGTATGTAATGGGGAAGCACAACTAGATTTAATTATTTACTTGCAGTTTGCTAAAATAATTTTTTTATGTGATCTTGATTATTCTAACCCAGTTAGCTGCAAAGATAGTGGATTTCTGCCACCAGATAATTTTCACAAAAATCTTGCATGCATATTTAAACGAATGCATAGCATTACCAAGGATTATATACCCACAGAACCTCTTCCGCTAAAACTCGGTGCTGTTCAATTAAATTTAAGAAAATTACTGTTCTTTTTGTGGCTTTGTACAATCAAAATGGACAATTAGGTTTTCCGAAAAACAAAACAGGCAACGCGTAGTAATATCAACCATTTTTTGGTAAAAATTCTACATGCAACCGCGTATGAATAGCAATACCGAAGAGTAAGTATTCCCATAACTCTTATGGCTAAAATTCTGTTCGACATCATTCGGTTTAGCCTTCAAAACCAACATAAATTGATCCTGCAGTTCCCTTTGCGGTTTGGTTTATACAATCGACACCGGAAATCGATTTTTCAGATGGAGCCCGCAGGCAGCCATTGCAAATTTCATAATTTTCCCATTAGCCTTGCAAGCGCAGCCAACACAGTTGCACTGCAAAAGATTTAAAATCTACAAGAAAAATCTGGATGTAGATCAATTTGAAGCAAAATCAAACTTCTTTACTGACTCAAAGATTAAGTTCAGATCATAGTAAACATAATCCCTGTGAGCTGAATCCTACTTGAAGCCATTAAAAAATAACTTATTAACTCCAGGACAAAATACTTAATAACAAACAAAATTATTCTGAAAATTTGTGTAAAAGTGTAATGACAATTTGTAGCTTTGAGTAGGACCGGTTGTAATGGAGAAGCATAATGTATTCCAACTCACTGCTTAATATCTACTAAAATTATTTTTCTTCAACTGATTATCATTTTTCTAACCCGTTTAGCCGCAAACAGAGATCAGACGAATGGTTTGTGACCTACCGTGAAACATCCAGCAAGCATCTTCACGTCACCAAAAGGTCAGTTGTTATACAACAGAATAATGAATTTAGTGAAACCGTATTATTACATTGGTGATTTATTTTACAAGCCATCTACACCGGAAACAGAAACTCATTTTTAGAAAAACTAGACAGACAAGACAATCTGATTGCAATAACAAAAATTTCCGGAAGATTCCTACGTAAATAGGTGTATAAATAGAAAATAGAAGTACCAAAAAATATATATTTAAGTAGCATCTTGGGCTAGAATTCGGTTCGTCGCTCAAGAAAATTATTGCAAAAAAGGTTAAGTTTGATTGTGCAGTTTCCTTTGTGGCATTGTGCAATCGATACCGGAAATGGAGAATAGATTTTTCAGAAAAATAAAACGGACAATAAATTGTCAACGCAACCAATTTTTCAAGCATATGTGTGCATATAAGCCAAAACAAGGAAGGTGCAAAAGTTTTTTAAAAAATCTAGCGTTTAATTAGAAGCTGATAGCCTTCAAGCAAAGTAGTTTTCCAGGCTTCCTTGTAGAAAATAATGTCAAGATCAAACTTAAAGTACTCACTAATGAGCAAAATCGCAATAGAAATTATCATACAAAAAAGCAAACTATCAGTTTCTAAGGTAAAATAATTGCAGCCAGGCATTGATTCAATGCTATATGTTTCAAATATACTTTTGATATTGTCACATCCTTGAGTTTTTTCTATGCGTATCCTAACAAAATACCTTTTGCCATTACAGAAAACTTTTAAAACTCAAAAGTAACGGTCAACGGCAAATCAGAGTAGAAAAATGTTGCTACGTATTGCAATTATTTTGAAAAGTTTGTGCCAGACACGCGGCCACTTGCCATATAATGACAAAACCGACACACATTTCGGAACGATAAATGAATTGATTCGTTTGACTGGAAAAGAACAAGTGTTAACACAATCTGGATTCATGAACTACATCAACGACCCAGCTAATAATTACGACTTTGGCGTGGTGGATAATCTGAACGAGTATCTTCAATATTTTGAAAAATGCTTTGTAAACGTGATCAATTTTCGTAATATAGATATAAGCCCACCAAATGTTCCTATCATCTTGTCGCAGCCAGAGCCTGTAATGGAACAACAAGAATATCCAAATGGCGAAAAATTCTACTTCATTCGACCCACTCAAAAAGGAATACAAAATCGTATTTCTCAAAATACTAATGCAACGGAGAAAAACAGGAGCTCTGTTTGCACTAGCAATCTTTTTGTTGAAGGAAGGGCACTCGATCCAGCTTCTTGGAATCAATTATGGTTCCTTTTGGAGCCAGTATATGAAGGTTTTTGCATGGCAATTAACCGTACTAGATTCGTCATGGAATCAAAACCACACACTAAAAAATACTTGCTTGATTTCACGAAGTAAATTGGGCTCGTACGCTGTATGAAGTAAAACGAACTCGGATTAAAGTAAAACGCTACACGTTATTAGGAGTATGCGTGAATTTTACTCTAAATGAACGAAAATAACCCCTTTTACACCACAGCACCCTAAATGAAGTTAGATTTACTTTGCATTGGGTATGTCTACCCTGTGCGGAGTGTTTGAATATATTTGCTTCTGCATGTTCACAATCCCATAAGCATACTATTTATCCAGATCACGGATACAATGTGCATAATCATATATCATCAGTTAATGTCTGTTGGTAAATTTAAAACAGTTTTAGGAGTTTGGGAAACTACTTAAAGTTTTTGTAGTAATAAAGGTTAACACATAATTTGGAATACGTTGTTCAATAACACTCGTAAGGCTCCTAATTAAAACGGAAGGTGCCAATAACCAGATGACTGATAAGAAGATTTACAAGAGCTGGGATTTAGGCAGTATCTCAAGGCTTTCGAAGGTAAGTTTATGTTACAACATTATGTTGTGTTAGAAGTAAAGGCGAAAATATTTAATTGCATCCATTATTTTAAATCTTGTTTTGTTCCAATAACGAAATCACAGATGATTGTCTGGAAGCACTTCAAAAGGACGATTTATCAACAGTCATTGCTGCCGTTGGACATCGTGCCTTAGTGTGGAATGCCACATCAAAATTAAAAAGTTTTTCGGTTTACGTATGTATCCAAAGCTCGGATATCAGCGCAGAAACGAGTTTGGATGGCAAATGGGGTTCTTCCAGCGCAACTGGGTTTTTAGAAGATCGGTTAAAGAACCAGAGAAAAAAGTTGAGTAAACGACTGAGTATCCAGGATAACTCAGCGATGGTTCAGATCGAGGAGTTTAACTGGATTTCAGAGGAGGATGAAAGTAAGGGCTGTAACATTCTTTCTTTGAAAACGTGCGTGTTATTATGGCTTAGTAGTATTTTTTAATTATAATTTATACTTGAATTCATTAGATGAACCAACCCCGGATGAGTCAAAGTTGAATTTTTAAGGCAAAATGTAGGGTCGGAAGTGGTTTCAACAACGAAAGCTACTGTCTTCGCCAGAAGGTCCTTACTAAGGGGTTATAGTTTGTACGAGTTTGACGGAATACAAAAGGCCATGACGATAATGCCAAGGCTGTTTGATACTGAAAACATGGTAAGAGTTTGAAATACGCATGATATTAAATGGAAACAGAACTCAGAATGATTTTAATTAAACTACTCATTTTATATTTCCAGATTACGTAGGATTTCAATACCAGGCATCCGTGTGTGGCTTTAATTCTTTACCAGCGTTGGCCCAAGTTATCGAAACTCCTTTTGGACTACGCTGAAGAAAGTGTAGTGAATTACAAACGGACGTTAGATGTTACGAACTCCCATTATGATTTTTCTGACGCTGATGCTATGGCTTAAACCTTTCTGTTAACTATTTTGTTGTTTTTAAGCTTTATAGCTTATGTTCATTAGTGTTAATTAGTTGTACGTTGTAATATTATTAATATATTGTAATATGCATTTGTTGTAATTTTTGTATTTACATCGGTTTTTGGATAGCAAATTGGTTGTTTCCGCGATTTGCTTGAATAAATTGGGGTTACTTGTCACAAAATGCATGGTTGTTATGCAACGAATTTAGGTTACTTCATATAAAGTAAAGTATAGTGGCGTCATCACACAATGCAGAAATTTACCCTGTATAACGTACCAAGGCAGGGTAACGAGATTTTTAGGAGTAAACTCACGGGTAAAACGTGTTACTTTGTTGCTACTTCACCCTCAGTTACTTTATATAGCGTCGAAGCAATCTACACCCTATATGAAGTAGTATTTTACTCAATATAGAGTAAATATTTTTTAGTGTGCATGGAATTGTGAAATAAATCTTTCGCTATTTCCACCCGTACACAGTGGAGTCTGCCCTGAACATGAAGATTCAAACACAAAGATTTTTGTTGAATGTAGTCCAGCAAATATTTGGTTTCGTCCTGAAGTTATTCATGAACAAAAGCTCTTCTTCATTGATCCTGAAGGGCACAAACAAATACAACCTTCATCTGTGCCGGCTATACACGCCAACCTTCTTTCGAAACAACAGCATCAGCAATGGCTGAATTTGAGTGTGCATGGAAAATGGATTTGGCGACAAGTATCACCCGAATATCACCACAATTTCGGACGTACAGAGGCTTTGGCAAGAAATAACGTTTATATTGCACTGGTTACTGGTTATACGAGTCCGCAAAAACATAGAATCAAAAAAGCCTTGCTGGAAATCACAAACATGATAGGACTGAAGCCCTGTTTTAGTTGTGCTGATAAAGAAACCATCACGCTGATTGAAATTCCTGTCTCAATTCTTGAAGTCAGCGGCCAGTTTTCTAAACTTATGAGTAGTTTGTATCCAAAAAGAAACGAATTGGTTGCATTCGTATGTGAAGGCCATGGCGTAAAATTAATAACATACATGCATTCATGTCATAGGACGTTAGACAGTCGGCAAAAGTATTTCAGGCAAGGAGAAGAAGAAAATAGATTTTTCCCAATTCTAGGCACTGTGCTAACACTGCTGTTTCAAAATTACTCACGAATTTATACTAAGTCATCAACCATGAGCTGTGACAATGGATTTCCGATGACAGGGGGAATACGGCATTATAGAACTCAGGCACTTATCTACGATTATCCCGCAAATACAATTAAATTTGACGGCATGAAACTGGTAGATTTAGTTAACACCCAGATATTTGTGTCCTGTGGGAGACCTCGAATTTCAGGTTTTGAGTTTGGCGAGCTATTTAACGTCTTTGACGCACAAATATGGTCGTTTACTTGCATTGCTTTGGTCCTTATCACCGGATTCATTCATTTGGTCTTCTACGTTTCTACTAATATAAAACATGGCGAGGCTCCAAATCACGTTTTGTGGAAAAAATTTGATTTAGTGTCTACGTTGAAGCAGGTAACAAAACCGTTGTTGGAGCAAGGTGACCCATTCTCCTCAGCCATAACAGATAATGCTCATCTTAGAATATGTATCGGAGGTTTCTTACTGGTCGGGGCTGTGCTAAGTAATGCATACAAAAATACAAATGTCTACAACATGATATCCCCAAGGAAGCCAATTCCTTATGAAAACTTGTCACAACTTATAGCTGACGACTTCAACATCTTTTCCAGAGCAAAATACTACCATTTTCTCATTCCTCAAATGGCAAATACAAATCATACCATACAAGTATACAGCAATGCATCGGCTTTAGTAGGATACGGTGGTGGGCGCATAAAGGACATTGACTACCTCACAATGTATTCAGAGGTTAAACTATTCCTTGAATATAACGACGATATGGTCAAAGATTATCAATTTGATGTCCCAAAGGAATATTTTGAATTACAAAATCATACAAGAATAGTTCCATTAGAACTAGTTTGGCAAAATATATTCATGCAAGTATGGCCAAAACTAGGTGATATGAAAGGGATTAGTGTGGCAGACAGGATGCAAATTTTTGGTATCCATGCTGACAAATATGTTAACAAACAAGTGGAAGTAAAAATCTCCGACATTTTGACGGAATGCAATAAAACAGCATTCGTAGTACATCATCAACTAGCACATGAAATTGCCAAATCATGGCAAACTAACTACGAGGAATATACATATGTAGGAAAGGAAAATTATTTCCAGAAGGAATACTCAATTCATTTTATTGGTCTTGTTCCCCCGTTTGTAATGCATGCCATGCAGGCCTTACAGTTCTCGGGATTGATTAATCATTTTAATGATTTGATGTTGTTTACTTCAAACTTCAACCCGGTCATGCGGAGAACGATTCCAAAGCAGGCATCAATGGATGGAAATATTTTCATAATTTTTGTCATTTTGCTTGGAGGGTATGTCATTTCTGGTTTGGTCTTTTGTATGGAATACCATCAAATTGTTTATAACTTGTTACGCAGCTACGCGTTAAAAGGTTATAACGGTTTAAAAGTACTAAAAAGTACGAAGGTTCGTCCGTTTTCCTAAGATTTTAGGTTTGATTAGAATGACATAAATAAAAAGTCAAACGTAGTTATACAAGTATTACATCACATTAATTAGAGACTAATTGTTAGTTTAAATCTTCTTAATATTGAGGAAAAAGTTACATATTACGGCTTTTAATTTTCTAACACTGTTAAATGCAAACGTTCTATTTGTATTTATGTATATCACTAATAAACTACTCCTATAAACGTCAATCGGTTATGCTGAATAAATTTTCAACATGCCCTTTCATTTTCAAAATTTTTAAAGTACGCCCTACAAATTTTCATTGATGAATACCACGATTCAATTACGAACACGATAATTGCAACCAGCAACATTAAACTTGCTAAAACGGCTGTTCCACCAAAAGCTGATAAACTTGTAGGGGTTTCTTTTTCATCTTCCTTTGACTTCATGTTTGAAAGAATGACAAAGCTAAACACACTTCCGTTGCTCATTCCCAACCTTTTATGTTCGTTTGATTCCTGCATTAGCCTAACTTGTTGTAATTTATGAAGCCTGTTGATGACCATTTCATGTAGTCCAGAATCCACAAATGAGGCTAAGAAATTTGGAAATTGAATGGTTGCAAAGCTTGGATAAGACTGACTCCAAACATCAATATTTTGGAAGAAAGGTGCCTGCTTTGGGGTAACTCGATTAAGATTAGTTTGTCCACCAAGAGCCAAATTCCACTTTTGCTCACAGTCCTGCTCACACATAACAGCAAATTTAGTGAATTTCATTTCCTTTTCCAGTGGAAAAGGCTCCATTTGCTTAATAAACTCGTGGAGTGTAACTTCAGTATTGTTGCGAGTAGCTGGATTATATGTAATCTGCGTCAACTCCCCAAGTGATGCATTTTTGACGGTAACAGTGTAGAAGTCGCGTTTCATAAAGCAAGCTTTTTGTAAGATTCTGGTGTAAAACCTTGAAACTGATTGAGACATCTTGTTTTCATGGTCAATGAAGTAAATCAACAACACATCATCCACGAATGATTGTGGTAGTAGAAGCTCAAATGTTTCTTGGTTTAATATGTTCTCCATGCTATTCGGAAAGCTTGTATGTTCTTGTCGCTTTGTCATAAAGGAATAAAGTGAAGAATTGTAAAATTGTCGCAAGACTATAATATAAAATATAAACATTATTACTATGATGTTACTCTGAAATCCTGCTTTCTTTTCCTTTTTTTCATCCTGCTCGAAAAAAACAGCCGTCATCCAAATTAAAATATTTTGTGCCCGCTCACCCTCTTTCCAAGTCAACCATACAAAAATTGCAGCTGCTGATAGTATGGCAAACAACCAAACAGTTTTGTTTAGGGGAGTCATAAAGGCATTTAGATTGGCGTCGAAGAAATTAGTTTTGGGGAAAAGCACCTGGAATAAATACTCATTTTTTTCTGTCCGAATGGATATATCTGCGTCAAACTGTCAAAGTGTAAAGGAGTTTTTTGCTTTAACCCAAGCCCGAAACCATAGAAGTACACACAGTTTTCAAAGCTTGAGCAGTTAATGTAATGTGAATATTCTCTCAAGATTTGGCAGGATTCTTCACTTAAATGAATCATCAGGTTATATTCATAAATCTGTGGTCTACATTTGGATGTCACAATTTCAATGGCACCTGGAAAAATTTCCGGGGCAACAACCATATTAGAGTGTAGCTTTTTCCAGAACATAATAAGACTTTTAATGGATACCACAGAGCCTTTTGGGACTTCTTTGAGTGTTATTTTTGTGAGTGACGTGTCTTCGTCCCAAAATTGTACTCCACCGTTTAAACAAGCAAAACATCCCACACTGACTGAATTTGTCTCAAAATTAACAAAAATAAGCAGCGCGCTGCTGATGACTGAATGGGCTGGCCAACCTTTGAATTTTGTAAACCTGTCGTTTGTTCCTTGTAATATAACCGCTGGGATGCGTAGTCATATTTCATCAATATCTTGGTATTGTATCGATCGTAAATTTTCATTTAAGCCCCATGCTAATGGAAACAAGGAGTCAGTAACCAGAAGTGAGTTGTGAGAGGAAAATCTGATTCCAGTAATGACTTTAGCATTTGCCTGCAGAAGCCTTATGTATTGCTGGATTGGATCGCCAAATGCGGAGCCTTGGTGGTAGGTTAGCAAAACACATTGGAGAATGATACATTTATCAAATAGATTGGTAGTGACTAAATTACTTTCGTTCCAAGTAATTCCTACCACGGAATCTCGGAAATTATGCACTAAAATATTCCTCGTTTGTGACCACGTTTCCGTGAGGGCAACCTCCGCCATTTTAAGAAATTTTTAATACAGGTTTATAAATATGTGCTCAGTGTTCTTTACCTTCGCCTTTTTAATTTACACTGAGAAATCCCATGAAACAAAGTTGAAATTCAGTAGTGATGATAAGTAGTGGCACTTGTACAACCCATTGATCATACATAAGCCTTCTATCATTCCGAACATTTTGAGCATTAGAAGAGATTGTTATGTCTAGATGTCCATTATCTTAAACCATTGTTGGCGTTGTTTTTGCTTTCCTACTCTAACTTTACGAGTACAGTTATACCAACTCATTTATTAACCGGCACCCTTTGCAAAATGGGGTAGGTTCTTATTTTCACAAATGGTGTCTGTCTGTCCGTCCGTCCGTCCGTCTGTGAGCACGATAGCGGCGACACGGTTGAAGATTTTGTAATATTCTTTTTGGTAAACGATACCTTAGGTCAAGACCTTCCCTGGGAAGCGTAATGGGTCTTATCGGTTATTGATAACCAGGTCAAAGATAAGATCATATGTATATGTGTAATAGCAAAGTATAAAGTGTGATACATCAAAATGGTTCTATTTGCTGAGATGAATTCAGTCATGCTGTTTTAAAAGTTTTACAATGACCTCAGCATGACCTAATGTCTTAATGGTCGAATTAATTAAAGGTCGAAATGTCTTAATTTCTAATCAACCAAAATTTATAAAATTAAGTAAAAATGCATAAGGGTGTTGGTTCTTTACGCCTGTTGTCGGGTTTATTATCATTATCTTGAATGGGGATTTATTTACGTCGATAGAGGGCTAAGAATTAATGTACAATAAGAAATCCATATTAAAACATTATTCAGTACAACTAAACCAACACTTCATTTAATGTATGCCAAAGAATACAATGGTTTATCAACAATTCTGTTTCGCCAAGTGTCATTTCTAAACAACATTAAAGCTTATTTTTTGTTGTGGCACAATAACATCACAACACAATTTCTCTTGAGGTTGTGGAAATAAAAAACCCCTTCATAGTTTAATTTTCTTCCTGATAGCAATTACAAAAATTTGAAAAGAACGTTCCTCTTATAAGTTAGTTCCATGTTAGTAAATAAGCATAAAATTATTTTCAAACTTAGCCCAAAAACATTATGCAACGTAGTTCAGTTGAACTTCTCTTATTAAATGACAGAATGAAGTGTCGGCAAATAATTAGTTACGTAGATGTTTTAACTCATTCGTTTACTTATTATTTGCAAATGCTTAAAATATTTTGGCACAGAATTTAAATGGCACCGTATTGATGATTTAATCAACACAGTTATCGTAGAACCAGTTACAGAAATCCTTATCGGTAAAGAAATGTACATAATATTAAACAAGTTGGAATAAAATATCAAATTTTCTAATGAATTATTGCTAAATAATGCTGATAAACCCTTGAATAAATACATAACTCGTGCTTGCAATTTTTATGCATAAAACTTAACTCAGAAGTTATGAACATTCGTTTCACTGCCATTGTAAATCCTATTGGCCATGTGAGTTTACGTCAGTAATACTATGCAAGTAATATATTTGCAAAAATTGGCGTGGATTTTATATAACATATTCACTTCACGTCATGCAGAGAACTTTATGAGGCTTACTGGGATAACTCTTTCCGATAATATAAACTCATTAGCTTCCCCAAAGCCTTGGTCAAGCATAATAATATGCATGACTTTGGTAATGACATTGCTTGCGTTTATAACGGTTGAACACTTTTATCTTATCATTTCTACAAATACCTATATTTCTACCAGATAACAGTTGAGGGATCAGAGAAAAATCACGAAAAGAACTTGTGCATTATAAAATTTACCCATATTGTGCACATCCAGACGACCACATTTGTACAAGTGAGCAACGAGCAGCCTACACGATACAATTTATCAACTGGGAATTTGGTTGAATGCTGACTATCTCAAAAAGGATTAAAGAAAGATTTGGTGGGCTATGCATGCATACCAAACCTAATCTTGTTTGATTTCGTTTTCTGTCTGCACATTAAAAGCAACACTTGCTGAAAAGGGAGCTCAAAACTCTCAAAAGCTGGTTTAATTACTGAAGATATTTTCAAGCCGTGTTTTTTGGAAATCTGGGAAAATGGAAAATACGGCAATTCAAAGTTATCGTGAGTTAAACCAGAGACAATGAAAATTATCTTATTCGGCTTCAAAGCATTTTATAAAGTTGTTTGCGTAAATATTTCTTTTCAAGACTATCGTTTCATTTATGAAACAATTCATTGCTCGAGTGTATACCATGGAAGCAAATGGGAGGACATTGCATTGAGACTGATTTCCTTCTCAAAATTAAACGAAATTAGTGAGAAAGCTCTTTCGACGGATTTTAGAAAAAGGTACTATGAAACTTTTGAGGCTTGGCGTCATGCCAAAGGAGAACATGCAACTTTGGGAAAACTGGTAGAGATTCTGGAGGCTGAAAAACTTCCAAACGCTGCACGTAAGCTTTAGTAAAGATGTGTAAGCTACAAAAAATTTCATTTTTTTGCACGTCTAATGAATTCTACGTTTTTTTTTTAGAAATTATACGTGAAAAGTATGGAATTTCAATGCCAAAAAATCGCAACAATGCTGCAATGCGACATAGTTACCCTGGGGCTATTAAACAGACATGAACGAAAAAGAAATTATTTAAAAATATTTTCCTAAAAAATTTGAAACTTCCATGACGTTTTTGTTTTGCAAAATGGATTTATTAGAATTTTATCATTTTCGATTTGCATACTACAATAAAATCTTTTGCAGAAAGTTTTTAGCTGTTTTTATGCCGTATCAGTTATTTTCCCATTTCAAGGACTCGCATTCATTTCCTCAAAACTGAGCTTTCCATCTCCATTCTTATTATATTTGCTAAAATAAACCAAGAAATTTGCCAAAACATCTGATTTATTACCACAAGTTCCACTTGCAAGGATGGTATGAGCCTCTGCCAAATCGTGGTGCCCATCTCCATTTCTGTCAAAAGGGGAATGATTCCTGAGAGCTGAAATAAGTTTCTCAGCTTCAGCGCTACGCTTCCTCCTCCCAGATCTGCAACCAGCTTTGCAAGCACAACAAAATGCGTTGCAAGATGATATTCCACAGCAAGGCGTTGCTCCGGTGCCGTCATCACACGTTTTCCCACCAAAGAGACCCTTTCCGTGACCTCCGCCACAACATTGGGAATCAACAACTTGATGCTGGAGCAGAATTCCCAACAAAACAATCGTAAAAACAATTAAGTTGATAAAGTTAACCATGATTGAAAGGGCAAACTAAAAATCGCTAACTAGAAAACTTCAGAAATGACTCTGCTTTGTCTTGTGATGAAATTGTGAACTGGTAGTTTGCTTTTTATTTAAATTTTTATCGATATTTTCCCAACCTTTTGTCTAATTGGTTTGTCAGAAAACGTAGTGATTATTTATCAGTTTAAAAGAATTAGAGTAAATTAGTGATTGCTGAAAACCATTGGTTTTAATGATTTTCTACGAAACTTTCATTATAATTTTGAGAGTCATTAATTATTAGAGTGTCTACACATTTGGATTTCTAATGAGCGGCTTCAAAGTCAAAATTAAAATTCTAAAAAGTACTGTAAGCACACTAGGGTTTCGTTCAAACTAAAAATTTTCAGAATCAATTTTCAATCCAAATTATATTTTTAATTGCTTCCTCGTGCATTTTCCAGTGGAAAGAATACTCATCCAATTTCTTTTGATTTGGTATGATTCATTCTGATATCAGTCTAAATGCTCGTCACAGCGTAAACACATACGAGAGAGAAAGATTACAGCCATAAATCCCATCATAGTAGCTCGAGGTCCTGAGAAATTTATCTGTCGCAAGTGCAATCAGGCGGTTGTGGTACCCGCATAGATGGCCACCCAGGTTCACCTCATCTCAAAATAGAAGCCGTATAATTGCAATCCTTTAACATGTAATTAAAGAAGGCAATATTATAAGGTACCCACCGAATAAATCCTTTGTCCCACTTATGAAAATACTATCCCACCCGACATTTTTTCACTTCTTAGAAAAAAAATCCCACTTTTTATTGACATTTTCCCCGCTTTTTATTTATTGCTTTGACTTGTCTTACATTTTTCCATTTTACATCATATAAAAAGTGTTTGAGAATTTTTCATGTATCATCATTGTTACTATAATATAGTCAGTCAATATTGACTTAATTAATCCTTTTAAAGCATTTTCGGTGATATAAATATCTATCGCTTCACCCACCAAAATAATAAAAATGTACAAACTTCCCCCAACTTTTTCTTTTTAGCTTTTACTTGTCATATAAGCTTCCGTTTAAGATTATTTTAAATCCTAAGTTTTAAGAATCCGTAAGTATGTTTACGTTAACCTAATCACAGAAATGTAGCATATTCCTCATAATTTATTAATAATCTACTATGTATTTAAGTGTTTTCTATGATAATGAATTCTTAGTTAAAAAATCATATAGAAACAACGGACAAACGAACAAAAACTACATAAAAGGATGGGTCACATGGACACGCAACCCGACCTTTTGTGCTTATGCATGACGTCATAAAAAGTGGGATAAAGTATGTACAAAGTGGGGAGAAAATAGGCACGGAGTGGGAAAAAGGTCGAGAGAGAGAAAAGTATTTAAATGAAGTGGGATATGCTATTTAAAAGTGTGTCAAAAAAGGGATGCCATTAAAGAAAAGATAATCACTCTGCGGTTTAATTCAGTTGGCTTTCTACTTTGTGTCGTCTTAACCGGATATTTAATATTGATTTTTGTGAAACGAAGCGTATGTGCAAAGCAAACATTTATATGTACTAGCCAGTCGCAAGGAAAATACCTCGTTTTGGTATCAGTCAGTTCAGTTTCACCAGTAGCACTTAAAGGTGCTACTACACGTCATCACACATCTAAACGACATGAAATATTTTTGGATTGACAAAAAATAGAGAAATAGGCAATACTACATTGTATGACACAAACTACGAACTGGGGGTTTTCAGACCATGGTCATTCCCATTTGTTGACCGACTTGTATGTTTAAAGTAATGTATACAAAAACAGCGGGGTAAGGCACGTGCTAAGCAATACCGTAAAATATAAACCCGACAGATCGAGATGTAATTGTGTACCTTTAAAATTTCCCAACTCCCCCTCCTCTTCTTAGTGATCCCCACCTCTAGAATTTATTTTATGTTAATGAGGTCAAAGGTCACACTGGGGTAACCGAAGAATTTCGAAGCCCCATTAATGAACTGTTCTCTCCAGTACCTTCATTTTGATGTATCACAACCCATATCTTACCATTACAAAAAATATTTGACCTTATCATCGTCATAGGTCACGTTGGGGTTATCAAAAACTTTCCAAAATAGTATCACTGATCTAGTCTCACCAGTACGTTCATTTTGATGTATCACAACCTATACCTTACTATTCAAAAACATTGACCTGACCTTTGACCCAGTAGTTATCATGAACCGATTTGACCCATCTTCGAACTCGATCTCAGTTTTGGCCTAAGATATCGATTAGTGAAAACAGAATTCAAAAAAGTGAAACCGTTTTTGAGTTATCGTGCCCCCAGATGGACGATGTCCTGAGTGTTTTCAATATATACCTAAAGGTACATAATAAGTCGTAATAGAAATATTGCTGAACATTAGTATTTTTTTCCATTTGTCAAAGATACAAAAAAAACAGTTGGTACGCTGGATGGTTACAAGGATTGCGGAGAAAACTCGTGCTAAACTTTAGCATTCACTCAAACATGTGTAAATTTTTGGACTTTCTTGTGATGCCGTTTGCATCTTGGTAATCTACAAACAACTCTGGTACTGACTCGCTCCTGGGACCATTCACGAATTTATCCTGATGGGACAGATGAAAACAAATTACTCGTTGCATCAGTGGATCGTCGTTGCTTCTTAAGAGAAATTCAGTAAGTCTCAGCGGCAAGTCAACTAAGCTAATTTAAACTAACTACATATTTTTTATTGAATACGGATTTTTTAAGTGCATTTTTAACATGCATAACGAAACAGAAAAGCCTCAGGGGGAACTTGATGCCACGTCCCACACGGCGGGTAAAAGTAGCTCTCTTTTACTTTATAAAAGTATGTCTACATCCATCACATTTTTTAAGACGGTAGTAGGCTACATTATTAACTGCATTATCGGGACCCGTGAGATTGCGATTTTAACTTGACTCGTAGAAAAATTAGTTTCGTAGCAGTTAAGTTCCTGTTTTTATTTTGATGACTTGTTGGATTATTGGTTCTTTTAGAATTTCATTAAGTATATCAAGGTAAATTATTAATTCTAAATAATTGGAAAAATTAAACGGAAAGATTTTATAATGAGATCAATTTAAAGGGAATGATCAAGACGAGACCAAGCAGGGGTTTTACAATTTGACCGGTATTACACAATTTGTAAAGAAAATTGCGTTGGGTGCTGAGGGGTGCCTTCAAACACGGGTTGAGCGTCACAGCTGTTCGGTTGCCATAGGTTTATACTAGCAACAATTTTCAAAAAATAAATGCAAGTAAACAAGGGAATGAAAAATAATCCAGGGTCTTATCAATCACTCATCAGACAAATCAATATTTTTCCATCATCACCGAAGTAGACACGAAGTAGACACCAGAATGGCATTTAAGTGGATTTTTCTAATTTCCCTTGCAATTGCTCTTGGGTCAACGGAAGAGGGCGACGGAAAAAGGAGGTTTCATGACTTCAATTTAACTGAAAAAGGAGTGGGTCGCCAAACTGTGGTGGACTACGAGTATCCAGATCATCCAAACCATAAAGAGAGCATTATGAAGCTATTCTCCAACTTGCAAAAGGATAATTTGGAAGCCCACGTCAGGAAGCTAAGCTCATTCCCAGATCGAAAAGTCAATGATAGCTTTGGAGTGGAAGGATGGCTAGTCAGTGAAATCAAGAGACAACTCATTGATTACAAAGGAGGACCCGACTCCATCGCAATACAATACATTGCTGTTCCTAATTGTGAACAGTGCAAACAACAAAACTTGATTGTGAAACTACATGGAAACTCCAACTCCAGTTTGAAGGAGGAGCGCATTGTTCTTGGCGCTCATTACGACGCCGGGGACCATATATATTTTGACAAAACAACAACCAAATTCCCGGGAGCAGATGATAATGCGAGTGGTTGTGCACTTCTTCTGGAGGCCCTGCGGCTAATTGTCAAATCCGGAATTCTGTTGAAGCACACGGTGGAGTTCCACTTTTACACCGCAAATGAATATGGGTTTCGGGGTTCTAAGGAGGTTGTTCGAATATACATGGAAGAAAAACTGAGGGTCAAAGGAATGCTCAATTTTGACAGGGCTGGGTATGGAGACACCATTGGTATTTTTCGCGAATATTCCGTCGACCAACCACTCGCCGCATTTGTGAAGATGTTAGTTGAGGAGTACACGGAGTAGGTCCACACAATGGATTTAGATTATGACCAAATTTCTGATCATCGTCGTTGGCATTCAGAGGGATATCCAGCGGCATATATCATTGGATTCCCACCATCAGTATGTTTTTAATTTTGGTAAATTTATTAATTTACGCATAAAAATATGTCTTTTATCCTCCAATTTTTGTTGTATCTCTAGCCGCACGTCTATTCTGAGAAGGATACAATTGAGACTATCAACTTTAAGCTGGTCAACGAATTCACAAAAGTGGCAGTGGCTTTCGTTATCGAATTGGGGGAGCCGGAGACCAGTCCATCAGCAGCCAAGCCGGGATTGGAGAGGATGAAGATGGAGATTATGTTGATGTGGTTTGGCCTACTTTATGTTTTTAATTGATGAATGAATTCCACCAGGCAGCTTACAAATAATAAATTAATGATACCCATGATCACATGTCCACAAAAATTATTTTGATCAAATAAATTCTATGTACAACAGTATGACTTTAAAAACATCCTAATCGCCGTTTAAAATGACATCGCAATAATTTGCATAAATTTCACGAATATTTGATGGAAGTTACGTATAATATAAGATTCTCCGTTAAGTTGGCATTCATATGAAATAAGTTCCAGCAATTAATACGATTATGATTTGATTCTACAGAGGTTTTAATATAAAAAGTTCAAAAAATTGAGGGACAATGAATAGCACCATTTTAGGTTCCGATTATTTTTGTAATAGTTAGTAAGAGATCTGAGGTGTCGTAGGTGGAAGGGTTCATTCACGAACCTTGATATCAAGAATATTCCAAAGATACTCAATGGGGTTAGTGTCAGGGGCCACTAAAAGCCAATCCAGAACAACTACATTCTACTTGTGGAACAATCTCTGCAGCAGTTTCAACATACCCTTTGAATATTTCAATCCAAATGCCAAATTTGTCAACTAGTTTTTCAAAACGTAGGAGAATTGTATTGCTTAGTGTGTCAGCCATTTTTATCAAGGTTTTTGTTTAACTGAAATTTTTCTTTTCCGTCATTTATTTCTATCATAATCTTTTATATAAAAGCAAAGCAACAAAATGCTTGGAAGGGAGAATGGCGTATAATGCGCCATGCCTAATATATTGACAATATTGACAAGTAACAATTTTGTTTTGTCAAGCCATAAGTATTTAGAGAGTTTTATAATGAAGATCGACAAATTCAAGATAAAATGCTTAGCAAATATTGGCATTGCAATGAACTTTTATTTTTTAAATTTGATGATACAAATCCAATGGTCTCTCCTGTCTTCCAATGGTCTGCAAACAAATTTTTAATTGCGGTCCGTAATTAATATTTTATAATTGACGTCATAGTTTCTTGATTATTCAATTCGAAACTCATTAAAAATATTTATTTTCCTATGACCAAACTTTGGAAGCGGGTTTCAAGTCGTCTAGACACCAACCAGGTTATTTAAAGGATTTCTGTCATTTACACAATACCTACATTTTATTCCAGTCTTCTTTAAAGCTTATAAAGTATTAGGTCGAGAGGTTTTCTCAGTTGTCAGTAATTCGCTACCGTTTCAAAATAGGCTGCTCATTTGGTTTATCTATGCAACTTGAAGTATATTTTCACTTTTAAACGCAAATCATGGTACCACCAATACTCGGAATCCAGGAGTGCATCCAATGCGACAGATATTTCCATGTAGTACCCCTCAAATGGGATGAAAAAGGGGGAAAGCTTACATTAGCCAACCGACCATTTTCAAAATATTGGCGAATGTTCGTATTCTCAGTTACCTTAGCAGCATGTCTACTTCTAATGTATTCATATCAGTTTGAAGACATGTCATCCTCACCTCAGCCACTAATTCAAAAGTCACAAATTCTGCTCATCATCATTTTCTTTTCCATTTTTTTGTGCATGTGCTGGCAATTGAATACTGACTATCTCCTAATCGCAACCATTTCCAACGGATTCATCAGCTTGGAGGCCGAACTTGAACGGGATAAAACGATGATACCAGAAGATACAAAGTTAACTGTTACGAAATGGATAACCAAAGTATTTGTCTTATCAACCAAAGTTTTTCAACCTCTAGTATCTCTTATTGCTGCTCTGGATCCAAAATTTCCTACAAATGTCCTACGATCAGTGGTCCCTGGGGTATCTCAAGAATTTGGACTAGGATTCATGATTCTGTACAGAACTTTGCTCTTCATGGCTAACATAATCATCTGGCACACAATTTGCGATGGTCATACTTTTCTTTACTATTGAAATGCTGCACACATTCTCATCCGTTCGAGTTTGTCAACTCAGTCTTTTAAATTATACGAAGACAAGCTCTGCAAGATTTGGGATTATCAGGTGGGCCAAAGTTGTCAAGCTCCGTAATGAAATGCAATTGCTCCTAAAATTATTTAATCAGGTTCACGCCAAAACCATCATGGCACAATCTGTGCTTACCATCTCAACAATCCAAATTGTCAGCATTTACACAGTGATATCCGCAATTGACTTACCATTTGCGGTATTGGCGGCTCAATTGTTAGCTGGTTTCAACTCATGTTGTCTGATGCTGGGTGAGATCGGATTTGCCGGAGACGTATATACAACCTCCAGGCTGGTAACGGATCGGTTGAGAAGTAAAAGCAAGTTGGTGGCTAAAAGTCGGATTGTTTCGAAGAGGATGAATACGTTACCAAACCTCAAGGTGGAATTGGGAAGTAATAATTTCATTGATAAGGCCATCCCACTTGTGCTTGTTAACTTCTATATGGCTCGAGTAGTAGATTTGCTTTTGCTCAAACGCAAATAACACTGTAGCAACGTATTGTAATTGCGTCACCAATAAATTTATTTGCACCCAAAAATATTAAGGAATTTTACTTTACAAATAAATGAGTATTCCTTTCATTCTATTTACCATCTAATGTTACTGTTTTATGAATGAAAGCGTTGTATATTTTTAATTAAATAGATTAAATGTTGGTAGGATTTATGATTTTGTTGTAAAAACTAGGTCATAAAATATTTTTGATTTGGAAAAAAACATACTGTACAGTCCCTGCTATCGTGCAGTAGTTGGCGAAGGGGGTTCATGAAGTTGATGATATATGTACTTTAGATGTCTCACTTTTTAGCCATAATACGACCACGCACTGCTAATTTCTGTGACGCCGTCATGTCACCGACTGCACGATAGCATGAGCTGTACTATACATGTATGTATAAATATTTTAAAATGGCAGAAAGAAGAAATCGAGATATTTTGTTGTTCCTTTTTTGTAACAATTTGAATTGGCTTGATAATAAAATTAATGTTTTTGATGTGTTATCAATTTAAATGACTTTGGCTTAGCTTACAAGGGCAATTTAAAGTATGATATCAATTTAAGTAATATGCTAGTTTCTAGAAGAATGGAAGAGCGTGGAAAACTTTTGCGCTCCACTTGCTTACTCTTTCCAGTCTTTCTCCATGTTTTGTAATAGAAATCATCATAATCATCATCATCATAGACAACTGATGCATCTACAATTTATCACTACTGATCACTGACTGTATTGCTGCTTCTACACACACACTAAAAATATGTTGTATTAAGTATAGAAGGGGAAAAAGTTTCCCATTTTCAGAGTCTCCTACATCATACTTTTTATGTATCGGTCACGATTTCAACTGAAAAAAATTTGTGAAATGGGATTAAATACGAATATAATCCTAAACTTCATTATCTTTTATGCTAGACTTGAATCTTCACGAAAGTAATATAAAGTAAAGCAGTTGTGATGAGGCATGTAATTCGTAAAAAAATCAGTTTTCCATACACACGTAAAACGGAAATATTAGAACAGTATTGTAATATGTGAACTTTGCAGTCAAAGTTTAACTTGTGCATCATTTGTATCAAATGTTGTTTTTTCGCTGAAGTTTATCTTTTGTACTTTTTACTATCATTATCATTTTTCATCATGTCCAAAGTTTAACTAAAGCAACTACAATACTTTCTCTGTCTGCAGCTGCCCTTTACCAATTGATACAAAAATATGATACAAGTCAACGAGTGAAAGTAAAAAACCAGATGAAGATGTACATACATATATGATTATGAACTTTTAAATCTTCCATGGAATTGCAAAACAACAGAATGATAAGAAGCGTGAATGGAATGAGGATGCTTTACTTGTGAAATAGTATACAGTATACGCTATCTATCATTCTGTCGTTTTTCTTTCCAATGGAAAAATAAATGCTGAATCATATACTTTTGCATCTACGTCTTTGTTACTCTAACTTCTGAATCTCAGTTTTCCCCTATGCATTTCATTTTCATTCAAAGCAAGCTATACTTTCAGTTTTATGCACAAGGCATTGGTTAGAAATTATATAGGAAAGCTATCCTCATCTTCTCTCCAACTCCAAGCATAATGTGAAGAGGGAGAGTGGCTCACAATTCAAATATCCTTTTTACAAGAGCACAATGCGCATCATCACAACAAACTCAATAATAAGAACAACAATTGACTAACAGGTGGTTAGTGTAATGGTAATACTAATTTTTGTTTTACCTGGATAATTTGTAAAGTTGAAAGTGTAACAAATGCTTGTGAAAGTAATGGGAGTTTTGCTTTGTAGTGAAATATATTATTGTGTTATTGATGCTTTTAAGATTTTTTTGATTTTTCGTAGTAATTAATTTTTGATTTTATTCCTTTTTTTCTCAATAAATTTTAGACCAGTAAAGGGAAATGGACGGGGTAAAAGTAAAGAAGAAGAGAACAACGTGTTCATTTTGTGTACGCTCCCTCCTAGTTTGTAAGGATGACACACATGATCAACGGGAACGACGCAAACTTATCAAAACCTGTTCTGATTACAAAAAATTCAAATTGTCGATTCCATCGAAATGTTCATTTGAAAAGGTTCCATTTTGTAACGGCTGCAGGAAGCTACTTCTTCGGTTGTCCGAAGTTTTATTGAAAGAAAATGAAACAGAAGCAGAAAATATTTACAAGGAGATTGAGTGCAAGGTGGCAAGAGGTCAAGATGATTACCAAAAATTGAATGGGACTCCGGACTATATTGATGAGCTGGAGGGTCAAAAGTGGACAGGATTGAAGGATAAAATACTTCAAGGTTATTTCTCCTTCAAATTCTAATATTTGCAATTTCTTTAATATAATTTCCAGAGGGAGTCACTAATATTTTTTAATTTTAAATTGTAGCATACATGCGGAAGCCGAAAGACACCGATAGTGAAGCTGAAGCTCAAGAGAAAGGCGATTTAACTGCTCAAAGAACCGTTTCAGCTCCAGCTTCAACACAGAATGTCCCCATTCAAGTAAACACCAGTTCTAATCCTTCTGAGGTTCCAATAACTGGCAAGAAAGGGAGGGTGGCTGAGGTGGCTCCTCCTGTATATCGAGATGGAGTCCAAATTTGGATTTGCCCAGTTTGTGAGCAAGAAGAGGACGAAAAAACTAAGGCGTTTATGATTTGCTGTGATGGATGTGACAAGTGGTTTCACGGCTCTTGCGTTAATGTTAAACGTAATTATCCAAAGCATCTTCCTTGGTTTTGTAAGCCGTGCATGATTACCAGTAATTCAGGGAAAGAGAAAGCAGGATGTTGAGCAGGAGTTTGACAATTTTTTACCTATTGCAAGTTAGTTTTAATTTCCTAATTTGAAGTTAAACGTGAACATAGAACGATTATAAAGTAAAATCTTGAATACTTGAATTCTTTCTAATTAAATCACATTTGGAATAAACTTGATTACCTTATAAAACCCTGTTTCAAAATGTGCTCGATAACAAATATTTTTTAATGACTTTAAAATCATCCTATGAAAGACTAATCCACAACGTACGTAGTTTTCATTCAAAATTGATTGGCCTAACAAAATAGTGACTACTTTCATATCAACGACATTAGAGTCCTTTCGGGGTGGAGCAAACGGAAACACTGATGAAAATCACGGTAACTTGCTTCTGGTAGCTATTGTGATTTCCTCATTTTCACCAAGAATTTCCTCGTCCATCTGAATGGCTTATCAATTTTGTCTCAATTTGAGTACTAAAACTAGCTTGTGGAGAAATAGAAGAGCGTGGAAAACTTTTAAGTTCCACTTGCTAACTCTTTCCCCCTGTTTTTGTAATAAAATTTATCATCATCATCATCATCAACTGATGCATCAGCAAGCTATCACTGACTGTATAGCAGCTTCTACAGGCTAACACTTATACACTATAAAATATGTTCAATATTGCTACATAAGTAAAAGGACAAAAATGCACAAAAAAATCATTTGTTTCAAAGGTTGCTTTTTTCCTGAAGTTTATATTTTGATTTTTTTTACTATCATCATCATGTCCTGCCTTCAACTAAAATACTTCTGCTACAAAAGACGATACCAACAAGTCAATGATACAAAATAAAAAACAAGATGAAGATATAGGAAATATCCTAAAAATAAAATCCTCAAAACCACCTCTAAAAGCCAAAAGCATCACTTATTAATATAGGAAATATATGGAAAAGTATGAGAGTCAAATGTACTGCACTCCCTTTCCATCACAGTTTTATTCCTATAATATCGTTATCCCCAGCCTTCTTCTACACTCTACACCAAGCTCAACAAAAAGGATGGAATAATCCAAGTTACTTAAATTATACTTTACTTTACCCAGCACAACAAATGAAATGAGAATTCAGGAAAATATTATATGTTGTATGAAAGAGAACTGGGGTCTTGAGCTTGAGTTGCCAAGCTAGCATTCCTACTGCTACTGCTGCACAGGTTTATTCAGTTAGTTAAAGTCGAGCAAAGGAAGCCTATCATCATCCATTCGGCAGTTCTGTCAGTAAATATTTTACGATTGAAATTCTTGTTTTTGTTGGACACAAGAGAAAAACATTGGAATTATACAGTAAACTTTTGGAAATAGTTCAGTAAACTTAAACTATATTGTGAATGTCCTACATAGTGTTATTATTCTCTTGTAATTTGGTTTGGTTGTGGTAGGAAAATATATTGATTGAAATATCCGGTTGATAATATTATATTATACAATAGGACTTAGCCAAGCCAGTTCAAAACTTTGTGGTTTCGTTTTTCCATCCCAAGTTCGTTGAAAAAAAGGGAAATCTTAACTGAACCTGTTTGTTAAGTGTTAATTTGATTCCTGTTTTTGTGAAAATATTAAGAATTCCTGTTGGGTAAGTATAATATTTTTTAGTGGAAGCCGAATTTACTACCAACTAATGCATGAGTAAGTTGAACGTCAACCGCAAGTTAAATTTTGGTTTCTCTCTCACATCCTGATTCATTCATAAATATTTTTTTTACGGAGTTCCTCTTACCTTACAAAAATAATTCATTTTTCTTAAAAGAATATTTTATCCTGCCCACGTTTTTAATAATGAGTAATTTCAAACCAAAATTAAATAATACTGGGTAGGCATATTATTAATTAAAACCCATTATGAGCTTTCGCTCTTCGTCACTATAGTAAATATTTCCTTCTTCAGAGAAGTTGAAGGCTGGGTTAGTGAACTGCTTACTAAAAAGAAACCTGTTTGCTTTAAATCATATCAAGGCAAGGCAAATGCACAAAGCATCATCATCATCATCATCCTCCTTACTTGAACTCATGGGCATAGGATAATACGCAAGGAGTATACTTGTAATATAATATGGTATAGTTGACTTCAACTTTGAGTCCTTTTACTGAACATTAGAGCGGATATTCTTATGATAATGTTGAGGAAAAAAAGGACTCCAGGTCAGTCAAACATCATCCTCGTCATCATCATCATTTATGTGCATACAACCAAACCAAACCAGCACAAACTACACATAGATATATTGCCTACTGCTGCTGCAATATAGCTAGCGAACGGAAAGATGCATGTTCAATGTTAGGCATATAAAATCTCCTAAAGGAATTTTCCTTTTACTTTTCCTTAGCTGAAAACAAAACACATAGCTACGGCTACAGCCTATCTCTTTTCGAAGTATATAGTAAAGAAAGTTTTTTGTTGTTGATATGATGTTCTGTTCCTTCTATTACTCTTGGCTTTGGATTTTAGAGACATAATATATCAGGTGCGTGTTGAAGTTGAGCTACTCAATTTTATCTAGCTTACGAACCTTTCTAGCATTGCCTGCTATATATATAAAATTTATGCCATACACTGCTCCCTCTTCCCTTTGCCAAGCTTGGGTAGTTGGGTTTGGATAATTATTTTAAGAAAAGAGAAGTGAAAAGGTAGAGACGAAATATATGTGTTGTGCTTCCTCTATACAATGCCACTCCACTACTCTACCTAAATAGGTGAATGTTTGTAAGTTCTGTTCTTCCCTTTTGGTTGCTTATTTATCCGTCTGTTCCTTCTCCACATAAAATATTTACACATTTATTTCTCTCAAGCTGATTGTGAGAATTTATTATTGTAGAAGTGGAATGGGTTTTGGATTCTACTCTACATTCAAAATATTTTTGTTTTTGATATTTTTACAGTGACATTTCTGTTGACTTTGACGTTGACGACCCATCTATATCTATAAAATGGGGGACTCAAGACGAATACAGTACGCTGTTCCTGGCCCATCTACCAGGATAAATGTGCCTAAAGCTCGAGATAATGGGCCGGTAGTAATTACCGGGAGCCGACAACAACCTGCCTATAACTCAGCATTATCAGATGCATGGAACAATCCTTCAAGCACATCATCATCCTCATCAGCATCAGCAGTATCTTCATCACAAGGTTCAACTCCAAGGTTGACAACTAAAAATGAGCTACGCACAACCTGCCTCTTCTGTCCAAACTTTGTGATAATTCAAGGAGGATTACCAAAGGAGACCCCAGAAGTAATCGCACGTCGAACAAAACTTCTTGAAAATGTGTGTTACCACCTCCAAGTTAATGCGAATGAGTTACCAACAAACGGAACCAAGCTCCAATTCCCATTCTGTCCATCGTGTGACAAATTCATTGAAGAATTACTGGAATTTCAAGAAACATTGGAAACAATCAACGAAAAGATAGCCAAACATGTTAGCACCCTTGAGCGGATGGTTGCTGACAGGGAAATTCTTGGCTCCTCCAGACCAACGTCGGATATTGAGCGACAAAAGTTTTTGCGGCTCTATGATATGATTTTGGAAGGTATGTTTAATAAATTATAATGATACTGATAACACTCTAGCTTATCTTTCACTGATAACACAAAGACCGGCCTTTAATCTGTTTATTTTTTAAAAATATTTTTAGGCTACAGAAACAAACTTACAAGGCAGAGTGAACTAAATAACAGCCAATATTGTTATGAATCCAACCGAAACCAGCCAACTTTTAACCCGATGAGGCCCAGCCAATTTCATGGGGAACTTCCCAGCTCCTCCGGGTTTGAAACGGGTGAAGATAATAATCCCATGAACGTTTCAGTTGAACCGCTGGATTTTGAGGATGGATGTGCGAAATTTGAGGTGGTGGGGGATGTGAATCTTCCATCCTTCCAAGAAGAGGAGCAAAACAGTAACAGAAATTATTTTGAAGATGATGGGGATGCCGAGAATTGTACGCTCATCATCACAAAAGTTCAGTCTACAGCAGCATCATCATCAACAGCAACCTCTTCTTCTTCAGTTGGTCATGGGACTACTTTAGCAGCAGCAGCCAAGAAAAGGAAACAGAAGGCTACTAAAAAGGCTCCTTCTGCTTCAGCTGCAGCTGCTACTGGGAGAAATGCTGAAGGAGCAGAGGCTGTAAGCCCTGTGCAAGTTAAACAAGAAATGCTTGCGGAAGATGATGATGACGAGGAGGAAGAGGAAGGTGACGCTACCTCAGCAGATATTTACATGGTTCCTCAGCGGAAACGCAGGTTGTTATTCAAAGGCGTCGAAATGGTAAAGTGTAATGGAACGAGGAGAACCAAGAATGATGAGTTTTTACAATGCAGCGCTTGTCCTTTTACACTTCCCATTCTGAAGCTGACCAGGAAGGAAGCAAAGGAGAGCAAAGAAATGCGGCCTTTAGCCAAGCTAAAAATGCATATTCAAAATGTGCACAAGGGTGAGTAAAAAAGTAACATTTTAGTTTATGCTGAGTTATGATGTTTTTTGCAACAAATTCATATTTTTATAATGTTTTTTTTTTTAGATAACCCAGGTCCCCTTAAACCCAGAGCTACAACCCAGTTCGTTTGTGGTCCTTGCAACATAACCTTTCCCAACTTGGCCACTTTACGGGAACACAAAATAACTCATCCGGTTCCCGAACCACTTCCTTGTGACATTTGTGAACGGCCTATTAAAGGAGGTCATTATAACCTCCAGGTCCATAAATTTACCCACAAGAATGATGAAGAGAGGAGAATCTCTTTGGCTAACAATGAGCGTGGCTCTTATCCAGCTTTCCTGTCGGCAAAGTTAACAAGCATTTACAATCCAAAAAAGAAAAACGGGCGAAGTTCAAGTAATAGTTTAAGTGCTTCAAGAAATAAAAGAAATCGAAATAGAAGCAGGAAATCCAGCAGCTATAGTACCACATCTCCAATCGCTGGAAGTATTAACGGCAATGTCTCAAAAATCGCTCCAATCAACACTGCTTCAACAAGAAGTACCAGAGCAGCGAGGAGAAGGGGAAGTACAGCCACAGCAGAGATGCATGATGATGGACTTGCGAAGCCTTACCGCTGTAGAATTTGTGATAAATATTTTTCACAAAGGAACCATCTCACGCTTCACATGAGATACCATGGTCACAGAAAGGGGGAGAGGGGTAAACCCCAGGAGGAGAAAGGTGGAGAACCTGTTCCATCTACTTCAGCAGCAGCCCTAGTGGAACAATCAATTGGGGCTGGAGTTGCGAGCAGGAGGAGACAGGCGGTACCACCACCACCACCTGATGTTCCTGAGAGCTCAAGTGAAGAGGTTTGTGGGGAGATAGGAATTTCACTTGATGGGATTGATGCGGGGGAGGAGGGAGAGGTGGATGGGGAAGAAGAAGGATATTAGTGGCGAGAGTATTGAAGCAGGAAGATGACTAAGAAGTTTAATGAATAAAATATAATGTAAGAAGCAATCATTTTTATCACCCCGTGATGTGATGTATTGGTACATAAAATATAAGATAAAAAGTGAATTGATTTTGATAATTATATTGTTAGCTACTGAAGTTTGTAGTTAAGAAACTTAAGAAGAAGTTAGTTTTGGTTGATTGTTGATTTGTGTCATCCTTTTTCTTACATACACAATAGTATTTGACTGCATAATATTTAATGCGTTCGTATTTTTTTCTCATTGTCTATGTTATTTAATTATATAAGCTTTTTTTTCTCAATGAATGGGAAGTAAATGAAGTATATAAAAAATGCCACGCATTTAATTCATGTGTTTTACTGTCATCCTTAACAGATTGTAAATAGAGAACTCTGTGTTAATGTATTTTTTTGAATTGTTATATGGATTTTGGGTTGAGTTGTGTAAAGAATTCATTAGTATTTATCCTAGGGTCGGGTAGTTTAAAGTTTGCAATTGTAAAATGCCCGAACTTATTGTGAATGTTTCTAATTAATTGATTTATTAAGGAAATAAAGCCGATTATTTGTGGTATCTAACTATAATATCCATTTAAATTTCCATATTTATCTTATTTAAAATGCATTATAAAATCAGTCTTTTCATGATTATTTAAATTATCATCATCATCATCATTTTATGAGACCATTTTTATTCTTCAATGTCGTATTATTGTTTTCATATTGGGAACTATATATAATGCTTGTTTTTTCGTTCGCAGTCGGGCAAACTTTTTTGTATTTCCCAACTATTAAAAAAGATGTATTTAAATTTTCTGGCCATTTTAAATCATTATATATTGCATTAGTTTTACAGATTGAATATATTTAAAATTAAATTTTGAAGGAAAGTATAGCACTTTGCCAATTAAAGAAAGAGAAATAAATGATTTAATGTGATTGAAGGAGACAATGTTCGTTCCCATGTTCATTGTTGTATCTAGCAAAGAACTTGCAGAGGAAAGATTTCAAATGGATGTGTGGGCCTTTCGGGAAAGTGACATTTGCTTAACATTGAGTATAGTAACTTACGCTCAGTAAAGTATAGAAGAACGGTTAAAGGGAAACCTTTGGAGTGAAGGAATTCATTACAGAAAAAAATCGTCAAATTTTCGGAGTAAATTGAAGCATGTAGAACTGGATAAATACTAAATTTTTTTTAATAAGTATCACGGCAGCCTAAAACCACTACACTTCAATTTTTCACAATCATTTTAACAGATTAACGTAAGCACTATACAGGATGAACCCTACAATTTGAGATATAATCATGGGCCTTTAAAGTTGTCTTAAATAGTATGGTTTTATGGTTTATGGGTTTCGTCGAAGAAAATACTTTTAATACTGTCAAAGGTCACGCTGGGTTTATCAAAAAAATCCAGCTCCGCCACGTTTAATGATTAACAATTGTGATGACAATGACCCACAAACATCAAATATTTTGGTAAAATTGCATTAATTTTATGTACACAGTTCTTCATTGAGCCAGAAAATGTATCGTTTGAAACTTGGATGGTTAGTCACCAGGATTTCTAATGAGCAGCTTCAAAGTAAAATTTGAAATTCCAAAGAGGAGTGTAAGCACCGTAGAATTTCTCACAGGGTAAGAATTACTGCCACCATAAATCTTTGTGATTTCAAATTGTGACTGAAGCTGCTTCCTTGAATATTTTCCCAAGGAAATAATACTTATCCAGCCTCTCTTGATTTTAAATGTCTCATCAACTATCAGTCCAAATGTTCTGAACAAGGTGAATAAAAAAGAGAGCATAAGCACCGCCACAAATCCCATAATCACTGCCCTCAATCCTGATAACTGAATTGCACCAAACATTGCAGTTGTAGCAATCCCAACACCAACCGCTTTCACAAGGGGTAAATAAAAGTCTTGGAAACAGGAACAAAAAATGCAATTAAGAACTTGGTAGCTTTTCATCAATTTCTGATCATCTTTCAATTGACAAAAGTTCGGAATCTTCCGTTGAGTTTTGTTCATTTGGCTTAATCAAAATCATATAAAAAAAATAATCTTTAATTTTCCCGAGGAGAAGTTTTGAATAATTTTGTGATGAAATATTTTACTTAAGTTTCCGCAAAACGAAAAGTCCACAATTGGAGTATACAAAAATGTTGAAAAAATAGAAGAATATATTTGTCTGAAAAAAATAATATTAATTTTTTATCACGGTAATTCAAGATCTTCAAATAAAATAGTTTTGAATACGAACCCACACGTTTACCCAGACATAAATTTGAAACAAAATCAACGGCATTCGATAATAAAGCGGGGAGCTCAATGGGTCGGCCAATATCGAAGTGATGAAATGCGGTTTGTGTGGCTTTCTTAGTAAAAGTATTACATTTGGAATGTTTACAAAAATCCCAATCATAAACGTTATCGTCAGAACATTATTAACTTCAACGAGATTATTTTTGTTTGTTTTGCCAGCGTAATTTTCTGTAAAATAAATGTATTAAAAAATTCTTTGCAATTGTATATAATTATTTAAATTTTTAAGAAAAATAGCTTACCATGAAAATTTGCAAAGAATTTGAGATATTGAACAAGAAAGGTTGGAATATCTTCCCCTTTAATAATCGTCTGAATTTGTCCTGCAACTGGCATTGAATAACTTGCCAAAAAGTAAGTCATTTTGATGATAAATGCGAATGGAAGTTTTTGATTCGATGGGACATTAAGGCAAGTTTGGAGCAATCGATAAACAAGAAAACAAACGTAAAAAATATTGATAGCTAATGCTAAAGAGCGGCTACCAAATCTCAACTTTGAATTTTGTACGTGAATTTTGAAGTCTCTAATACTTCTGTAGTTTGTGAAACAAAATGTGGAACCACCAGTGTAGTAAATGGCGTTGGTTGAGAACACAATATAAAACCATGTTAATTTGTTGATCATTTTGTTCACAATGTGAAAGTAAAATGAGAATAAACTTGCTCGTTCAATTCGAATTTCTTGTGTATGATAGGAAATGTGAAGGTGATATAAATATGTTTCTCTTTAGTATTGACGTAAAACCATAAAAACACAAGAATGTCAAATAGACTGGTTGAATTATGGAAAGGGAAACCCTTTTAGTGTTTGTTTTGAACGGAAAACTAATCAATCATTTTTTACTCAGAACGACTTTGGTACGTAATGCGATCGATCGGTTGCCGTTGGCCTTGCTTCTGGTTGCAACTACAAAAGAAATGTCTTTCAACTTTTTCATATCCAATATGATCGTAAAAACAAAACGCTATTAATAGCCAATTATAGATAATAACGATGGGGAATATTAGGGATGGTGTTTTTCCAACTCATCAACATGAACGTTGTCGAAAACTAGAAATCGATAATTTGGAATGCACGTAAGTCATTTTACGCCATCATTTTTATTAGCCTTTCGCAATGTCACAATAATACACTTTCTGCAGAATGGTCATAGACAATATACGGTGCTTCAATGAATAAAACTTACAACCCTATAAACCTTCATGGATGCATATACAAACTTTACATATAAATGTGAACAGAATTTATTAAAAAATATTTAGTATTAAATAGTTCTCGCCGACCTAACCTGTGATAGTAAAGAATTGTAAAGCTAAAGGTTTTGAAGTGGATAGGCTGACGTGAAGTTTAATAATATATGCTGTTACTGGACAAGACAAAATTTCGATTATCTTTTCTTTTTGCTGATTTAAAAGGCAATTATTTCCACAGTGATATGGGTGGACATCTGATGTGTTCGGTGAACTTAAAATTGTTCTATATTCCATTGTCCACAGCAGTCATAAATGATATTGGATATAAACAGATGTGGTGGAATATCAAAATGCCCCTAATATAGGTGGTGGACAATCGAGCTCCTTCAGCAAACTCTTCGTTTTTAACAATAGTTCCAAAATAAATCCCTGACTACTATCTTACAAAGGCAAAGGTATGAAATTGCAAGGAACATGGGCTAATATTGATTGAGAAGGTATTGCATTTGCATAGCTACAAATTTTGTGATGGAAAATAGGAGGTAAAGGTTTTGTGTACCTCCTATTTTTGTTTAGTGCAAAATCTGCATTAAAATTTGCAATTTCCATTACCCGTTGTCTAGCTACCTTGGTGGAATATATCTTTTAAACGTTCCTTCGCAAAAATTCCCTCGTCTTGTATCCCGTCTTAAATGGGTTCTTGGAGAAATGTTTGGATTCAAGGGCATGATTTTTCAGTTATGGTTGTACTTATCCTCTATTTTGTAGCTGCTGAATATTAAAACCATAAAGTAATCTTTCTCATATATATCAATTTAAACACACTGGAAACGAAGAAAGATATAGCATTAAACTCTCACGGAGCTACCATTTTATGAAAAAATGTTCCACTCCTGTGAAAATTCATTATTTTGGCATCCTACTAACAATATAATGTTCCTGTTCCCTCTCTTTAGACGGCAGCCCTCTATATTCTCACCGATTACAAAAAAAATCACGCTTCGGTACTAATCCTTGATGGATTTTCATGAATAAAATTTAAAATCATTCGATATTTTGCAGATATTCAGCTGTGAAGAAGGGAGAAAGTTTTCAGGTTTAATTGAACACGGGAGTTTCATAGACAAGCTTCGCAATTCAGCACGAAGCTTGTTAGGTAATTGGGGTTTGCCTGCAACCATTACCATATACATATCAGGATGCGAGCTGCAGGTGACAAAAAATTTATTTGCTTATCAAGTTTCGAAAATGAAACCTCCAAGCTCCAAAATTTGTCGCTAATATGTATATTTGTGAATTGGGGTTCATATTCCAATTCGCCATCATCAAACTTGTGAGAATTTGTTTGATTTTGGCGAATTTTATGTTTTTGTGGAAATCGTGTTCGCCATTCTGAAAGACCACCATACATACATACATATAATCATGATCAGGATCCAAGTTGACAAAAATTTTGTTAGCTTATCAAGTTTCGAAAATGAAAACATCCTTGTCCTCCGTCAATAGAAAAAATGTGGAAGGAATTATTTGGCCATGAAAACGAAAATTACTATGAAATATACAATACCAGTCAATGATTGGTTTCGGCTATACTTTTTACTCTGCCAAATGCAAATCCAAAGCGATTTCGAATAGCTTCAAAAAAACTGTCGACTAAGATAAATCTGATAATTTTCGAATTTTTATTTTATGTTATTATTCAATATGTGTTGTTATTTTTTACCATAAACTTTTGAGAATCACAAATCACATCACGACACTTCCTTATACCAAATTTTATGGGCAAAATTTAAATATTAATAACCATACCGGGAAATTTCATCAAAACTCGATTGATTACGTTTGCAATCCGAAGGCTAAAAGTTTGGCTACAAATTTTTATGCGTAACGTATTTATAGTGCTCTGGTCAGTGTAGACGATTTAAATGTTATATTTTTGGCTGTTAAACTGTTAATTCCATGAACGCCCCGAACCCTATTCATAAGATTTTATAAATAATATATACTCTAACACTAGAAGCGCTTATTACGTATTACCATAAAACCAAATGCACCTAAGAACGCGCTATGCGGTGCCCATATATAGTGATTGGATGGTTGATTCCCAAAACACTGCTGACACCAAGTCATATATAATTTGTGGAATGCTCCTGCAACGGCTCGTAACCCTCTATACACCAAATTACTAATTTTTTTCCAATGACTGCAGCAAAATATAAAGAAGCTAATCAGCAGAAGCGAAGCACATAAATAATAAATGGTAACATAGTTTCCATTCAATGAAATAGGTTTCACTTTTGCAATTGGAAGTCTAGCATTGGCAACCGTTCCATTCCACGTCCTGATTCTTAAAGCCCAACCTTCCCAAAAATCTGCAAGACCTGACTCAAAAATTGCTCGTTTTCGTTTACAGAATATTTCGGGTGGCCATGGTACATTGTAAACTTCCCACACTTGATATGATTGACCAAACGGTTTGCTAATTGTTACCCGATCATAGTGCTCGCTATTTTCGAATAGTTTTAGTTTAAGATCAAGAAACCATTCATATACACGACTAAAAACATCTGTGCTAGCAGAATAACCACATTCAGAAATCGCATTTACGTAAAATTCTGGAGAGAGCATTTGGTTGAGTAGATTAATCGTGTCTGGAACGTAAATTAAATCTTTAGTGGCATTAGCAAGGGTTTCTTTTTTATAGGCGAGGAATATCCTCAACTTCATCGCTAAAAATAAATAACTACGGAAACTCGGCATAGGAATATCAGGGTCTACAGAGTTTGGATCTAATTTCATTAAATGACGCAAATAATCGTCTTGATTTGTTGTGGAATACAAGGTAAAATTATTTCTAATAATTTGTTCTATGGTATCAAATGTCAACTTTGGAAGAGGAGCAGCAAGCTCCTCAATATTCTTTCCCTGATACGCAAAAGTAAGAACTATCCCAATTAATATCCACGCCCCACCAATAAGTTTATGCTGATCGATTACTTGCGATCCTTGACAAGACAATACATTTAAAACAAAGGTGAGATGGTCATAAAGATTTTGCGTTCTGTAAACAACTTTATCCGTAGCTTCGACACTTGTTTCAGTAACGAATGGTGACAAGCGATCAAATACATGCAACAAAATGCCACTTGTAATTGCACAAATAATTAGCCACATCCAAATGTATCTGTCAAACGCAGACACGTAAGCTGACAATGAAAGCCAGCCTGCATTTCTTACAGGAGCGCAAGATACAAAGTATAATTCGTCATTTCGGGAACTCGAAAAAATTTCTGTGTAAGGAACTGGAGAAAAATGGATTCCTATAAATGGGCAGTGCAGAAAAATCTCCTCCTGGGGATGTTTTTCAATTAATGACGAATTCGGCGACAAAGCAGAAAACTGGATATAATTGCTTCCTGTGTATTTTAAATAATGGCTCGTGTCAAAATACTGGACTGTATGAGTTGTTAAACGTTCTGCACTTCCCATCCATTCGCTGTACCAAATAATCCCTTTAAAAACATAGTTAAAGAGCTGAAACTGTGCCAAATTGTAAATTAATCTTGGATCGTATTTGTATGCGTATGGGGCTTCAAGACGGTCCAAAAAATCTAGAACATTGGATGGCTTACGGTGGTAAATAGCTTGGTGGTCAGCGCAGGCTTTCCATGACGACGACAATTCCAAAACGTATGTGCCAGCAACAATATACGTATTTGTGTTACTTGAATACTGAATATTGAAAATCAATTTCGTTGGTAAATGTACAGTTTGGGACACATATGTATCAACATTAAGTTTCCAAGAGTAATCGATGAAGAACTCGATTTCACGATGGTAAGGGGATTGAAAAACGACATTTTTTATCAGACTTTTGACGTGAATAAAATACTGTGCAGAATTTTCAAAATTATCAGGAAGTTTCCAAATTTTCAGGAAATCAATATTCCTTCGATTTTGTACAATCATTGGTGTCATAAATGTTGTTGGAACACTGGATAAACGTAAAGAAGGTGTTCTTTGCAAGCTTCTCCATGCAGTGCATCCTCTGGGGTTGATATACACCATCACCGCACAATTTCGTTTTGGAGAGGGATCTGCTTCAAATTTGAAAGAGCTGTTATATATTCCGTAGTCATAAAAGAACGTTTTGTTGAGAGGGCCACATGAAAAGTGTTCCGTCCAAGTTTTGAAAAAACTGTGCCTTTTCTCATGAACGTAAAGGATCTTTGCCATTATTATTGGAAATGGTAGTGGCTCCAGAAAATGGTCGTCTACTCCAATTCCCTGCTTAAACAAAGAGGAAATAAATTTAAAATGGAAGGTATAATAAATTTCTATAACAGATATGACTCACCTTGCCCCTGATGCCATTATTAACGATATACACGGTGCAATCCTTGAATATTTCGAGCTCGACTTGTAAATCAATGGCACTGGATTTCAGCTCGAATGCCTGTATTTTCATATTGCCAAAAAGAAAAAATAGGAGGGCTAAATCTTGCATCTTTGAATTGTATGAAGAAACAAAATGTTAACAGAATTTATTCAAAAATATTTAGTATTAGATAGCTCTCGCCAACCTAACTTGCGATAGAAAGAATTATAAAGCTTCAGGTTTTGAAATGGATAGACTGACGTGTGGTTATAATACGTAATTACTGGGCAAAACAAAATTTCAATTATCTTTTCTTGATGTAAGTTATTAAGTGGAGTAAGCTAGAAAGTGATATAAAATGCCAATTATTTCTACAGTTATTAGGTGGACATCTCAAAATTAGGTAAGCTTCAAATTAACCTACATTCCATTATCCAAGCATAAAAGATATTTGGTATTTTATGATGTTGTGGAGTATGTCTTTTAAACGTTCCTTAACAAAAATTCCCTCGTCTCATATCCGGTCCGAAATTGGTATTTGGAGACATGTTGGTTTTGAAATGTATGGTATTGTCAGCTATGGTAAGAATCCGCTATTTTGTATTTAATGCATATTAAAACCATAAACCTATCCTTCTCATGTGTGTATATCAATTTAAACACACCGGGAATGAAGAAAGATACATATAGAAGAATATAATGTGCCCGTTCCCTCTCTTTAGACGGCAGCCATACACATTCTCACCGATTACAAAAAAAGTATGACGCTTCGGTACTGATCCTTAATGGATTTTTATGACTACAATGCCAAATTCAGCATTGTAGAAGGGAGAAAGTTTTCAGGTTTAATTGAATACGGGAGTTTCATAGACAAGCTTCGCAATTCAGCACGAAGCTTGTTAAGTTATTGGGGCTTACTTGCATCTACATATTACCATATATCAGGATGCGAGTTGCAGGAGACAAAAATTTTGTTTGCTTATCAAATTTCGAAAATGAAAGCATCCTTGTCATCCATCAATGGAAAAAATGTGTAAGAAATTATTTGGTCATGCAAACGAAAATTTATAAGAAATGTATTAACATGAATCGATGAAAATTACAACCATTCCAATCAGCTATTGGTTTCAGCTATACTTTTTACTCTGCCAAATTCGAATCCAAAACGATTCCGAATAGCTTAAAAAAAACTGTCGACTAAGATAAATCTGATAATTTTTCAATTTTTATTTGATGTTATTATTCAATATACTTTATTATTTTTTAACCATAAATTTTTGAGAATCCCATCTCGGCATATCCTTATACCAAATTTTATGGGAAAAATTTAAATATTAATAAGCATACCGAGAAATTTTATCGAAACTCGAGCAATTAAGTTTACAATCAAAAGGCTGAAAGTTTGGCTTTATGCGTAACGTATATTTATAGTGTTCTGGTCAGTGTAGGTGATTTAAATGTTAAATTTTTGGCTGTTAAACTGTTAATTTCTTTAAAGGCCCTGAACCCTATTCATAGGATTTTATAAATAATATATAATCTAACTTTAAAAGTGCTTATTACGGAATATCCTGACACCAACTACGCCTAAAAATGCGCTGTGCGGTGCCCATTCATTTTGGTCACAAGGGTAAAGTAAAATGAGAGGAAACGTATGTTCCAGCTTGCTCGTTCAATTCCAATTCCTTGTTTATTATAAGAAATGGGAAGGTCATATAAATATGTTGCTGCTTAGTATTGACGTGAAACCAAAAAAAACACAAACATGTCAAACAGACTGTTCGAGTTATGGAAAGGGAAACCCTTTTTGTGTTTGTTTTGAACGGAAAACTAATCAATCATTTTTACTCAGAACGACTTTGGTACGTAATGCGATGGATCGGTTGCCGTTGGCCTTGCTTCTGATTGCAACTACAAAAGAAATATCTTTCAACTTTTTCATATCCAATATGATCGTAAAGATAAAACGCTATTAATAGCCAATTATAGATAACAACGATGGGGAATATTGGGGATGTTATTTTTCCAACTCATGAACATGAACGCTGTCGAAAACTAGAAATATAGATCGTTTAGAATGCACTAAAGTCATTTTACGCCATCCGTTTTTATTAGCCTTTCACAATGTCACAATAATAATATTCTACGGAGTCTATGTAAACAATAGACGGTGCTCCAACCAAAAATGCTCACTAAATAGTTTATTGCCAGTCAATTTTTTTTATTCGGATTTTATTCCCTACAAAAAAGTTAATCTTAAATGATATTTTTACACCTATTTTTTCCTTAAAAGAGAATACAAATATAATTTAAATATTTACCATACAACTACAACGCTCATATTTTACGTTAACACTCTAAATCATTTCGTAGTTTCCTCTTGAACCACCAGGAAAATAGTTCTATGCAAACAAAATCTAAGCAAAGCTGGTGCTCTTTTCATATCCATTTCATGAAAAGGTCCCAACCGAATTGTAAGGGGTTTGCAAGACATCAAAAACTTTTTTGAGTATTTATCTCTTCTCCAACTCCTCCAGTTTCTCAGCATCCTCAGTGAAATGAACTTGGGCATACTTCCAAACTTGATCATCACACATAAACACAATATATTTAGGGTCACAAGATAAACAAGTAGTAGTCTCGTAATATTGCCGAGCCTCTCATTAAAAACGACGAGGAAAAAGCTTGATGAAATTGCAGAGGTTGTTGCAGCAGCTTGAATTAGTGGTAGCACAATTTGCTGGAAACATTGGTTGCAGATGATGACAATAATCTGAAGTTGACGGTAGACAATTAAATCCAAATTCTTTATGAATTTTTGTGCTGTGGAAACATCCTTGTAGACACAGCTTAAAGATATTAAGGTCAAAGTACAAACCGCATTGCCAACAATGAATGATGGGAAATCTAACAAAAATTCTGTGAGAAATATTAGCAATCTTGTAGGTATTGACATGGAACGGATATTTTTCATATTCATCAAGAAGAACTTCAAAAGAGGCTCATGAATCTGTGGAAATGTTGCGGAAACCAAGGACACAAAAAATAGGGCGAGAGTGCCGACAACTAGCTCCATAATTACGATTCCTTTCATAATGGTTTCTGCCTGATTTTTTGCTTTGGCTTTCCTTCTGCGATTTGTGTGGGAACTAAACTTCTCCAAATAATTGAATAAGTTGACAAAATCCTCAGGCTCAAAGTGTAGTTTAGTGTAAAAAGCTTGGGCAGTGAGTCGAAACATCAACACGATTCCGTGATAGACGGTTTTATATAGTCCACAAATATTGGATTTTTGAGCAACCATGCTCAAATAAAATTCGAAAAAGGATGTGAGTATAGGAACAAGTCCAATCCAATGCCAAAAACTCGTCCATCTTGTATGTATGGTGAGGTTTGAGTTAGTTCTGTTATCCACTTGTAAGCGGACCATTTTGAGGTATTGGGGTAAACGGAAACTTTCTAAAAATATGTTCATCGGAGTGTTCAGAAATTTCATGATGAAGAATTTACTGGTGTTAGAGAACAGAGCGAGCGAAGCGAAACGGATCCGATTCCTGTTAAAAATGAATGTGAAATGACATTCGTGGATGAAAATCGGTTGATAGGATGAAGCGACTAAGCCATGAATTATTTCTTTGAAAACCAAACGTGTGATTAAAGTTTAATCACCGTTTCCTCGTCTGAAATGAAAAGTAGGCTGGTTTGGAATATATTAGAAAATGTGTCAGTTGCGGGGTTTTGGTATAATATGTATTTAAAAATGTTGAAAGCCGATTGAAAGAATGAAAGACAGGCAGCTACGAAAACGGTTGTGAATTGGATTTGGAGCGACGGTCAAATGCTTTTAATTTTTAACAATGTTTTATTTATCCAAAAAAGACGTTTTCAATTTTATACACAATACCTATTTATTCGTTTGAAGGCGGCGTATTTATGCCTCCCATCCAAAATCAACTTTTGCCTCACAAACAAAATTTCATATTAATTTCATCAATCAATTTATTTTAAACAAAGACGTGTCCACCTTGATTGAGTTGTCGGTTCCGCATCATACACGTGTGACCTTCTTTCCACTTTGCCCTATGTTAATGTCTGTGAGTAGAAAAGCTTCGTTTGAAAGCTGTGACGTGACGGTTTTAATTAAGGAACTGTGAAATGGCGTTAACTTAACTAGCGAGATTGACAAGGAAATTGGTTGGGACTGACTGGAATTCAAACTAATTGACAATAATTTCATCTATTTAAATTTTACCTAAACTGAAATTAAAAGAAATATAATGACAAATCAATATAAGCAGCAATAATGTCAGAAACTGGCGTTTTGGGGCAAGCTAAACATTTTTATATTTAGTTTCAAATAGATTTTTGCCTGCTTGGCGATAGTTAGGTTTAACACTAAAAGTGCGAGTTGTTCATTTCTTTTGTTGAGAATTTTATTATATTTTGGTACAATTATATCAACAAATATTATATATTTTTAGGGCTTCTCAAAGAAAACATAATAAGCAGGTAATGAAAAAACGTTTTGACTATTTTTCAATAGAAAAATATTAAGCCAAATTTGTAGGAAAGTATTTTCTTATTTACAAAGTAAGTTGATAATAATCCCCCTCATTTCATCCAACCTTTGATGTTTGAACACTTGCTTTCTTACGAATAGTTTTTCTTTAACGGATTCCATATAAAATTATAGCTATCCCTTTTTGTTAGGAAATGAAGACAAATTGCTTCATTTCTTTGATAGGTAAATATGATATAGGGTTTACATAGGATCAACTTTTTATTATATCACATCACAAATTCATTGCACCAACAAAAAACTCGAGATGGAGAGCTTGTTTGATGGAAAAAGAAGAAAGGTTTTGATTTGTATGGTATCATGTAACGCTTGATCAGTTTATACACTTTCTTTGCTTTCGTATTTGAGAAGAGAAAGTTCTTCTGACTGAAATGGGTCGGTCGTCGTCCTTTTTGGTGAGTATCACAAACATGGAGTTGTTATTGGGCTTTCAATTCCTTTGCTTTGAAATGATTCAGTTACATCGCCAAAAGAAAGGCTCGCTTTCATTAAGAACGTCAATAGGAAAAGAGAAAGTGTCACATTTTATTGATACCGTTTAGAAATGTTTGCTACGTGTTCCAATACAACATAGCGGCCACCAATAATAGAAGCTCGAGCACCAAACACTTAACAATTACGGACAATTGATGGTCCAGCTCGAGTACAATTTTCATAATAAAGAGGAGCAAATACATTTTTACAACGCAGACCGTTAAGTTAAGGCTAATCTTTCATTTATCCGGTTTACTTTTTGGTGTGTTTTTCTTTCAAGTAATATTAATATTTAATGATATCAGCCCGTATTAAACTAAACTAAATCCCTTGAACAATAGCAGGATGAAAAAAATCAGCTTGAAATTTCCTTGTGAGTGTAGTAAGCATCAGGAAATGCAAATAGGAAGCAATATATGCAACATTCCTTTTTCTTGCTTTAGATTATGTGACAGTCTCTAAAAGAGAAGAAAATCGTGAGTCGTTTTATGGTGGCGTTGGGGCAAAATGAAACTGCTTTACTTGAAATGCTATCAAAACTTGTGCTTGTTTTACATTCCTGTGAATATGCAAGTTACTGAGACATTGTGGATGCATCTCAATTGGTTTAAATAAAACAGGTTTCGTGTTCGATGTTCTCGTGAATAAACAATACAATGATGAATCCATAAAAACGAATGACGGGAAAGTGATTCTTTACATTAACAAAAAATTATTCATGCAATTTTTATTATTATTTACGTTTGATTTATCAAACATTCGAACTTTATCTTTTGTTTACATTAGTCGATAAGCATGCTTTTTTACTACAACACTATCATACTTTTGCTTACAAATCAGTGTCAAACCCACTGGTATTTTCTTAACATTATAAAAATGGTAGTAATATAATACCATAAATCCCCCAGGAAAGTTAATCGGTACATAGCACACATGTTACTGGAAGCAACGTGCGAAAGTGCAACTAAATGAGGACAATAACTATTATACGGACAATGGTCAATTCCAACCAACTACAAATAATTTACTACTTCAATTATAGTCTATATGTAACAAACATATATTTTGAAAGTCCAATATCCTTTAGTGTCGTAACTTACATCAATTTTAAACTCATCTACTAACCTTGTACGAGGTTTATGATTTTCTTACATAAAATAAAAAATGAAACAAATTTAAGGTAAAGATTGTACGTTCCAAGGCAACCTAAAACTTTTGTAATAATTCTACCTTCTTGCTCTGTATTACTTGGACTTTATTTAAGCCAACGTGTTTTGCATCCGGTTTAATGTATTGGGATAAAAGTTTCCTAGTGGACATGAATAAAAAACAGGAGTCTTGTTTTGAGAAGCAATCTTCTCATCATGGCTTTCTCCTTTTCTGTTCATTATTCCGAGCATAACCAAAGAATTTTTTGCTGTTTCTCTGATATTTTGATCTGTTCTAGTCTTTCCTCGTTCATAAATATCGGAGGCGATAGCTTTTGCCAAGACATACTCCTCCATCTGAAAAAAACAGTAGGCTACTTTATATTTAATCGTAATACAACGCTTGTTGTTCTCATAAACGGCTTTGAGAAGTGGGACAAGTTTGGTTGCATTTATTCCGATATTTTCTTCTTTCAATACTTGAAGATATTCGGCATTCACGGAAACTTGATTTTTAAAGTGTCCCGATTCATGGAGACATGCTACAATGTGCACCAATGTGTCAAGCGTCCGAAAATGAGTAGGTCCCCAGCGAGATGTCAGAATTTGGTAAGTCTGGAGTAACATCTCCAAGCATTCCTTTCTGTTCCCTATACGAAGAGAAACAACTACGTAATGCATTTGTATGAAATATACTTCAGCGTCAGGGTAGATACCACTATCATTTTCGGCAAGAAGTAGTATTTGTTTCTCTAAATCTTTCAGTAAATTTTCCACCTTGTGTAGATCCTTCTTGAGTAGATCACTTACATTAGAGAACATTGACTCTGCTTGCAATATCTCATCATATTTGTGTGCATTTTCGGGCTTTTGTTTCGCTAAATCAAATCTCTTATGCATTACATTTAAACATTTAGATATTTCATTGTTATGCAAATAGACCTTGGTAATTTCGGCGGAAATATTTTGAAAATTATCTCGCAGAGACTTGTGCTCCACTGTGTATTGAAATGCAAATCGAACATGCTCAATGTTATGGAGGGAAATACGTCCAGAGTATATATTGGAAATTTCCCTTAAAGTGGTTTCCTCTAATTTTTTTATGCCTAAGCCCTATTCTAGTAACCTCCTGCACAAGTCGATGAATGCTTATTGTATGCTGAGTTGGCTGGGCATTGACCATAGAGTACTTAACAAGTAATTGTAGGCTATCCACATTACCAACCGACAAGTATCGAGTTTTTCTAAATTTTCTAAGAAATAATTGCATCCATGGGTGATGCATTATTGCTGAAAAAATACCACTCTGATCCTCCCTTATCGAATTCTCCTCTTCTAAGTTGGCTGGTAAAAGTATTTTTGTCGCTATCTTATCTGGCTGAAAGTATGATATGATATTGAGCATACGTATTGCATCTCTTCCATAATCTTTGTTTGCCGAAATGAGGTCAGTTGTCATTGTCCAGGTTGTGAGTGTTGTTTTGGTGTAGGTGTTGAATCCAGTCATGAGTAAATTTGAGTTAAGCAACTTCTCAGAACAGATTCCATTTAGCTCCAAATATTGACTGATGGTAAATGGAAGAATTTTTTGCTGCTGTTTGATGTAGGATATAGCTTGCAACAAGGCAAGCGGAAAACCCTGCAGCGTTTTCACTAGCTGCTTCAATGCTTCATCTTCATTATCATGTTCAATTTTAAGTCCACTTTTCACGAATTGAATTGCTTCATGTTCCTTCATCTCATGTAGTTTCAAAGTCTCCACACTTAAAGAGAAATCCGTGTCTCGGGATGTAATCAAAACATACGGCAAGGTAATAACTCCCACGGGAAGAAATTTATGTAAATTTGGAGAGCATTCAAAGTTATCAAAAACAAAAAGACATTTCTTCTGACAAAATATATTGTATACTTCATTAACAGTTGAAATTATGGATTTTTCTTGCCCGTCCTGGTTTATCAACACCAGCTTGAGAAAATCTGTTGCCAGTCTACGAAAGCTCTTCGTCATCATTTCTTCTGTTTCAGCACAAATCCATATTATGCTCTGGTAATTTTTACCGTAATCCTGGATGTAGCCACGGGCCAGCTCTGTCTTCCCGATGCCTCCCAAACCATTAATTGACGCCATTCGGTTCTTAGCATGTTGAAGTTTCTGATGAATATCTTCCAGCTCATTCACTCTTCCAGTAAAAAGTGGTGTGGGGTTCAAAACTTCAAACATCACAAATGGTAAACTTATCAAATTCTGTTGACCTACGTAAGAAAATTGAACAATTAAAAGCTGTAACTGAAGCAAATAAAATCAAATAAATCTTCGTAAAATAATGTATTGCCCGTACTTATTGATTTTGATGAGCAAGGTTTCGGGCTGGCCACAGCGTATTTCTTCTCATCTAATTTCCTTAAAATATTAGCAGAAGCATTTTGACGACTCTCATCAAGGGCAGTTATAACATGCGTGTACGAGTCAGCTTTTTTCTCAATGAGTTGATAAAACTTGAGCACCTTCCATCTCTTGTCACCTATTGATTCCTGCAAATATAATTCAATATGTTTTAATATTTTTGTCTTGTATATCATTTAAAAAAATAGTACACACTCACCAAATGAGAAATGTCATCCTTTCCCAAAACATTATTTTGCTGTAAAAAAGCTTGAATTGTTGCGTTATAAACAGTATTGTCAATAAGCTCCAAGAGGTGTTTTTCGATGTGCTTGATTTGTTGGGGTTCCATTGTTAAAAACAAGATTTTACTTGAACTAAAATATTCGAATTCAATTACAATGCCGGAGTGAGAACGTATTTAGTTTCACAGTCGCAATTTAGATCAAATCTGTGACTAAATGAATACGGTTTTCACGAACCCAGACGGACGAAAATCATTCCCTGATTAACTGTTGCGTAGCAATAACTTTACTACTCCGGGCCGGAGTCTATTTTTTATCAATGTTGTTCAATAAAACATCAGTCAAGTGTCTCTGTAAATAGTGCTCACATATACGTATATTTGCACCAAATAACTGAGCTGATATTTGAGCTTATGTATGAATTTGCTCTCTCAAATGCAAAGATATGCTCAACGTCGCCAGTTATCCTTCATCATTATGCTTAAATTTGTTATCAGAACATGATGATGATGAACGATGACAGCACCTAAATTTTTTGTCGGATAGATGATAAGAACACGGTTGAGTTTTGTTGCGTATTTACAAGTCACATTCAGTTTTGTTTTTCCGACTCAAACATTAATATTATTACAAATATGTAAAACGACTTTGGTTGGGGTTGGAAAAAAAGTATGTCAAAAAATAAACCCATTTGAATATAAGTTGATGAATTATATCCTATCGCAACAGACTTCCAACAAATATTCAGGCGGGGAGCAAGGTTAAAAGAAAAACTGTGATGAATACAAAATCAGTAATAGCCAACTATACTATAAATTACAGGGAGCAAATACATTGCTAATTTATACAAATGGGGTTATAAATCGGTAGAAATTTATGCTGAAATGAATGTTCCTCAAGCTAGTCAAGCTCCCTTTCCCAACAAACTCTTAACTGCAACTCGTCATCAAACCTTTAAGTGATTACCTACTTGGTATTGCTTGGCTTGAATATTAAAGAATTACAAAAATCAAACAATGTGCTCTCATAAAGATAATTCTACGTATATATTTATTAATTAATTAACCCTAAGTTTATCCAACCATTTTTATTCCTTTGTTCAATAGTAAAAGGTTTGTTATTTTCCTTTTATCACAGACGATGAGAGAATGTTGTATAATTGTTTTATTTTGCAATACCATGACTTCTTAAGAACAATTACAAATTAAACCCTATTAAATTTGAAAAGGAAGAAACGATGGTAAGATCAACAGCTGAAATTCTGTTGTACAATGTAATGTTATAGAACCTCTTGAATTTATTTGCGCATCTTATGAAATTTGATTGGCATATAAACATGTCATATGCAAAGTTAAGAACATGAAATATTGACAGTTATTAGAGTAAGTTTGTCAGATAAAAGTTCAATGTTAAACAAACTGTAAGATACAAAAATGGAACAAAATTTTGCAACCATTGTTGAAAAATCTCATTTATTTCAAAAAGTTGCCAGTGTCCAACTATCAAATTATGTCCACGAATATTGCTCATGTTTCTTTATATCAATACTTAAAATTATTTGTTTTATTCCTTTTATTTTCCATGCTAAAATGGTTTATACTTAATATTTACTTACGATTAGTACAGCCTTTTTCTAATTTAAATTACTCACCTTCTTTAGGAGTCAAAGCTTAAGAACACAAACAAAATGTTTCACAGTTTAATTGCAAATGCTTTAATAGAACAAATCCGTGAACTAATTTCTTTATAGGATTTTTGAACTTACTGGTATTTATTATTTCGGAAATACCAGTATATTATACATTCCAAGCAAAATGATAATAATGCAATAATAATACAAACTAATTCATACGTAATCATCCTGATATAAACCGAGCTGGGAATAATCTCAAATCTTAAACTTGGGTTTGATTTTTCATATCCATTCTCCACAGCCATGTTATGGCTAAACAATCTGTTGATTGGAACTTTATAGCGGTTTTGGCTGGAACTGGAAGATGACTTGTTTTTCAAGCCAAAATCAATCTTACGAATGAAGTCATGCAAGCTTAGTACTCTCAAAACCTTGATCCATCGATCATAAATACCTGACTCGTAAACTTGGGCTAAGGCATGAAAAAAGAAGGGGGCAAAGAAATTAGAATGAACTGCCCAAGAATCCCGATAAATGAAAACTGGTACGCTAATCCCTTTAGATATCCAACTTTGCGTGAAAAACTTGAGCACTATTTTATAGCCATTCACGGTGTGCTCGGGATCTATCAGAGCAAACTTATGGGGCAATGCTGTACGGTTTCCATCTCCAAGCGTGAGCGTTTTATTTTGCACCAGGTTTAGAATTACTTTTTGGAAATCATCCGATAGCCACACCAGAGATTTCTTTAGTTTCTTATACACATTATCAGTCAAGTTTTCATCGTCATTTTGAATCATCTCTTTTATAATAGTGTCTCTAAGGATACTACCTTTCATAAGGAACTTTCCTTCGTTCCAATTGTTAAATGAGAAAGTTGTTACTACTTTAATTCCACTCCCAACTAAACTATGTAAATCTTGTGAAATCTTGGGGCTGGATTGTTGAGACATAAAAGAGAAAATTGAACTCTTGTAAACATGCGAAATGTTCATTCCAAAAAGACTCCAAAGTACCCAAAGAAATATAATCACGCAGTGGGAATTTTTCCGAAAGAAATTTTGCCCTGTGGGTTGATCCAACATGAAGCCTAACAGATGTAAAGTTGTGCGTACAAAGTCTAAGTAATCACGATCAGAAAATTTGAAGAATAATCCAGTAATGCATGCACTAGCTAATAAGATAGCGATCCAGATGTACCATCGAAAAGGTTTGAGAATAGCTTCAAAATTTCCTGGAGCCTCTTGTAAAATTGTGATAAAAGTATAGGGTGTAGCTTGAAAGGCGTAAGGGATCCAGTGAAGCTTTGACTCTTTGGTGTAGCGTAAATTTATACCTCCAACTATGAGAGATGATGTTACTAAAGCATGAGCTTTTAATTCGGATCTGTGATCTAGCAGGGAATAATTCAGTTTTTGGCTGATTAAAATGTTTGTACAAATGATGGGCTCAAAAAAATCCTTTGTGTAAGGGTGACATGGCATATTTCTATTCACTGTTCTATAAATTTTGTCACTAAAATTAGGAAAAAGTCGTGCTTTCACCAGAATTCCTTTCATATTTGAATGTAATTCAAACCAAAGCTTTTCTACAGTTTTTACACTAAACTCAATGTCGTCTTCCGGATAGATTTGTAATCTAGTTTGGTTTAGATTATCCATTAAACAAGGTTCACAAATCAGATACACTGAAGAAAGATCCTCGATTTCGAATAACACTGAAGGAAGTGCCAAATACCGGAGCTCGGTATAGAAATAAAGATCGGCATCAACTTCTTGTTCCACATATTTTTCTGTTTCAGATTCCGACGTTTTCAGGAAGAAAACAAAGTCGGGTATGCCACCTTCATCGTCTGGGTATTCCTTTGGAGCCAAGATGTTGTCTCTTAGATAAATTCTTACGATACAACTTTCAAATTTTCTAAAGTGATACTGCAAATTTTGTAGTGATGACCGTTTTCGAAACAGATTTAATGTTGAATTATCATTATCAAACGTTCTGATAATGGACTGTGAGTGTTGGTGGGCATGAGATTGATTCAAGATCAGTGAAACTTCTGTCTTCCTTATAAATTCAGGAGTATCTGTAGAATTTAAGTAGGTCTGAAAAATGCACTTTTGAAATGCTCTCAAAAAGGATCCGAATATTTTGTAATTTTCGTTTGATGATGGTAAATAACAGCTACCATCTATTGTTGCTGCGAAAACTTTTGCGAGCACCACAATTATAACCACGCAACGCATCTTTACAGATTGCATTATATAAATACAGTGAGAAAAACTAGGACAAAAATATTTTGGATAGAGAGACAAGAGTGTTTTGTTAATATTTCGCAAGGTACAATGATAAAAATCCATAAATATTTGGAACACCTTCAAAATGACACGTTCAAAATGTTCATGAATCATGAATGAACGGCATGTGCAATTCTTACTTGAGTACATAAGTAACCTGTTTATCATCCAGTAAGTACAACAGAAAAATAATACTATAAGTACTATTAGTGCAAAATAAATACAAAGTTAAGTTCAAGTGCATTGTCTACAGAATCCAAAAAAAATATGAAGGGTGAAGAGCGGCCCCATGAAGGAGTAATAATTAGACCTCTCCAACGCATATAAATACATGTTTCTCATAGTTATCTAGCTGCCACCAAACTATATACATGAATATTTGGTGACAATTGGATCACATTTGTTACCACACATTTAAATTTTTCATTGTAAAAGAACCAAGGCCAAAGCAACAGCAACATTGAGATGGGTGTTAATAGGAAAATATTTAGCCCACCAGTGTTTACACAAATATGAAAAATCGTTTAGAAATTAAGTAGTTTGTCATAATGAAAATTTTTTGGTCGGATTATGTCAGTTATGTAAAGATTATCAAGGTAAACTCACCGTGAGAATAGAAAACAACGATGAGCTATAATAAATCTATATACCTACGCCGAGTGCTGTCATGTTTCCGCCGCTGTTTGCCAGAAAGAATACAGATAAAACATTGACGGAAAAATCTACATAAAAAATGCATTATGTATTATCACGCATATAATTATCAAGGACAAGAAACCAGGAAGAAAATCCGAATGTGCGATGTGACTTGCAAGGCGCTAACTGTTCCTAGCAAAAAATGACGACAATGATGATACCACAATTCTAAACAATTAATTTAAGATTTCTAAAAGGAAGAGGAATTTCAACTACCAATAATTTCACAAACAAACAAGAAAAACCAGGGAAGTTACAATATAAACTTCCTGTAAAACACACGCCAAAACTCGGAAATAGGAAATGCTTATTTTCCAAATAGAATAGACGTAATGCAGATTGCGTGCTGATTCAAGGCGTAATGTAATTGTAGTTACATATAGTGTAGTAAGAAACTAATTCTCAAACATTCTGAAAGAAGTACATAAGCAAAAGGCAACTGATTAAAGTAAAAACTACTGCTAGAGTCCAAGTTAACGTTTTAAGCCTCCAAATATAAATTTCTAAGCTGGAAACAACCACTTTGATTGTTACGTCTTGAATTTATGATTCGTAATCAGTAAGTTTTTAAATAAAAAACAAACCATGGATCCTTCATTGGGTTTGGTTTAGGGATCCTTTTAACCACATTATTACATTGTATGGCATTAGAATTTCAATTACCTATTAATTTGACGTCAGACTGTTTTATAAACGAGGTGGAAACTAATGACACAAAATACCTGCAGAGTTTAGTTGGTCCTACGTACATTGACTTGAAATACCCGCATACATACACATTTTACAACCTGGCTTATCTAAATTTCGTAATTGAGGAAGCTGATTTTGAGACTGATGAAGATTGGCTTACAATGAAATTGGGATATCTCCGTTTTACTTCAAAGCATCGATCAACCTGCATTATTTTCCTACTTGCGACCACAACTTTGGAAGAAACTTTAGATGGGATTACGCAATCCGGATATGGTACTTCAGACGGCGCAATTTTTCTTATTCCTAATCAACAGGAAATAACAGAAGGTTTCAAAACGGAGTTGTTTTTTGAAACAAGTAAAATTCCATTCCACGCCGTTGTGTTGTTTTATGATTCAAATAGCAAAATCTGTCATATACTTTGTCTTTTCTGTCCAAACAAGATTTTTCAAGTGAATGATACAAACATTACTCAATTGAAATCTATTAGCACAAAAATCAATGGTAACGGCTATGGCAATAAATTAGTCATCTACTCACCTTTCCAAATAGATGGCAGCGTTGGTAAGAATGGGGAGATTTGTGTGGGGTCCGTCCCCCAGCAACAAATTAAATCGGTAACCTATGACAGATCTGGAATTCCTTTTGAATGTCATTCAACGCCGGTTTATATTCTCTCTGTGGTTCGCGAGGTTCTTAATATGAGGGTTCAATTTTTTGGTAGACGTGTTAACACGTATCACAGAGACTGGTTTTTAAATGCAAACTTAGGAGAACTCTTTGTTAGAGTTCCGAACGAACAACTTAAAACCCGAAGCACGATCACATTTTTTGGGAAGCAAGCCATGGGCTTAATGGCTTGTCAAAATAAAGGGGAACTATTATCCTTCGATTTCCAGTTCGCGTCTACAATTTCACTTGATGTATACTTGTGCTTAGCTTCCACCTGTCTCATTTATGCATTCATTTATAAAAATCTTTTCAAAGGAGTTGATTTGCTTTGGCCACTTTTGGGAAATTCCTTGGAACGATCACATGAAAGAAAGTGCATTTGTGTTTACTTGATTGCTGCTACCTTTATATTTTGTGTGCATCAAAGCTATCTGTCATCAGAATCAATAAAATTATTAGATTTCCCGTCGTTTAAACAATTAAAAACAGCAGGATACAAAGTTTTGGTGGAGGAAATGGGAAATATTAAATTAGTTCCTAATTTTCTACCAAAATTGGCTAAAAAGGGATTTGTTGAAATTTTTGGTGGGAATATTGATTCCAATTTTTATTCTGCAAGAGATCGGAATTTTTATGATAATTGGACTGAAACAGTTTCTGAAATGTCAAAGAAAAAGCTTATACTCCCTTCAGGTTTAACATTGTCGAGTCATGAAATATTTCATATGTTTACAAAAGACGTAATGTACGTTGGCAATGAGTACCTGTGTAAAGTTTTTGACGCATCCAAACTCTTGTCTTTGTTGTCATTTCCAAATCATATTCGTAGTTGGTCCTACATGTCACACCGGTTTACATCTGTGCTTGCTAGCTTTCTACAAACCGGAATGGAGAAAAGAGTGGATAGTATCTTGGCATCGAGAACATATAAGAAATCAGTTGAATCAGGATTGATGATTCCTGATGCATTTCTTCCACCACAAAAGTTAGATTTGCACTCTCTTCTTGGAGTGGCTTGCTTAGGATATTATGTCATTTTGATAACGTTCTCATTGTGCTATATAATTACATGGATGATTTTTATTTCAAATTTACAAAAGGGAAAGGTTTTCAGTAGTATTAGCCAACAGTTCCGCGAAAATCTTGGGAAATTATATAAAACTTTGAATGCTGATACCTCAATACTTGGACAACTAATGTAGAAGTATTAAAAATAAACTAAGAGCGATATTGTTTTCTTTGAATTTATTCTATTGCTGAATTCCGTTTTGCTTTGTAACTGACGAATAATCATGTTCGCGTAACAATATATTTTTTGCTTTACATACTTACGGAATTTATATTTAATTGCCTACAAAATTAAAATGTGTAAATTACAAAAAAACATAATGGAACTAAATAAAAAATAAAGATTGATTTAATAGCTTACAAATAATGTAGCTAGAATTATTAGAAAGGACATTGTTTACTTGCAATTTAGGTTGGTATCGTATTAAAATGATGAAATAGCTTAGAAAATTCAAATTAAGCCTGTCTAAAGATATGTTTCGAGACAAAATTTTAAAACAGTTGTGATCATTGCTTCTTATAATAATAAACGATCTAATCAAATAAACTATCCTGATGATTATCCTGTTGTAGTTTTTGTTGTGCAGAAGCAGGATACGCTTGATGATGAACGGTAAAACAAGACTGTTGGGGTTGAGGGTAAGGTGAAGGAGAAGGAGAAAAAAACATTTGCTCTTGTTCTGGAACTATTTCATAAACTTGAGTGGGTGAAGATTGCTGCAGTACAGGAGTAGGATAACTCTGATGATGCTGATGTTCTGGTTGAGGGTAATCCGAAGAAGGAATGAAAACCGGATGTTGGTCAGGAAAAATTTCGTACGCTTCTTGAAGAGGTGGATAGTTTTTGGAATGGCGCAATGCCTGGAGCAGGTGGATCAGGGGCGTCATAACGTGAGTTTTGCAAGCTGGACATTTCGATATGAATGTAGCATAATATATAGCAGTGCTGAATATAGTTAACGGTTGTAAATTTGCTAAAAAACATGTATACATACATACGCTGCATTAAAGTATAAGGTTACTAATTACTAATTGCACAATATGAGTTAGTGTTTACGAAATATTTTACGTGGTTTGCCTTCTCTGAAAGATGTAACGGAAAACACTTTTTTTACACGCAACCTGTGTGTTTTACATCAATTGCAAAAATTGGTAAACATTGAGTATATATGGGTTTCGGAACACGGTGATTGCAACTCTCAATTGTCAGTACCTCAATTCCCCGTATAATAACCAATGATTCATATATCATAAGTTTAAATCGGTAGTCCAGTATGCAGTCAAATAGGTAGTCCAGTCATTAACATTCAGAATCAGCTAGCTGCCTATGAAGAATAATCTTATGAGCCTTCATCCAAGGACCTTTGCGACAAACCGATGAAGTAGTCCAATCCATTTTAGTTTGAAAGATGTCTTCATTCCACTCCATCGTACGGCACCCCTCTTGGTCGTTTCATTAACAAAGACCCAACGTCCCACTTATATCCAATTCCAAATTCTTCTTCAGCTCGTTATAATGGTTTTCAACCATCGCCTCTTATAGCTCATCGGAAACCGGCTTGCTGAGACAAGCCAACTGCTCATAAAATTGGGCAGTGTTGTCCACAAACAATTTCATCTGAGAGTCGCACTTCTCCTTCGTCTAGTTCAAATCTTCTCTTTCATTTTCCTACAAAAAAGGTTGAAATAATATCGATAAAAAAATGCGCCATCGATGCTAAATGAAAATCTTGTTGATAAAGAAAGATTTCGCAAGAGATATCAATCACTCACAATTTTTTTCTCCAACAGGATCACAGGGTTCCTAAGAGATTCCACTCGCTTCATTGATGGCGGCTGATAACTGATCTTGAATTCACTGAGAATGACATTGATACGCTCATAGTTTTTGGTGTACGTCTCGGATGCCACCTCCATTTCATCATCCTTTGCATTCCCTCCACAATTTGATATAAAAAAAGTTAACCCCGTCACTTGGGATTAAATTAATCTTAATTAATTTGCAAGTTTTTAGGAAATAGTATAATAGAATTAATGAAGCATACATCGTAAGTAAGCGGCACCACAGAGAATTTTCTTTCCTCCGCCAACTTCCAATTGCCAGCCAGCGCCTTTTCTTTCTCAGGTGTCAACTTATTCTTCGATTTCTTTGCTTTCTTCTTGGGCTTCTAATCAGTGGTCTATGCATGACAAATGGCAAAAGGACAATGAATTCATAAATAATGATTCATGATGAATAAATGAAACAGCAAACAGCTAAAAATAATATGTGAGTAAACACTAAAACTTACAAAAAAAATTCTCCAGCTTATCCCAAACATGACCCGTTTCCCAACATTGTTTCTCCTCCCAACAGATTCGTTCTTATCAGCGTTTGTCACTCCAAGGGGAGCCTTCCCACGGGGAAAAGAATCTTCACTGTAAATCATTCTTTTGTACCCTAAAACCTAATTACAAATTAACTTACTCTTCTCTTGAAACTGTGAGTCTGCAAAAGGCAAACTTGACTGAGAAATTTGAAAGTTTTGGACAAATTTCAAAATTAGTATAAATGGGTTGATAATAACATGAATCTTCTCGGCTGACATACAAACTAAAAGCTGGAATTATAGCAATTAATGCACCAAAACATAAGCATTAGTAAATCCTGTTCTTAATTAAAAAAACTTAATTTGTCTATTGTTCTTAATTGTTTAATTCTATACAGCTACCAATTTGGTTGAATAAATTTATAGTTTTTGCTTTTGTTCGCAGTACGTGTTATCTATTCTATTAATCTATCAATCAAACTCGCCTTTGTTCACTACTTCTACCCAACATGACAAATTACTTTTGCTCAAGATTTGTGTACATGTCAGATTTTCTTAAAAAACCCAAAAAATTTAAACACGTTAAACTTAATTACGTATAAGTAACCTTATTAAATATGTCAATTAGTGAGGACATTCATCAATGAGAAAACTCGAAAATATACGCGAGCACCTCATGTCAGGTTCAAATATAACGGATGATTGTGATTGCTTTTGACAATTGAGTAAAAGTTTAAATTTTAACGGATTTTATCAGGCATAAATTGTGAGAAATACGAGACAATAATTATCTGTTTTACATCATTTAACGTGAAACCATTTATGAAACGGTTCATAACTTAAACCATTAGTAGTACGCGGAAATATTCTTAATCACATTTGGTTGTGAACACATATTCCATGCTGGTTGCCAAGTCATTGATTTAAATACCACTTTTTTGCAATTGCAACCTTAGGGAATTCTGCAATCTGTTTGTTCCGATTCCGTATGACAACAATTTCCTTTTCATTAGGATCTACCTTACTCGTAGAGTCTCCAAGAATAACCTTGGTAGCGCTGGCATTACTATCTGATGACTTTGAAGGCTTCAACCTTTCAACCACTAAAACTACAAAAGCTAAGCTTAACATACAACTAGTGACAAGAAGAGTTCCAGTAAAAGCAGCCAATTTAGATGGTGTATACTCCTCCTCATGCTGCTGCTTTAGTTTTTTCTCAGCCAGGTAAATCCTGCTGAATATACTTCCATTGCTTATTCCAAGTCTCCGAAAATGATTCAAGTCCTTCCAATTACGGACTTTTTCAAATTTTCCAGAACGTGAAATGGTTAGTTGATAAAGTCCCGATTCGGCAAAGGATGCTAAAAACCGTGGAAATTGAAATGCGGCAAAACCCGCGTATTTCTGTGCCCATAAAATAATTGTCTTATAAAATGGCATTTGTTTAGGAACAACTTGATGTAGTCTCATTTCGCCAAAAAACAGATCCACATTTTCATTCAAGTTTCCATCATATTCTTGCCACATTGCGACAAATTTCTCAATTTTTTTGTTCTCATTTACAGTTGGGCGATCAATGATAACAGCGAGTGCTTTTTTATTGGATTCTGGCATCGGTGTATATTTTTTTAATTCGACCCGTTTTCCATTTGCAATATTTTGTTGAGTTCGTAGGTAATCATCATCATCTACGTAGTATGATTTGAACAAAAGTCGGAGGTACAGGGTTTTCAAGTTTTCTGGTAACTTCAGCCCTAAATGCGTCGACCCTGTTGTCCACGTATGAACTGAAAATGCAAATTCATATCCAAACTTTTTGGGTAACAAGAGTCCAAAATCTGGTCGGTTCAAGAGCTCCTCCATGCTTTGTGGATAATTGGTTTGCTCTAGCTCTGCCGTCATGAATGATAGTAATGATGAGTTGTAACCCTGCCGTAACAATATTCCAACAAAAATCCACGAAATCATAATGGTTTTGAGCTCAATCCGCTTCAGTTTTAGGTGGCTTCCATCTTGCTCAAAGATGGCAGTAATTTGCCAAAACAGTACGTTGCCCAAAGTAACCTCCTCTCTCCATATAAACCATATTGAAATTAAAGTGATCAAGGCTAATGTGCAAATCCAGGTGTTCCATTCAAAAGGAAGTAGAAATGCCCCCAGTTTGGAATCAAAGAAATGCTCCTTTGGGAAAAAAACTTGTATATAGAAGTTCAGTTGCATTTGCCCATAGGAATAAGTTTGCCATCGCAAATAATAATAGTCAGAGTCATACAATGGATACAGTCCAAGCAGCGAATGTACTAAATCACAATTTTGAAAGTTTGTACAATTTATGTAATTAAAATATGGTAGGAAAATCTCACAATACATGCTTTCCTCTATAGTTAATTTGGAATAGCAGGAAAAAATTTCTGTTTGAAGGGGAGCCGTGGATTTCAAGTCAATCTTGGAGTGCAACTTTTCCCAAAACTCTATTAGATTTCGGAAATTGTGGATAGCTGCCGACACAGGTAGTTTTTTCAACGTTACGCCATAAAAATCGATCCGTGTATCCCAAAAGTGATAAATCCCATTGTCGCATGTGAAACAACCAAGGCTCACGAAATCAGCCTTCAAATTAACGAAAATAAGAGGAACGGCACTAAATGTTGCCGCAATGAATCTGTCCTTGGGTTGAAAGCTTTTCAATTGTGAAAATCGGGTTTCCAAAACAATCATGTTGGGAACTTTTACAAATTCCTGGTATGCAAATATAGCAGTTTGTAGCCCGTGTATCCCATGCTGGGGCTCGGGAGGAAATTTTGAATCCAAAACTAAAAGCAGGTCCTGGACAACGTACCGAAGTGTTTTGAGAACTCGTGTGTTGTTCCTTAATATTTGTAGATATATTTCGTTACGTATATGGTCTTTTGAAGCTTTTAAATTGTGGAAATTTAGTTCTAGCTTTGTCGCGTTTAAAGTTAAAACGACACAATTTACCATCAGACATTGAGCTAATACTGAGGTTGACAGTGGATTATATTCGTCCCATATTAATTCCGTTGTTGAGTTTTGAAATTGGGCAACAAGAACATTTTGCATTTGAGGCCAAGTCGTTGTTGGTTGGAGGGTTTCCATTTTTCACAAACGTGTTCTAACTGGTTCAAGGTTTTTTAAAGACTGCTTGAATTTTGCGCAGCGAAAAATTGTGGATAGCAAGTGGAAGTAGAACAATCAATAAAAATTCCTGGCACCAATCCAGACATTTAGGTATTGAAGATACAGGTTACTACTGACTATTGCTTTTCGCCAAGCTTTGCTCGACAGGGTAGAAAAATATGTTGTGTGTAATTAATCAATAGCAGCCATAATTTAACCTTAACGGTTCGACTACGTATAATATAGATGTTCATAATAAGAATACCATAGAAAACATTCAACATTAAAAGCACGATAAAGTTTATTGATTATCCAAAGGTATTCACACCCAGTGCCAAAAAATAGACACTAAAATACAAAGCCAACCTAAAAAACTATTCCCTTGGCTATCTAATTAGTAAACAGTTTTTTTTGTGACAAACCCCTTTTGGAGACCGCAAGTTTTCTCTGCCCATTTTCCGGGGCTTTGCAGACTTATTATGTACCAATATTGCCAGAAACTCGATAATATGTAGCGACGAGTCCAAAATAAACCTTTTTTAATGTGATGGATCACCTAAGGTATGGAGAAGACCCCAGAAAGCGCCTGAAACAAGGAACGTGATTACATCGTTGAAGCATGTCGGATGCAGTATCATCGTATGGGGGTCTATGGCTGGAAAAGTACTCGGAAACTTAGAGTTTATTAACTCTAATATGGATGCTGACATAAATTTCCACATTTTAAGCCATAATTCGCAACAAACTGCTCGGAAATTTTAACGTGGGACGAGGTTTACATTTATGCAAGGTAATCGCCCCAAGCATACTTCCAGCAATATGAAGGATTTTTCAGAGAAAAATAAGCTTAAAGTGTTGGACTTGCCAACATAAGTACCAGAAATCAACCCTTTTCAACATATTTGGGACGAGAAAAAGTGTAGACTTCGTAATACCTCCTCTTCCAGCATTCCAGCCCTGAAGGAGAAAGTTCGGGAAACCTGGCAAAGTGTTACACCGGATGTCACACAAAATCTAGTGAATTCACACCCACGTCACATCGAAGCTGTCATTGCTGCAAACGGTGGTCCCACTACTGCTAATTCCAATTTTGAAACACAACAGCTATGATTTTCCGAAAACCCCTATTTTGTTCCATTACTTTTTTGCCTAAATTTCCACTTAAAGGGTTGTTCTCAAATATTTTATGAACTAGCGAATGGTTTGAGGTAAAATTAAATAGGTTACATGATCACCAGAAAATTCTCTTTCTAATGATACATTTTAAACATATTTTAAAGCCACGATAAGCTCGGTATCATCAGCGGAACGAAAAAACAGAACGTGTTCCATTACTTATTTGGCCGAGTGTATACCGAATGTCTGGATAGCAATTTTACTCGACTAATGGAGCTTAGCTTGCTCTATTTCATTAAAAAATTCAAAAGCTAATCAAGGATTGGGATTGTGAATGATCGAATTATGTAGGATCGTTCTTTAGAGAAACAAATAAACTTTCACCAAGAAAATCAAAGGGAGTAGAAGTAGGGGCACTACAAGTGGAAGTTTTTTGTTTCACTTTCTTACAACATTCAATATCTAATAAAAATGAGGAAGAGTATTATTTTTCACATACACAAGTTCAGACTTTTGGGATTTCCAAAAAAGTTATACATACATTACATAATAAGGAATCTAATAATGAAAAAAAGTCTTTAGTTTGAACTAATGTTTTTGCTATTTCATCCTTTGAGAAAAGAATATGACACCAAATGGTTAAGAAAGTATTTTATTGCTTGCAGATCAAACTGTCTAATGTCTTCATTCAAATCTAATATTTGATTTATAGCAAAGTTTAGAGCACAATGCTTTCTTCCGAGTAGGCTTTTCTTTGAAAATTTTTTCGGCGGAATCCATGGAAAATTATAGCTACCCGTTTGGACAAGAAATTAAGACGAATTGCTTCATTTATTTAATAGATAAACACGATATAAGGGTTACACAAGCTCAACTTTTATTAACCCATAATTGGCATTATAACAGCTTCTTTGATTAAAAATGAAGAAAGCTTTTTATTTGTATTGCATCATGTGACACTGTAGTAACTTGATCCATTTATATAGTTGGTTTCATTTTTCTTTCAAAAGATGTCCATTCAATGCTGTATTCATATCTGGTTTCTTTGTATTCAGTGAGTTGGTTTTTGTATTTGGAAGGAGAAAGTTGTTTTGATTTAAATGAGTATTCTTATTGTAGTTTTTTGGTGTTTAGGAAACCAAGCGGATCGAATGACATTCTTTTGGAAGGATACAGTTATATTGTAGAAAACCAAGAAAAAGTTAAACTTTCACCAAGAATGTCAAATGGAGCAAAGAAAGTATCACATTTCAATACTAATAATGTTTCGAAATGTATATTAAGTGTCCCAATATAACAAATAAGCCCTTATCATCAATACTAGACGTTCGAGCACCAAAAGCTTCACAAAAAAGGACCTATTAGGCTCCAGCCCGAGTAAAATCCTCATAATAAAATCAGTAAATACATTATTCCTCTATACTACAAACAGTTTCGTTTTAAAGTCTTTGTGACATAAAAATTAAAGATTTTTACTCTTTTCCTTCTTTAATTCTATTTTTCTTCAAACAATATATTTATCCAATGTTGCTACTTGCGACCATTTGTTAAACTAAATTTCATAGACAACGCAACGGGTTATGACGTTGAGAGTTTTACTAGGTTCGAGATACGGGGAAAGTGAATGTGATGTATTTCATTTTAGTGTCAAAAAGAAGAGAAGAGCAAGTTGGTTTTATTTTGGGGCGAAGTGAAAAAGCCTTACTTTCGAGAGTCTAGCCTAAAACAACTTTGTAATCAAATTTATTGATTGATACGAAATATAAATTTGTAATCATCATAGTTCTTACTCTTGTTGTGATTGCTGTTGACGAATTTTTAAACACCGTTACAATTATTAACTTGCAATTTATTGCTAGTTTATAGCTTTGTCTAGTCGGTCCGTCGGTCCGTTCGGGGGCTTAATAACTCGAGAACGCGTTGACTTTTTTAAATTCTGTTTTCGCCAATCGATAGCTTAGGAAAAATGCGGAATCAAATTCAATTTTGAACCAAATTGGAGTTACCCCTGGGGGGGGGGGGGGGGGAAGGTTATACCCCGTAACTTTTTGAAGCGTAAGGTATACCGTGTAGCACATCATTCGAAAGCTATTCACGAGAGAAGATCATTGGTACTATGCACGCTTATCTGCGATGTTATCTTCAGGGTCAAATCTTGTGATAACCTTTCCTTTTTCAAGCATCAGGTATACCGCATGCATTTCAAGTAGGGAATCTCTTGCTATGCATTTCAAATACGCCATCTCAACTATTAGGGAAGACCAACTACCATGTTAAGCACGCTTATCGTGGATGTTATCTTAGGGGTTAAATCTCATCAGTTTTCTTTTATAAACCTTAAATTGCTAGTTCGTTACACTCCTGTGTTACCAGGTTTATTAATACCCTTCATTTGAAGAAAAACACAGTGAAACCACTTCAAAAATGTTATTTCTTCAGTCAACACCAAAGTATACACCTTTTTCACAACACATAAACACCTAAAGTGTCGTATATGTATTAACCGATAATGAGTACCAATGTTTTGAATCATTTCTTTTGATCCAAAAATGGTATTATAGCCTATTGCAGCTGAGGTAACCTTTCTCCAACTTCTGTGAAAAAGAGCTGAGGTATCTAGAAAGACGCTTACCCATTTATATGACATAAATGAGGGATATATAATATAGTCTCTGAGCTGAAGTTAGGAAACCTTTGGTTTCTGGTGTGTGCAAACATTTTCTTTCTTTCTTTTGCCGGATTTGTTATTACGAAAGCTTGAGAATTGTTGGAATGATGTGATGCATGCACTATTTGCACAATATTATGAGAAATATGAGCTGGTAATTGTATACAGTAAAAAAAATAATGAGATAAGGCATGTCATATGTTAGAACAGAGGCAATTAGTATTAAAACCTCTACGCAACTACATTCAGCATTCAATATTTTTTTGAAAATAATACAGTACCTCCAAATGAAAATCGAATTTACAAAATGAGGTACCCAATTTAAAGTTTCATTTAATGGAACGTTTGCAGCAAATATCGCACTGTGCTTTCACTAGATTATATCCCTACTCCCAAATCCATCCAAGTCCCTTATAAACAAATTCCTGGTCCATAATGATCTAACGTTCAATCCTCTCCGCTGGTTTCTCAATGTACGTTAATCGTCAGCATAAATTTGAACCTGATTCTCATATTGCCCCTTTCCACCTACTTTCCGTACAACGGTTCCCTTAATAACTTTCGGTTTATACTCATGTCCAGCAATGTCTAAAATTCAAGCCAAGAAAATATTCCACTCTCACCCAAGCCGATCATCATTGGTAGCATCAATCTCATGTAATTATCATATCTTTGTTGAAACATAAGGGTTTAAAAAAATTACAGTGAAAAAAAAATATCCCGTTTTCCACAGGTGTTGTTGACCAAATAATGACTTAGGATCAAACCTTCATGCTCCGCTTAAAATTCCATTTGATTCTTGTCCGATATAACACAATAGTCTTCTTGTCCACCTTTGTGTCTCTTACTTGCGATAGACTTGTGCATCACTTTTCTTGGCATGCATTTCTTTACGGCGTATATTTTCATTCAAGCTCACAGTAATTTTTCGATTTAGTAGCTTCGTTTCTTATAGTTTATCCAGCGCTGGCAGGTAGTGTAATTATAGAACTCTCATTAGATGGTTTTGAAGGGTTGGTTTCGATGGAAAGTCAGTCGGTCTGTGACATTATATCCCAAGCGGATTCATAGGATGAACTCGATTATTATTCATATCATCACCTCACCGGGCCAAACGCACTTGAGATGCTTTGAGTTGAAGCCGCCTAAAATCTACCCAAAAATGGAATCAATACAAAGATTGATTTGATGAATGTATATATAACAAGATTTATACGTAACATTCTCATCCATTTATAAGGGATCTCAAGTCATGAGTTAAAACTAAAAGCTGAATAAATGCAATCATGTTTAAACTCCACCCAAAAAATAGTGCAATGGTTTTAAAGCAATGCTAGTAGATCAATTTGGAGAGACAATGACAATCAATATTAATATTGACTTGAAGTACTCGAACTCGAAGTGGTAAGAATGTTTTTTTTACTTTAAACTCATATGTCTTTACAGTTTTCCCATATATTTTTATTTGCTGCAAGGTTCACTAATTTCAAAATATTGCTTCAAATAATCTATTAAATTATACATTGGGTGAAATAAAAGACATATATTTAGTAAGCCCAACAATCCCGCATGGAGTAGATAATAGTTGTAGTTGTTAAGTAAACATTTAGGGAATATTAAAGCACAATAACACACCAAAACATTAGAATTAGTTCAACCTATTATTCTTTGTCAAAAAAGCTTAATTTGTCGTTTGTTCTTGATAGTTTAAATTTATATAGCTACAAATCTGGTTGAATAAATTCTTTTTTATTCTATTTTATTCTAAAGTTTTACTTTTATTTACAGTACGTGTTATATATTCCATATACATCTAACAATCAAACTCGCCATTATTTACTACTTCTACACAATACGGTGAATTAATTTTGCTCCAGATTTGTGTACATGTAAGGTTTCCTTAAAACGCACAAAAAATTGAAAAGTGTTAAATTTTATTATGTATATAGTACCCTTTTTAAATATTTGCACTAGTGAGGACATTAATTAATGAGGAAATTCGATAATATATACAAACTCCACTTATCAGGTTCATATATAATGGATGCTCGTGATTACTTTTATAATTGAGTGAAGGCTCTTTTAACGGATTTTATCGGGCAGAAGAGAGAAATATATTATATCTGAGACAATAATTGTCCGTTCTATATCATTTGACAAATCTATTAAACCGCAGTAGTATATGGAGAGATTCTACATTTAAGTTAGTTGTAGCTCAATTACATGTCATTGATTAAAATACTACTTTTTACAACTTCAACCCTGGGACCATTCGCCATATCTTTGTTACGATTCCGTATGACAAAAATTTTGTTTTCATTCGCAGCAACTTCACTCGTAGATCCTCCAGAAATAACCTGCGCCTGCGCAGAGCACCCATTCCCATCTACTGAGGTTGAAGACGAAGGAATCAATTTTTCAAACCATAAAATCACAAAAGCTAAGCCTAACATAAAACCAGTGACAAGGAGAACTCCAGTAAAAGCAGCCAATTTAGATTTTTTATGCTCCTCTGCATGCTGCTGTTTTGGTTCTTTATCAGCTGAGAAAATCCTGCTGAATATACTTGCATTGCTTATTCCCAGTCTACGATAAGCATTCAATTCCTTCCAATTATGGACTTTTTGCAACTTTCCAGCACGTGAATGTGTCAGTTGATAAAGTCCTGATTCAGCAAATGATGCCAAAAATCGGGGAAATCGAAATGCGGCAAAACTCCCGTATTTCTGTACCCATAAAATAACTCTCTTATAAAATGCCATTTGTTTGGGAACAGCGTGATGTAGTCTCATGTCACCAAAAAACAGAGCTCCCTTTTCATTCAAGTTTCCATCATATTCTTGCAACATTGAAACAGATTTCTCAAATATTTTGTTCTCAACTACGGTTGGTCCATTAGCGACAACAGCGAGTGCTTTGTCGTTGGATTTTGAAATCGGTGGAAGTTTTTTTAATTCGACCCGTTTTCCATCTGCGATATTTTGTTGTGTTTGTAGGTAATTGTCATCATCTGCAAAGTATGATTTGAACAGAATTCGGAGGTAAAGGATTTTCAATTTTTTCGGTAGCTCCAGCCGGTTTCTCCAATGTTTAAACCAATATGTGAATTGTTTATGAAAGTCTGTCGGTGACAAAAGTTTAAAATCTGGTCGAATCAAGAGCTCCTCCATGCTTTGTGGATAATTGGTTTGCTCAATTTCTGCCGCCATGAATGAGAGTAATGATGAGTTGTAACCCTGCCGTAACAATACTAGAACAAAAATCCAAAAAATCATAATGGTTTTGATCTCAATCCGCTTCAGTTTTAGGTGGCTTCCATCTTGCTCAAAGATGGCGGTAATTTGCCAAAACATTACGTTGTGGATTGTAACACCCTCAGCCCGTATAAAGCATATTGAAATTAAAGCAATCACAACCAATGCGCAAATCCAGGTGCTCCATTCAAAGGGATATAAAAACGCCCCCAATTTGGAATCAAAGAAGTGCTCCTTTGGAAAAACAACTTGTATGTAGAAGCTTAGTTCCATTTGACCATAGGAATAAGTTTGCCATACAAAATTAAAAAACTCGAAGTCATAATATGGATACAGTACAAGCATCGAATGAAGTACTACAAAACAGTTTTGAACGTTTGTACAATTTATGTACGTAGAATATGGTAAAAAAGTCTCACAGAATATGCTTCTCATAATAGTGAACTTGGAACAATGTTGGTTTCGACTGTGGCGCGTCTCACCAGTCACAGACGACAAGTCAGTCTTGGAGTGCAACTTTTCCCACAATTTGATGAGGGCTCTAAATGTGAGATTGACTGCCGATCCAGGTAGTTCTTTCAACGTTACGCCATACGAACTAATCACCTTATTTCCATCCCAAAAGAAGTCAATCCCGTTGTCGCATGTGAAACAACCAAGGCTTACGAAATCATCTTTCAAACTAACGAAAATAAGAGGAACGGCACTAAATTGTCCTAAAATAAGTCTGTCCTTAGCTTGAAGTCTTGTCAATTGTAGAAATCGGGTTTCCAAAACAATAATGTTGGGATATCTCAGAAACCCGTTTCGTTCGAGTATCGTAGTTTGTAGCCCGTGTATCCCATGCTGGGGTTCAGGAGGAAATTTTGAATCCAAAACCAAAAGTAGGTCTGGGACAACGTACCGATGTGTTTTAAGAATCCGGGTATTGTTCCTTAATATTTTTCGATATATTTCGTCACGTATCTTGTCTTTTGAAAATTTCGGATTGTAGAAATTAAGCTCTAGCTTTGTCGCGTTTAAAGTTAAAGCGACACAATTTATCACCAAACATTGAGCTAACACTGAGGTTGACAGTGAGTTGTTTTCGTCCCATATTAATTCCAATGTTGAGTTTTGAAATTGGCCAACAAGCAAATTTTGCATTTGAAGCCAAGTCGTTGTTGCTTGGAGGGTTTCCATTTTTTGCAAATGTGTTCCAACTGGTTCAAATGTGTGTTTTGGACTGTTTGAGTTTTGCGCAGTGAAAAATTGTTGACAGGAAGTGGAAGTAGAACAATCAATAAAAATTCCCGGGCCCAATCCAGGTATTTAGGTATTGAGGAAGGTGACCACATTCGTAATGTAACTCAGATTCGATTTCCAACTCAAATGCAAAGCCAAGTATAATTTTGAAGACGAGTGACATTGTATACAGAAACAGTCGATTAGTCCCCATGATGGATTAGTTAAAATTTTGTATATGAATACGCTTTAATATTGCGACCACAATTATCAGCCTTAAAAAGGTCAATAGCAACTACTCAACTAGTGTAACTTATTTTATAATTTGAATGGAATGTGGAATATTTTTTTAGCTCCAAAAAACTTTCAGTCGAAGCTAACTACGTGTTCAAAATTCTGATGATTTTCAATTAAATCATGTAAATTCAATTTTTATTTCCTCGCACCAATTTTTCTGAGCATCATTCTCTCTCTGACCAACCAAAAACAGTTCTCTTGTGAAAAACAATTCGTAGTGGCAGCTTCAAATGGAAAAGGAAGCTCAAATATTAGTAGTTACTAGACATTATTATTGTCACTTAGGCATAATAAAACCTTTAAATGCTTTGCTTTCATCATCGCTTTCTTGAACAACAAAAAAGCAATTAGAGCTAGGGGAAAACCAGTTTTGATTGGAACTTGACAAATAGGAGAGCGTGTTCGTAAAAGTAATAATGTGAAGCCTGTATAATGCAGGAGTGAATACAAGTAATTTAGAACCAATAATTGTTTTTTTCTACAAGATTGCTAATTACTCCATGACAAAAACAATCAAGGAGAAAATTGGAACTGGCACGTGGAACTAATACCTTAGCTGGCTTTTCTGATGGCTCCGATGAAAATTAATCACTTTTTTCTATCCTTCAGCTCACTCGTAGGAAATTTCTTTTACTGGCTTTTTATGGAAGGAGAAATAACAATTCAAAATCGGTGTCAAACTAATTTCATGAATAAATTAATTTTAATCATCTTAGGTAATCGAGTTTAACTTTAAAACAGTCGTAATAAAAGAGTCAACTAAAAATTTGGTAGCGAAAGGCAAAAGAAGTCTCTTTCCCTTCAATAAGCTATATTGAAATACAATAGGAATTATAATTGTTATTTTATTTTATTTATTGAAGGCAGAGACTTCTTTTGCCTTTCGCTACCAAATTTTTATTTGACTCTTTTATTTAAACCTTTTTATTTGAGGCTGTTTATTATTGGAATCCAAGGATTTCCAAGTAGACAGCAGTCGCTCCAGCTTTGCTGGAGCTCCAGTCTTTTGTCTATGTCCGACACTAAAATGGCTCTAGCACCGAAATTAGCGGTCGGATTTCAATTTTCAAATTAAAGCACACAATCTCGCACTCTCGGTTGAAAATTGTTCTAACGATCCGATTGCGTAGGACGAAGTCTAAGGGCATATGATCCAAAGCTTTTGGAGTGTGATGCGTTTCCATATCCTATGTTCATAGGATGCATGTACATTTTACATGTGTTGTTAAGTAACCCATACAAAATGTACATCACGCATCCAGCATTACTCACAGTAATGACACTCTCAGCGTAGTAGTAGTAGTTTTATTTTGTGCTTAATAATTTTGAAGAGTTCTTAAGTTATAGAAATTCTTTTTGGTTTATCAGGTGCTCTATACATCGGACTGTGGTAAATGATAAAGTTTTTTCTAAAAAAATAATTCCATCCCCTAACCACAGGGCTTAAACCCGACAGGGTCATCTTGGAAACCATGCTTTTCATGGATAACTTTAAAACTACATCGTATTTGGTGACACTTGAAATTGGATATTATGCAGAACGTCAATATCTACGGATTTTGTATTTGGTCCAAGTCTCTAGCTAGTAAGGTTTCGCCTGTGATACATTTGGAAGGATCTGGAGTATCAAGTGAATCCATACTTAGGCGTACACGACTGTCTATTTTTGAAATCGAATGGTTTCCAAGTAGACAGACAGCTGGAGCTCCAGCTTTAGCTGGAGCTCCAGTGCTGCCTTTCGAAAAATATCGAGTTGTTTGCAATATGTTGATGATTTGTACAGATGCCTGTAGAAATGAAACGAAGTGGGGAAAACCCGAGCAGATATTAAATTCGGTATAGCCAGTAGGAAAGGTAAAATGAGATGAGACTCATAAGTCTCATAAGTATAATAAGATGAGTCTTCGCCAAGCTTAACCTGCTCATAAGACGCATGAGCTTCTGATAAAAATGTAATAAAAAATAAACATGGTAACAAAATAAATTAATGAACTAGCAATTTAAGGTTTTATACAAGAAAACTGATGACATTTGACCCCTAAGATAACATCCAAGATAAGCGCCCCTATCATAGATGATCTTATCCCATGGTTAGCTGTCGAATGATTTGATTGCCACACGGTATGCTTGACGCTTGAAAAAAAGAAAGGTCATGAATTTTGGGTAGCCTTTCGCCAAAATCAAACAAATTTTTCTTAAGTTTGATAATGGAAAATTTGAATATGAGCCCCAATTCACAAATACGCATATTGGGGAAAAGTTTTGGAAGGCAAGTGCAAAGTATTTTTTTTAGCTTGCTTCTCTTTCCCATCATATTTCTTCATCTTCACACACTCATTTCCGTCTTGTTCCAGCATCCACATCAAACCGTTCAAAAATATTTTGGTGAAGCTTCATATACATTATTTTTTCGACTTTGCGTGTATACGTATAATAGGAAACTGGAGAAACGTTTTTATTGCTTTCTTTGAGCTTTCCTTACTTTATTGTCGCAGTAATATATATATATTTAAATACATACATACGTAATGTAATGACCAAATTGAATACGGCGGTTTTTATACAATTAAATAAATTTATCTGACATTTGTCTATATTATTAGACACTGAAAATATTAATTGATGCTTGAACCAAACCAAGAAGTAAAACGAGATTAGAATTTTATGGGAAACTTTCCAGAAATGGAGGCTTGGTTGGATTGATAACCCTAAGTGAAGTGGAGATTAAATATCATTTGCCGAGTAGGCATTCAACGGGCACAATCCCATTGAAGATAATTGAGATTTAATTCCTAGTTAATATAATTTTTCTTCATCCATTTGAAAAATGGAGATAATTCTTCCAATTTTTGAGATTTTTAAGTATTTTACAATTTTGAGCATCATTAATTTTTGTTGGAGAAAATGACAATTCACAATTCATTCTTATTGTTTTACAAACTTTTTGTCGAGATGCAAGGTAAATTTAAAAAAACCAAACTGAGTTTTTAAACCAAATGTGATAATTTTATGAACAATTATTTTTAATACTTTTTTTGCCTACTGTACGTCCGTTATGGAAAGAATTTGTTGGGATGGATAGAATGGAAGCGGAGAAAGGAGATGATTTCGAAGTCTCTTGATAACATTGTTGAAAAAGAAGCTGATCGAGTTTGCTACTATTTTGGGGATGAGATTTGGACCTACAAGGAAGTTCAAAAGCTGACTTTCCGTGTGGCAAACTACTTTCAAGCAAAGGGATTTAAAAAAGGGGACACGGTTGGTTTGTTCATGACAAACAGACCAGGAATGGCTGCAATTTGGATCGCACTAGGACGAATTGGCGTGGTGACCTTTCTCATTAACGCAAGTTTTCGTAGTGACTCCCTTGAGACTAGTGTTTTCTCAGTGGTGAAATGTAGAGCGTATATAATTGGGACATAAATGAAAAAAGGTAAATAATATAAACAATATTGTTTCTTCCTCTGAATTCTAATTACATTTCTAACCCGGAAATGGAAAAAGATCATTCCCACAAAGCAATTTTTGGGGGAGGGGGAATGGGGAAGGAGAAGTGACAAAAGTTTCAAGAGAGATTCAACGTAAAAAAGTTTTGCGATCTCTATGGGTCTACAGAAGGCAACTGTACTATGAGTAAGTGACTCATTTATTTCATAAAAATTGAAACCAAACAAACATGCTGGTGGAATCCTTCAATGAATGGCTTCAACCCATTCATCCAATACAACTCATTAAAATTCACCAAATCATTGGAGCCATTTGCAAAGATGAGAAAACTGGATTTTCAATAAAGTATGAGGATGACGAGCCTGGAGAACTCCTTGGGAAAATTGTTTATTCCATTCCAATGGTGAGATTTAATGGATACACGGGCAGAGCTTGGATACCTCGGTATTTTCAAGGTATTTAGGTACAAGGTATAGGTATAAGGTATTACCTATACCTATACCTAATACCTTATCAAAATCTGAAAATACCTAATACCTATACCTAATACCTTAGAAAAAATTGAAAATACCTGATACCTATACCTAATACCTTAACAAAAATCGAAAATACCTAATACCTATACCTGATACCTTAAATATTTGAAAAGTAACAAGTTTGAGTGAATTTTAACGTAAATTCACCCTTTCAACAACAGATTTATCTCATTTAAAGCAATTTTAGCAATAAAAGACATATATTCGTTTGAAATGACATTAAAACTACTTAAAATAACCCAAAAAATATCGGATATTGGCACCTAATACCTATACCTAATACCTTTGCAAAATTCGAAAATACCTAATACCTATACCTAATACCTTATCAAAATTTGGAAATACCTAATACCTATACCTAATACCTTAGCAAAATTCGAAAATACCTAATACCTATACCTAATACCTTATTGAAATACCTTTCCAAGCTCTGTACACGGGCCCAGTATCGACTGAGAAGGAAATTGCTCGAAATATGTTTCGCAAAGGAGACAAGTATTTCCGGTCTGGTGATTGCGTGTGTCAAGGAACAAGTATGGATATTTCTATTTCCAAGATCCAATCGGAGACAGTTTCCGTTGGAAAGGGGAAAACGTAGCCACAACCATGGTAGAAGCTGTCCTTTATCGTCTCCTTGGAATGCGGAACAATGTCGTTTATGGGGTAAAAGTACCAGGAACTGAAGGCTATGCGTGAATGGTTTCCATTTTGGATTCATTGGATGGGGAAATGGATCTTGAGAAATTGGCTGAGGGAATGAGAAACTCGTTACCATCATATGCAATGCCCATGTTCATCAGGAAAGTGAACCCATGTGGAAACAGACTCGATATGACGAGAACTTTCAAGTTTCAAAAGTTTAAGTTGAGAGCGGCTGGATTCTATGTGGAAAACATTGAGGATACTATCTTCATTTACTCAACAGTGGTACAATCTTACAGGAAATTGGATTTTCAAATGTTCGCAGAAGTTATGCAAGTAAACTATAGATTCTAAGTAATTCAAACGCAGATATAAATCTCTTTCAACTTGATATTGTTCTCGGTATTACGTTAACTCCTTTTTATTATTATCCCATCCTCCTTATATTGTCAAACAATTACTAGGTTTTTATTGTTCTTGTGAATCCAATTAAACGATAAATTATTACTGACTTCTTGCTTAATATTTCCTATTCATCAACAGAACAATGAAACTCTATTAAAATTGGGACTATAAAAAGAAGACTTTACGAGCAGATCAGCAGTTGATATTTCGCCACAATTCCAATCTTTCACTATAGTTTTAACGAAATAGTAATACAGGAAAAGGCTTTAAAAATTGATAAGCACAAAAGCTGCTTATAGAGCAAGAAAGTTCTATTTTGAACATTCTCAACACTGGTTTCAGTCACATTTTGTCATCCTTTCCCATGGTAACTTCATTCAAATACGGAATATGTATTCTTGGATATTATTTTTTGGTATTTTTTAAACATTTGATTTCATGATTGATGTGTAACCATTCTACAGCAAACTTCTTCCATGTAGATTAAAATAATAAGAGTTCAACGTACAAGTAAACCTTGCACCTATTATAATAAAAAAAACCTAATTATCAGCTGATAAATGATGCGGACGAGAAGTAAAGGCCATCCTTCCCCAATAACCATCGAAGAGAAAAAGAAACCTAACCACAAAAGACAACCGGACAGCAGACGGTAAAGATACAACCAATATTGGTAAAAATACTTTCTCTGTGAAATGATCTGTGGCATTATAAAATATTTATTCATAAATCCAATCCCAGAATTAACAATGTTGCACAAACAGGACGTCGTACAGATATTTCCACAGCGGACCCTCTTGTCAGTGTGAAGAAAGTCACTTTGTCAACTAAGATGTTCGTCACAATTTTGTTGGCTGTTTTGGGAATGCTGTCTGCTCTCACTACCGTTCTGGTTATAAAATTCGTTTGTTCTACCTTCGTGGAGATTCAACTATATTACAGGGATTTCTGTAAACATTATGGTAAGATTTGTATTTTAAATGTATTAGTCATTAATGCATTTATATCCCTTCACGTCTTTTTGTTAAGAATATGAAACACAGAGGCTTTTGCTACATTATAAACGAATATTTGCTTTATTGGGTTTAAACTGATAATTTGATTTTTCACATAGATCTTTACATACAACAGTTTCCACTCCTTCCTCCACAGAATGAAGTCAGTTTCCATGAATTAGGAAAAAGTCAAAGTCACTCCCTGCTGTCACCGCCAGTCTTTTACCAGACCCTGAATAAAAATTGGTTTTGGTGAAAACAAGTGCCGATCTCTTGGGACTTCTGGGAAAATCGTCATTGGAATTTCATTTTGAAATATACTGAAATTTAATATTACTTATAGTTTTGTAAGAATCTGAAAGGTTTTTGTAATTGGGGAGTTTCATATTTGAAATATTTTTCTGAATGTATTAATTGTATAATAAATCTTAGGGCACCGTGTGGAATCTCGGATAAACCTTCGTTGTTTGGTCATTATTAAACTTATTCTCTGCATATATTTAATTTTGCTCAAATTGCATTACCTAGTTTTCATCCTTCAGGATGAATTATCTTGCAATATTTGCATTTTCCTGTTGAAATGAAATATTTTATTTTAATAAGGTCAAAGGTCACACTGTGGTCACCTAAGAATTTGGAGGCCCCATTAATGAACTGTTCTCTCCAGTTGCTTCATTTTGATGCATCACAACCCATACCTTGCAATAAATGTAAAAAACATTTGACCTTATCATGGTCATACGTCACGTTGGGGTATCAAAAACTTTCAAACATAGTATCACTGATCTAGTCTCACCAGTACCTTCATTTTGATGTATCACAACCTGAACCTCATTATTAAAAAAATTGACCTGACCTCTGATCCAGTAGTTCCCATGAACTGATTTGACCCATCTTCGAACTCGATCTCAGTTTTGACCTAAGATATCGATTAGTGACAACAGAATTCAAAAAATTGAAGCAGTTTTTGAGTCATCGTGTCTTTTCACCCCGAGTCTTTTCAATATATACCTAAAGGTACACAATAAGTATGGCTCAAATCACGTCAAAGTGACATATCCATATTTTCAACTTTCAAATTCGCATCTTTTGTATGCACCATTGAAACTAGCTGATTGAGAAAAAGGGAAATCTCGTTTGTTTCAAGAATTGACCTCTTTCCAAAGGCTTTACAGCATAAGTAAACTTAATTGAAGTGGAATAGTTAGTGTTTTTCTGATTCCCAGTCACCTTTTCGATATGCAAAAATTTCGATTTTTTAGCATCGAAATGTTTGCATAAAAATGAACAACATTTCATACAAACATTTCGATTTTTTTGACAACCATTTCGGGATAAAAAAATCTTTATTAAACCAAGTTTGAGATGATGGCGAGTCACAGGGATACATCTTAGCTAACTCAAAATTATGAATTACTTAAACATAAAAAATATAAAATTTACATACGTTAAACGGTAGGATCAGAGACTCCGAAAATCCCGGATTGCGGTAATCGGATTACGGGGTTGGGATTAAGGATTATAATCCATAATCCCACTCCAAGGTTCAGATTGAAATTTGATAATCCGTAATCCCAGTTAACGAAATTTTGTTCCACAATCCCTAATCAATCCTCAAAACCTAAAATAATAATCTGGTAATCCGTAATCCCGGATTAATGGGATTAAATTACAAGTTTTTGGCAATATTAGATCAATATTTGTATGTAAATGTTCAATTGTTAAGGTAAAACAACATTTTTTACTCATAAATTAAGCTGGATATGGTATTATATCGTTCTCAATTTTCATTAACATTAAATTTGACATTCAAATAAGAAAAAGAACCCACACACCACCAAGGTGCATTTAACGCTGTAACATTTAATTTAATAGTAACGAGGAGGTAACGTCCACTGTTGGTATGGGGAGTCCGAATGTTAGTTGACACCGATTTAGGAGACGGACGAATAGGCGACAAGATGTTTAGGCGACACGGAAAATTAGGCGACAATATTTTGGCGACACGGAATGTTAGGCGAAATATTTTTGTCGACACGGAAATTTAAGCGACACGAGTACTACAGGCAAGTAAAAGATAAATATTTCTCCAGAAACCAGTATGTGCAAAGTAAAGATAACAATTGTTATGCAGAACAACATTATCGATAATAGCGTGATATAGGGAAATTACTGGTCATCATATCATAACTCTGCTTACTTTCTCTTCAACTCTTCAGTGCATTACAAAACATAGGTGAACTTTTTTTGAATTATATTAAAAAAAGGATTTTCAATAAGGACCCAACAGTAACAGGGCTACCCTTCAATTGCTCCATACAATTTTTTCTTTAAAAGAAGTAATCAATTCCTGATCACCACATCAAATATACTTTTGTGCACCGTACACAAAAAACATAATTTTGACGTTTGGTGATTTACATTCAACTAAATGTAACGGGAGTTTCACTGCATTTCTCAGACATAATTAATTATTATAGACATCACGGTTTAAAATAAATTTTATACTGAATGCGTGAATTTTGGGGTTGAATGATAATACAAAACATAGAATCTCAAAATGAATGGAAAGAATTTCCACTATAAATACAATATCGATTGGTCATGAAAGATCAGACGCCATGAATAGAGTCTGAATGCGCAGTTTCATCAGAAACTTTAATAGCAGATGCAAAAAATACTTGATTTCTTCTTTCAATACTAGTAACGATACAACACGCAGAATAGCTGCAAACGCAAAGTCCACTTGGTTATAGCCCATTTAATAAGACGTTATGATATGATAACCAGTGATTCCCCAACATCACGCTGTTTGATGATTATCCCAATATCAATGATCATTTTCTACCTAAAAATTTTTGTCCTTCATTTGCATACACTGCTTTTTGGAAAAATATTTATCTTTTACTTGTCTGTAGTACTCATGTTGCCTAAATTTCCTTGTCGTCTAAAATATTTCGCCTAAACTTCCATGTCGCCAAAATATTTTCGCCTAATTTTCCGTGTCACCTAAACATCTTGTCGCCTAAAATATTTCGTCTAACATTCCACGTCGCCTAAACTTCCATGTCGCCAAAAAATTGTAGCCTGATTTTCCGTGTCGCCTAAACATCTTGTCGACTAAAATATTTCGCCTATTCATCGGTCGCCTAAATCGGTGTCGACTAACATTCACCGGTTGGTATGATAGTTTGAATAATTTAGCAGCCGAAATATCATATCTAATTCATAATTATTATGAATTAGAACCAAATTAAGTTTGCAAGTGCTAGATGGGGGTAGTGAACTTGATTTTATGTCATCCCAAACATTTCTAAAAAATCTATTTATTATGTAATTTAATTTTTTTTTCAAAATCCGGGATTGAGATTGTGGATTACGTAATCCCAATCCGTAATCCGAGGTTTGGGATTTGGAATTTCTCATAATCCGTAATCCACGATCTAGAAACTAGCAAATAATCCCAGACTATAATCCCAATCCACAGTATTTGAAATCATAATTCACAATCCGTAATCCAACCCCCGATTTTTTGGGATTCTGGGTCTCTGGGTAGCAGAGATGGGACAGGTACTTCAGTAAGGTAAAAAGGTAAAAGGTATTTCCATTTTACCTTCAGGTAACAGGTAAAGGTAATAAGGTATTTCTATTTACCTTCCAGTATGAGGTAAAGGCAAAAGGTATTTAAATTGCACTATATATGACGTTGTTCGTTCATTGTCCAAAACTTCAATACTAAAGTAACTAAGTCAAGTTGAAAAAACTGTTAAATACAATTGTAAATTAAATGGGCTTTCTAAAAATAGTCCACTCCAAATAATACAACGATATTTGTTGAATGAATGACGAGTAATTAGATATTCTATGCAACACAAACAAATAAATGACATTTGTTTACGCAAACGTAAAATGCAATAGTACTTTTTGAATGAAATTGAATTCCACAGCTTCCAATATTTCAACATTTCGGTGTAAAGCGATGCAAATGTTAATATAAGTATGTGGTGTAATGTAAGTTAAGTGCAAAAATATGTGATACATATAGTATCGATACTTCAGTAAGGAAAAAAAGTAAGTATATTTTCGTTTTACTTTCCGGTAAAGGTCAAAGGTATTTCCATTTTACCTTCCGGTATCAGGTAAAGGTAAAAAGGTATTTTCATTTTACCTTCAGGTAACAGGTAATACCTGTTACCTGTACCTTATTACCTTAATATCTGCGAAGTACCTCGGTATCTCATCTCTGCTGGGTAGGATACCTGCGAGTAAAATTGTTTAGCCATTGTATGAATTTTTTAGCGTCTGAAGTTTCTTCTTTGTAGCGTATACACAATGATAATGCTTTCCTATTAACTTTCCTGTATTGAAACTGAACTACTGAAGTTCAGTTTGGGATACCCGAAGTCTGAGAGATTTTGGTGAAGGAAGATGTCAAAAGATTTTACATGGAATTTGCATCTACATGTGAAGATCTTCAATTTTGAATGACGAAAAAGTGTTTGCATATCGAAAAGGTGACTGGACACCGTTTTTCTGCCAAAATTAAGGTTATAGTACCCCCGTCCAAAACGAATGTACACGCATAGCAAAAGCGATAAAAAATTCTTATGTGAGGAAGTTACATGTAGTTAGTTATTGTTATGGTGAATGAGCTATCAGATCCATTGCTTCTTCAGTTTAATAACAGAAATCGGGGATAATACTAAGATCTGAGTAAACAGATACCAGGGTATTCTATTACGGTTTGACTTTAGTTAAATGGAAGATGATTCTCTTGCTTTCAAGAGTTTTCGTAAGATTTCGTTTGAATAAGCAGTTTATGTTTGGATTCGATTAAATGTCAGATTGTTTTTTTGTATGAAAAATAAAGGTTTAACAAAGATCCATTACCACATGTACAATAGAAATTTTATTCCTACAAACTGATCTGGCTATAATGTAAGTCATAATGCGAATAAAGAGTAGCATTTAGTAGCAAAAATAATTAGATTAAATATATATGTACATGCCGAAAGGAGGCTCGGCATTGGTTTTGAAGAAATACATTCCGTAATACCTAAAAAATTGAATTTTTAATTATTGTTTTAACATAGGTTTATGTTGAACCTGGTTACTATTAGAAAAGCTTTTCTCTTGGAAAAATTACTTACCACGGCGGTGTGTGAAACCCCAGGTACACATTTTCATTAAAGTCACAGGTTTGATTCAGAAAATTATCATAGGATTGGCATCGCCATCCCAAAAAAGCTGTTTTGTTTGTAATAGATTCAACAATCAGGTCTTTGGCGCGCGAGTGGGATCCAATTCCAAGCATCAGAAAATTTGTTCCAGGCTGGTTGTGACCTCCATTGGGCTTAAAATTAAATAAATGCAAAATTAGACAATTTGTAATCCAGAAGAATAAGACACATTTGCTGTGAATTCTTACGTAAGAGTCCAAATGCCCTAAAGGAGTTCCTATTCCAAATGATATTTCATACGGATACCATGATCCTATCCCAGTATGAATTACATGAACGTATAATGCGTCCCATTTGTGCAAACATAAATCTATCCCCTTCCCATGAAACATTGGCTTTGCTGGATCCATGGCTAGGAAGATTATTATATTTAATTTACTTTGCAGTCATTTTGGCCTAATAAAAAATTAAGACTCTCACTGTACCAGTAATTCTTCCCATTTTACTCCGACCAAAAAGTTTTCCGACGAATCCTGCTATTTGAGCCCCTAGGCTGTGTGCCACAATATGAATATCTCCAGGGGTGAAAATTGCATTTTCAATGATTCGTTGTAGCAACAAATGTGTCATTTTAGCAACAGTTTGGGTATTATAAGCTGCGAATTCGTAGTGTGGAAAAGCTGCTAAAGGGCTCCAATCTAACACAATGATATTGAAGTTGTCCCCACTACTTTTTGTGTAATTTTGGAAAGCTGCAATTTAGACATAAAAACAATTAGTGGCTAAAAATATATTTATTAAATATTGTGATACGTATGTTTTATACTTTTCATAGGCTGACCTTTCAAAAATGGAAGTCCAAAGTTCTTGTCTGACTTAAATCCATGTATTATTATGATCACTGGAGCCCCACGCAAAAAATATTGTTTGCCTTGGCTTGAATTGGCTTTGAGTTGAACTGGGGGATCGAACCCACTTCAAAAAAGGAAAAACGTTTGTTTATAAGCTTGTGGAAGTTCACTTATACATTTATTGATGTGTTAGTCAATTAAAATCATTTTTACTTTATATAAAATTCAAAGGTAACTTGATCAATTGCCTCATCTACGCTCACCGGTCCGGTCGGGTTCAATTTCCGTAAGCTTGGAGCATGAACAAGCTGCAACGCTTGAGTCAATGGGGTTATTCCTAGCAATAAATCAAATTGTATTATGCTACCAATCCTAATGTACGAGGATAGCATTTTGTGAACTAAAAATTCTTACCAATGATCGTAGAATAGGAGCTCAGTAATCCATAAAATAAGACTCGCAATATAATAGTCCCACAACAAATACATATCATGGTTATTGTTATGGCTATCATCGCCTTAAACATCCTACGTTGAAATGGCGATTCCTCGAACCAATTGATCATGTCATGGAAGAGATGATTAAATTCCAATCCTTCAATCCAATGATGTACTTCCGCTCCTTGATTCTGAATCATATTATTTGCAGGTTGTCGATTTTGATCGGCAGGTACAACCACTGGTATGGGTGGAATAGCTGGTGGAACCACAATCGGCGCGTTTACGTTGGGATTGACTTGGTTCAAAACTCCTCTGATGACGTTGTCATCTAAATCTTCACGGAGCAATCCTCCCTCTGATAATGATCTCCATCTTCTCAGTGGTGTTTCCAATGCAATTCTTATCATTTCAATCTCCTCTTGATGTACATCCGGGTTTAACACCCCTGCGTCTCGTAGATCTTTCACAGTCTCCAGGCTGGAAATAAGAGAATCATTCAGATAACACCTTGACTTTTAATATTGTGCTGAATTAAAATCAGTAAAATGGCATTCGGTAAAAATATATACCTAAGCGTAAGTATCCTGTTGAGAGTACAATGATGAAACCGGCACGCAATAGGCTCAATAGGCTCGTTGTCACAACCATTACAAATTCTTAGTCCAGTTTCTGGATCAGTTGGGTTGAACAGTCTCTCAACCAACGCGTCCGTTAGAACTACTCTGCGTGGTATTTCATCTACTCCACTCATTTCATCTGATCAATTTATATTATCGTGACAAATAAAGGAAAACCCAGAATATTATCTGAAAACTTTTTTTTAGATTAATCGACTTCTCACCAATAATATTAGTCTTCAAAAAGTATTTTTATTTTTCTGCTTAAAAATAAATTCAATCAATTTTTTATGGTATCATAGTAACACGGAATGTTACCACAACTGGTTTTATTCCCACACACATACGTTGTTTCTTGCACAGCAAAATTTTCCATTCTGCCCGTAATATTCAAAACGCTCACTCCAGTTCCACTTTGATCTCTGATGACCTCCCCATTATTATCCCTTGGAGCTAAATCTGGGTCCAAAAGGTACGCGTCGTAACCTCCCTTGTATTGAAAATGAAAGGTATCAATGGTATCATCATCTCTCTCTCCATATGACCAAATGAGGTTTAACAAATCACTTGTAATAGGCAAATCATGGTCCTCATCGCAAGTATCAAATGCTCGTGAAAAACTAAGAAAAGTTTGATTGTTCCTTTCCCAAGCTTCATGTAAAGTCCAATCTTGACTCTCTTCAATTTCAGGGAGTTGGTGCCCAATTGCATGACGATCCTAAATCACAACAAGATATCAACATGAAACCTTTAAAATGTGAAGAATTTGTAGTTTTGTAGGATTGTTTTGATGGTTTCAACATACGGTAAAGTACGGTGTTCCATCAGGCATCACTCCACCAATCACCAAATCTGATCCACTCATCTTTCCTTTGAGGGACAAACCAAATCCCAAGTCGTATTCGCAGTCACGTTAAAAATAACACGTTCAGTTTCCCAATCCACAAGCCATTCCAAACGGTAATTTCCATTTCGGTCAGGGATCGCAACGTGTCTATATGGATTCAATTCACACAGACCAATTTGTAATTCAAAAAAAGTTAGGAGCACAACGGAATGTAAAATACATTCCAAAAAATATGATCTCATTTCTATAGTTTGTTTTTAGACTTCAAAATTATCAAGCCCTCTTGTCTAGACAACAGTTAAGCAGTCAGCAACAAAATGACGGAAATAATCCATACCAATCTCGTTTTATCCAGAAAGTTTTTTCAACCCTTCAAAAAATTAGATGTAATCTGCAATTCGAGTATACATCTATGCATCTCTGCTTCAGCCCATCATTCATTTATTTTCATACGTGAACAAATTCAATGAACCGTGTGATGAAAAAATACATTCTTAAATTAATCACCAAGTTTGTTCTCACCAAAAGATAAATGAATGAGAATTTAATTACCGTCACGCATCGTTAATTCTTAGGCTGCAAAGCCTAACCCCTTCCTCGCCACATGTGTTGTGTGGATATACAAAATGATTATGAAAATGGTCTTTATTATTAGCAGATAAGGTAGGTAATTTTTTATTGAAGGGTTTTGGGTACGCTGTCCGTCTTCATTCAATGTTTAGCGATTTTTTATCTTTCTGATACAAAAGAGGAAGCTACATTAATTTATGAGGTTGCTCATCTCAAGTTAAAGTTAAGTTATTATCATGATAATAATGTGTATATGAATGGATATGTGTGAAATGAAGGTTCAGAAAGGTGTATAAAAATGAAATTACTGGCAATCATAACCTCTAAAAATTATGTGTTTTAGCGGTTTTGGTAGTATAACGGGTTGTGACCAAAATAAAACTTGACACGCGATACCAAGATAATGTTTTCTTGTTGGGAAAATTAAATATTATTTTGACCGAAATGTGAGCACGCGCTTGCAAAAATGAGTAAAACAAATTTGTTAAAGACGATAGGACAATTGTCCATTTTTATGGTAGGAAATTACTTCCAAGCATGCAATAACGGTTATGTGATCAAATTTACGGTTTTGTAATTCGTTGTAAGTTGACGAAATTAAACAAGTAATGTAAAAATAAGTACATTAATTTCAAAATAAATAATTTTGTACTCGTACAAATTTTGTAGTACACATCATGAGCGCCTCGATGAAATGGAATGAAATGGAATGAAATGTCTGTTCAACGCAAAAAGGGTTTGGAATGGTTCGAAACGGGTCTGGAAGGCCGGCCACTACGTATAGAATTATCAGAAATATTTTAAATCAGCTTGGACTATGGTTAATGTGCGTGTCAATGTCAAGGTTCCGACCGACTGGCAATTAGGTAACAATTCTGACTTGTCACATATGCTGTAATAAGAAAGAATTCCAACAAATTGTTTAGAAATATAGTATTTGTAGCAATTTTTTTCTTGTTAACAAACAATTTAGTATTTACAAAGATAATTTATCATTTTCCTAAAAACATGTACTGCAGCATACGATCAATACGATGTATAAAAGCACGCAACTCCATCAATTAAAAATAATTCGAGCATCCATCAAAAAGGGTTTTACCAGCCAGTTAATTGTTGCCAGCCAGTTAATAACAAATTTCATTTGTTGAGAAGTACTTACCAAACCGTTAAAATGTATTACACCAGAAATATACAACCACAACCAGTGAAAATTTTGGGGAACCCGATAGCTATAAAAACAATGCATATACAATCCCAAAAACATACAGCAACACTAATGTTCGGGGGGAAAGTTTCAACTTTTTCACTGGTATTTTTTGATTGGATACTACACTTTATTTGTACCCTTCAAAATTAGTAAAAACTACGCAGGTCAGGGATGGGAAACAAAAACCTGATGGTTTCAAAAGGTAGATAAATAAACATATTTTGCTTTTTGAACTACTTTGAATTATAAACATTTAATGTATCGTGGTGTCTCTCTTTTTCTGCTTCAGGTGTTATGTCTTCTAGTTTGGTGGCCACTTGTGGGAATATTTGGTGCAACAGAGTTGGTAAGCCGAACTATTGCTTTCACAAATGCCAATGGCTACAGTCCCAAACAGTATTTCAAACTGGGCTTTTATATCCTTCACGTATATGTTCAATTCAAATTCTTTTTGATTGTTACAACCAAACGGGGACAATTAGAGACGCTCTTCAACAACGTGAGCACTTGCAGTTTGTTGCAGCCAAATGAAGATGTTGATTTTACTCCGTTTAAATCCCACTCTAAACCAAAGCAGGTATATATTATTTTGAGCATTTTACATTTCATTTGATTAAAACTACTTAAAAATGACACACAGTTTTTTTCATTTGAAGAGGTGCCTTTCAATATACATCATTGCTATGCACGTGATTGGAATCATCCTGGTTGTGCTAAACAACTTATTTTTTGGTGCTCATGTTGGAACTTTTGTTACCCCAACAGAACAACTAGATAATGCAATAGAATTGGGTCGAAAGCGATTTTTTCTTGGGGATATAGAAATATCAAATCACTCCAGATCCTCTGAAATTCATAGCACGGAAAATATCATAATTGGCGTCATTGAGTTGGTGCTTGAGTTCATTCGGCTTTGGAACAGTTATTTTGTTACCGTATTCTTTTATGGCGCTCTACCTGTTACATTCTGGTCGGCTGCTAAAGGATTTCAAGGTTTTCTATCTGGAGTGGCACTGTCCTTCAACAAATCTCAGAATTGTGTGCAAGTAGATCTCATTTTGGAGAAATATGAAGAGCTAAAAAGTCTTTTAGGTGCCATCAACTTAATGTGGTCTATGGTAACACTTTTCTGGGTAGTTGAGATGTCTCTAACGGTCGTCGTTAGAATGAATAATGGACTCGAGTAAAAAAATGTATTTGTGGCTTATATTGCTATCAACACGGTATTTCTTGTAGTGTCTTTGGGGCATAGAATTAATTTTAGTTTTAAGGAATGGCTTTCCAGTAGAAACATTAGAGAGCAAGTTTTTGCTCACAGACAAAATGAGCTGAAATGGTTGGAAAGGGATTTGGAAGTTTGTACGGTTGGAATTGGGTCACCAGGATTTTTTGAAATTACTTACGGCTTTCTTACCCAATTGTTGGTTTTTACGATTCAGTTTTTCTTATTAGTTTTGATGATTCTAGAAAGCATGCATTCAATGCTCATGTAATTGTACAAACATTTGATTATATTTTAATATTCAATTAAATATTACAAGCCCGTGAGTAAGTGTACAGTGGAAGTTGAGACAAACTTGTAAATTTTGAAAATACATAAGTGAGTTACATATGCACCTCACAGCTCATTCTGCTATCCTGTTTGCTTGGCTAATTATAGCAGTCTCCGGTGCCTGCTCAGTTATGTTGTAAAAATGCTGTAAAAATACGTACGAAGTGGGGAAAAGGTCGAGTGGGAAAGCGGTATTTAAATGAAAAGTGGGATTTGCGATTTAAAGTTAAAAAATCTTTTTGATTGGGTGAATAAATTGAAACAGCGGTTGTTCGAAACAAAAATTTATTAGCAGAACATATATGAAGGGAAATTGATTACCTAGTCACGGTCACAAGTTGTTTGATGCTGATTGATTTTTATTCAATTACTTTATAGTTTCATTAAAAAACTAATTTGGTGGATATATTCTAACAATGCTATGAATGCGCTAAAATTATTGATTACTCATCGACTAGCAAAAAGTATTTATTTTTTCATGCAAAAACCCTCTGTTAAAACTCAAATTTTGTTTAAAAATAAAGGCCAAAATATAGAAAAACTGTGTAAACACATATTTTTAAGTGGTCTTAAATGACTCAAAATTTACCTGTTCGTTTATGCATCCAAAAGCATTTCTGTTTAGGATAACAGAGAAAAAACATGTATTTACATAAATTATAGAGCCCCAGATATGATTATTATTATTGGTAATTACACTAATGATTATTTCTGTTTTACTTTTAAATCAAATGTAACTCTTATTGTTAGATAATATGTATGTAACTATAAAGGCTAAATATATACAATCTAACTAACTAACTATACATCTAGCTTTCTTTTCTACTATATTTTGCATTACATTGCATTAAATTGTATAGTACGGCAAATTTTATGCAGAGAAGTTAATATGACACTTGCTTGTACTAGCTTCTTTGGGTAGCCATCAAGGCTCGTAAAGTTCCTCTAGAAATTCCTCGAATGAAAACCGGAACATTTCCTCTCTTAACTACAAACCGTTTGCCATAGCAAATTAGAATCAGCTTACAGGAAAGATGAAACCTTTTCATCAACCTGTTTTCTTTCACGCTGCCCCACTTGCCACCTTTCCAGGAGCCCAATACTCTGCTTCCTTTCATGAAGACAAACTTTCCAGTTTCTAAAAGGAATGTCCAGAAGCCTGTTAATATGATGGACCAAACGAGAAGTTGTCCCTTTGACACGATTTCCAACTGACTCCAGTTGCGAATTAGAACGGAATTGCAATACATTGGTGTTAGCATACACATTGCGTTGCAAAGGGCAGCACACATTCCCAAAATTCGAAGATAATTGATGTGGAGAACTTGAATCGATCGATATGCATGCCGAATATTGGCTGGTTGTCTTAAAGAGTCATCTATTTTATAGTTTGAGAGACCAAGACGGCATTCCCGAATCAGAAACGGGATGATATAGTACCCGTATATGAGTGCGGAATTAGCAATTAAGAGGCAACCGAGATAACCGACCATGAGAACATAAGCGTGGAGCATAATTATGACAATTCTAACTGGTAATATAAAATACTGTTCTGGAATTAAGTCGCCAACAAATGCAGCTCCACGGGGGTCATAGATTAGTAGGACAATTGCCAGAATGAATGAAATGAAGGTTATACAAGCTAATAACTGAAGACCAACTTCCAGGATTACATTGAATTTACTTTTGTTTGGATCAAATGACGGGTAGTATTTTTCTGAAAAAACGAGAAATGGATTTTTAAATAAATTAGTTATAATGCTTTTAATTTGAAACAATCAATAGAATTCTTACGTTGAACATATTTTATGAACTGAATAAAGCTGTTGAGTATAATGCAGAGGTCTTTTGACTGCCATAGCAAAACTGACCAGAGGAGAAGAATCACGGTTCCAGCAAAAGAATATGCTAGCGTCAAATTATAGCGATCCACGTCTCCCAGTAGCTTATATTTGACGATTATACAAATGGAGGCTACGAACCACGAAAGTCCTAGGTTATAATTTAGTCTTAATTTCCATTGTAAGCTCGGGTCGGGTTGAAAAAATTGTGTTTTTGCATCAAAGCGACCTGTAAGTATTCCAAAGTAACTTGAAAACTTATCAAAATGGATGACAAACTTAAAGAGTTGCTTGCTAAGCATGTTGATCGCGAATCGCGACTGAGGAGCGAATGGTTTTAAAGGGAATAAAACCAGCAACTTTCAATGTTCGTTTTAACGTGACAAATGGTATAAAAATTGTTGGGTTTAACAGTCACGTTTTCATTATCCTGACGGCATGAAGTTCCATTTTGCGGGGAGAAAACTCGAAATACCTATTTTTGGGGTTTAATAATCGATTTTCATACATTTTATCGTTCAAAGTTTGAACTTCAAACTTAGACATTAAAATCTATAATAATTTATGTGTCAGAAGAGCTTCAGCAAAATACTTGCCAGAAAAGTCATAGCGTTTGCAGCTTAACTAAGATGTATATTCACCACAGATGTATGATAGATGTGGAACATTTTATGTACAGACAGGTGAATGCAAGATTTAGGACATGATAAAGGCGAGCTCAAGACATGTAAAACATTTAAGGGAGTTTTGGAAAAAATAAAAAAAACATTTATGGTAAGTCTTGTCAAATTTTTGGCAGAGTTTGATGTTAGAATATTCGTGAAATATTAACCGTGAATTTGACATGTTTTATCTTTTGACTCGACTCCTTGTCTTTTCAAATAGATTGTGCATAACATATTCTTCTTCATAAGTACTCCGTTTGCGTCGCATTGGGATGAATATTGAAAGGGTTCCTTTAGTTTGAAGAAGGTTTTACACACTTTTTGCAGATATTAAATTTGCACGGCTGAAATTAAATAAGCCTCTGTTGCTCATGGATAAGTAACGTTACAACCGAATGGGGTCGGTCGCTTCTTGAAATGAAATCAGGATTAAAAGTGATGTTTTTAATCACATAGTAGGAGTTAGGTTATGATTCAGCAAAATGATGCTATTTCTCAAGGCAAATTCAACCGCACCAAAATTCTACAATGGCCCGAGCGTTATCTACTAGGGTTTAAAGATCAAAATCTAGGAATTTTCACAATAATATCAACGTCGTTACAGATTTTCCAAAACTTTTTCCCACTAATCCCTTCGTTGCTTGGCTTGAATCTAAACCTTGACTGAGGATGAGTTCAAGGATGAATAAAACTGATCAAAAGCTACCGGGACAAAGGTCACGGTCAAATACTAACTCATTCGAAGTTTGCGTTCTAGGTCACAGGTTAGGTTCCCTACACTCTATTAATAATGCTATGTAGAATGGCTTCAATTTTTTATTAAGAGTATTCGCGGCCTCGATAGCAAATGCTAGTGGATGCGTCTTCGTTATATCATATGTATAATTTTTTCCTAAATAATTTGAGCAATAACTTAATTTAGCATTCAATGAAATGAAAACCCTATGCAAAAGAGATTGTGTTTTATCAGTTTAAGTAATACTCTCAAACGTTTATTCCTTTAGATCAAATGAATTATTACATGAATCTTGTACATGGCATCACATTTTTTTGTCCGAATCTACAAATTAATAAACTAACTTAAACTCTTTAAACAATCAATTAGGAAATTTAGTTGAAGGTGTCCGGTTGAACTCGAATTGTATTTCCAAGTTCTAGGCTTCATTTCCATTCCCATCTTTCGGATCTTCATCCCACGTAATATTCAATTCATCAAACATCTTGCAGGCCCACTCCTGTTCGGCATCCAACCGCTTCTTCTCCAACTGTTCGAGTTTCTCCTTTAACTGATTAAGAAGTTGCTGGTGAATGAGAATCTCTTTCTTAGTTTCCTCAATTTCTTTGTCCAACGAGGTAAGAGATTGATGCACTTCACTTGTTTCCTGAACATCCTCCAACTTTCGTTTACTGCCTTTGCTTTCCAGCTAGAAATCAAATTAAAATCAATCCACCCTCAACCGTACTTTTTACTTTGCAAAAATATTATCCTATTTCAGCAAACAAACATGTTCTCGTAATTGTAATCGCTTATCACCAATAGAACTCAAAATCTCAGGATATTACCTTATTCACTTGAATTGGGAAAATGATTGAGTTGTATTTTATGTCGGCTTCCGAAAGTAGATATGCAATATTTTTTCAATATTATTACTTTACGATGTGGCCCACTCTTTTAGTAAATATAAAATTGAAGAAAATGAACACTAACTACATGGTTTTTAGTTCTACATGTAAATCACGAACGAAATTGTTTCCTTGAAACTCAGAGCTGGGGGACCGCGGTCTTTAGGTTCAGGTCTCGGTTCAGAACCAAGACCTGAACCGAAGACCGAAAAATAATTTGAAAGAACCGAATACCTGAACCGAGAACCGAAAGGTTTTTTTAAAAAGAACCGAAGTGAAACCGAAGTTAAAAAAAGTGAACCAAAAAAAATTTGAAAGAACCGAAGACCTGAACCGAGAACCGAATTTTTTTTATGAAAGAACCGAAGACCTGAACCGAGAACCGATTTTTTTTGTAAAATAACCAAGGACCTGAACCGAGGACCGAAGGGTTTTTGTAAAAGAACCGAAGACCTGAACCGAGAACCGAAAGGTTTTTGTAAAAGAACCGAAGACCTGAACCGAGAACCGAAAGGGTTTTAAAAAAGAACCGAAGACCTGAACCGAGACCGACAAGTAGGTCGGTTCCCCAGCCCTGTTGAAACTCAAACCAGAACCAGAGAGCAAAAAATGCAGAACGCAATGCCTTTTTTACTCGTTACGTTAAGTATGTTCTCTTTTAAATAAGCCGCTTGTCTAATATCTTATACAGACATCTGATTTCTAGCCTGCAATGAGAATCGTTGTAGTGCGTTATTTTACTACACAAAGAAATATGAATATGTTAAACTTTCCTTTTCGAAAATCTTCATTAATGACGTTTATATGAGTTCTTCAAAAACGTTTTGAAATTTTTATTGTAACGTTAAAATTAATTTTTATGTTAGGAATATGACAGAACTCCAAAAGACATATTACAAACATGCTATGACAATTAAAACAATTATATTATTACACTGCCTTGTTGACCGTGTGCTCTAATAATTAACAATTAAAGCCCGGTTTGAATAAATATAATTAAAATATATAATTAGTCTTGAATAGCATAAAACAGTTTGCGTGTAGCGGTGTATAACTTAAGCCTTAAAAGCATGAACGTTTTATTCCAACGTTGATGAATCATTATTTACTTGCTAACCAGCTTTAGGTTTATGGTTTGTTGGATTTTAAAATCGACAATTGCCAAGCATGTAGAAGCTTGAAAGAAATTTACCTGACCAAATCGTATCTTAATTTGAGGACATGATTTTGCAAATTTACGTTCCCATATTCCATTCCTCTTACCGTTTTGAGTAATACTAGAGGTCCAACCTTGTTTTACTTCCTTACTCGTCTGATTCACCATTCCAGGAAACTTGAAAGCAATCATTGTGATCGCATTCAAATTCAAACTTACCAATATTATCAATACGAAAAACTTGGGGGCAAGCGAGACATTGTAGGAAATGCATGCCGTGAAACTCGCAATATCCATCAGTATCGCAGCAGTAGTCATCCCTAAAAACGCAGATTTTTTAAAGCAGACGTTAGTGTAACAAGCAAAGAGTTGAATCCTTCGATATTTCTCAAACTGAGTTGAAAGCTTGGTTCCGATTTTTTGCTGGCTGTAATTATAGCAAAACTAATTTAACGTCGAATCATATATGAATGAAAATCAAATTTTTTCAAAAAGTTCGTACCATTACAATATCCGGATTTCTGAGCACAGTTCCCCGATTGTAAGCACCACACCGCAAATGACAACATACCCATTAAATCAGTAGGTCACGAAGCTCCAAGCTTGAACCATTGTGAGTGCACCTTGAAGACCCTTGGCTGCCCAGTAGTTTTCCTGAAGTGACGTTTTAAACACCAATGAAGATGGGAATGGTGGTGTTTGAGGAAACAACATCATCGCCATTGTTATTGAAACTGGCATAATGGTAGTTGAAGCCATTAAGAGTCGGAGAGCCAATTTCGTTCCTTGATTTACCTTCTTATTCTTAGAAGTAAAAATTACTTCATTTAGCAAACCAACTAAAACCGTACCATGCTTTTCAATTACGTTGAAGTACAACAACCCAGCAGCGTGAATGATCACGAAAACTGGAAAAATTAGAAACTTTCTATTTTCGTCATTTTCCACGCCTTAGTTTCTTGACTTGCGTATAACCACCGTTTTATAAACCATTGTAAGAAGAATGCCAACGTGGGCCATTAAAGCCACTGGATGTTTTATTAGTTTCCAATCCTTCTTTGTAATGATTACTTGGTTTTTGGATCCCATGCTAGTGGTTTAACGCTTGAGATTTGACATATCCCAACTTGAAATTTTACATGGTGTTCGATCAAAGATGGAGAGTTTAACAGGGACTTTAGATGCGTTAGTTTTGGAATGAAAGATGGAAACCGCATGAAAATTTTGCTGAGAATTGTTGGTTTCTCGGATTGCAAATCCATTTTATGGTAGAAGTTATTCAGCGCAGAGGAGCACCGCATAATTTACATACATTTGATGAGCCCACCCGGATATTAAATTTTAGATCAACCCACGCAGTTCGCTGAGAATATAGAGGAATCATGTCAATGATGTAGTGAAGAAAGCAGAGAACGGATTATTTTCAATAAACTTTAATCAAATTTGAACACACAAAGGGAATCCATTGAAGCTTCCACGGCTTAAGTAGTTGTGATTATTATTTTATTAGTGTGCTAATTTCTACCATGAAGTATTATAATGTTTAATATAGTCAGTTTAATTAAACTTCAAAAATTGAATACTTACATGAAAGATAAACATTTTATTACGAAGCCTGAAGTTAAATTAACATAACAACGAAAGCCTGAACTTTGAATAATTTGTTTTGGAATGAATTCAGAGTATCCCGAAAATAATTTAATTATTACTGTTGATTTTGTTAGTGAAATGCTTCTACAAAACTTAAATTATTGCTGGCAAATTCAATGTGGAAAATCGTAATCTTTTAAAATCAATACTTTCTCAAAGATAAGGTGAAAGTAAAAAACCAAAATGAAAATTTCAATAAATGAAATATTTTTCACGTAAACCAACTTTGGTATGGAAAGTTATTATTTTTAAGACGTTTTAAATTTTTACGATCTATTACTACTAATAGATTACTTATTTCATGGGTTTATATGAATATTCTCAGATTAATTTAACCTGCAAAAAATCTGAACATTCAACATAAATTTTAAATTACTTGGCTATTAAATTCTATCAATAAGTACTTTATCCTACATATTGTAAATATAATGGATGCGTTCAAATAGTAAACATACAATAAATTGATGTAGACTTTGAGACTGCAATCTATTATATACATCTTACATATTGTGATACAACAGTTGCAGTGGTTACAAATACGAATTTACTAAATAAACAGCATACTAACTGATTCCGAATTTTATGATTCCATGCCTGCTTTTTTTAATCCCGCCAAGTCTTGTAAATTCATTTAAATGAAAGTATTTTCACCATTCAAAAACAGGATATTCTCCAATTTTTAAAGCTACAATGAACAGACCTGTTAGAGAGTTCAATTAGCTCTTATATCAAATTTTTTACAAGACGACTCTTTAAATTTTAATAAAAAAAATAAGTTGGCTAATTAATTTAAACTTAAGCGGTTTAACATGCTCTTAAGTCTGTCTGTCCTGTTTATTTTGCACATACACCAAAAAGTGAAACGATTTTCATTTATTTGCTAACCAATTTTAGGTTGATGACTTGCTGGATTTTTAAATCTACGATTACCAGGCAGGTAGAAGCTTCAAAGTAATTTACCTGCCCAAACCGTATTTTAATTTGGGGACATGATTTTGCAAATTTGCATTCCAAAATTCCTCTCTGACCTTTTTTGCCAAACTTTGATTTCCAACCCTGCATTACTTCCGTGCTCATTCTATTCACCACTCCAGGAAACTTGAAAGCAATCATTGTGATGGCATTCAAATTCAAGCTTAACATTATCAGCACGACGAAAAACCTCGGTGACAAGGAGCCGTTGTACGAAATGCATGCTGTGAAACTCACAATGTCCACCATTATCGTGACTGTGGTCATCCAGAGAAATACAGACCTTTGAAAGCAGACGTTAGTGTAACAAGCAAAGAGTTGAATCCAGGGGCGAAACTAGAGGCTGAGGGGCCCGGGTGCAAGATGAACCATGGGGCCCTTCATACCTCAAACTAAATATTCATAGTGCTTATCTGTGTGCTAAATATTTTCAAGTATATTCAATTCAAAGAATCAAACAGAAAGCAGCTTTTGTAAACAGGAAGAAGCAATGTAACAGGGGTTCAGAATTTTATTTTTCTCTTATTTAATTACAAACAATTCAACGGCATATACAAAAGTGAAACAACTTAGTCATGCCTAATGCATAAAAGTAAAACAGTTTAGTTACATAAATATTTAAAACTTAACTTAGTCAAACATACCTATGAGCTTAAGGTTAAATCCAATACGACTAGCATGCTGATTAGGTTGAATTCTTTGAGAAGTTAAATCGGCCTACGTCGTGCTTTATTTTGGGCAAATGTATCGATCATTTTATCAACTTCACGGTTTTGTGCTCGGTCACTTTCTATGCTTAATATAGCAATGCCTGAAAGTCTATACTCTAACATTTTACTGCACAAGTAGTTTTTGATCAATCTTAACTTGGAAAAAGACCTTTCTGCTGACGCGACAGAAACGGGCAAGGTTAAGTAAAGCACGCAACTTGTGACCAAGTTAGGGAATGACTCACACAAGTTACAGCGTATAAGAAGATTCAATAAGTTGCAAATCTTGTCAGTATTTCTTAGCTCAGTACTCATGCACGCCTTCAAATAGAGTATTTCGTTATAAAAATTAGAACACATCATTTTTGTAGTCCATACAAAAACGGTTGACATATCCCAATAGTTCGCTGTCTTCCATGCTTAAAATCTTAGACTGCATAAGAAATTGAAATAATTGATAAATTGCTAGAGTGCTTTCAAATTGGATTCTCATTGGAGATATTAATTTTTCAACGACCGGAATCAGTGTGTCGATAAAAATTACCTCCTCTGAAAGCAATGACTTACGTGCGGTATAAGTACTTGTTCCATCATAAAACTTTCTTTTCCTAATTGCACGTGAAACTGGAAGCTCGGTCGGCACTCCCCATCTTTTAGCGATTTCAGCAGATTCGTTTTTGATTTGAAAAAAATCATTCCTTACTTGTATCAAGCTTCCAATTTCGTTTTGCCACATTTTTACACATACATCCATCGATATTTCAAAAGACTGGAGTTTCTTTGATAGAATATTGAAAGACCTTAATATTTTTTTCCCAAAATACTAAAATAATAATAAACTGAAAACTCTCGATTCTACTTTTTATCCCTTTGGCTTCTTCAATTTCGTCCTTTTTGACCGATGTTAAAATAATTTTTGACAAAGCTTTCAAAATGTCAGTGTATCGCGTTTTAATAGCTAAGACTGAGGCATGTCTAGCTTCCCACCTGGTTTCGCAAACTTGCTTCAGCGTAATTGAAGAGCTTTGTAGTTTCAATGAGCTTCCCCATTTGTATATGTTTTGAATTTCTTGCCATCTAATTCCACTGACATGGAAGAAATTGTACACGTTTTTAATTGTCTCAAAAACGTCAGACATTGCGATCTTAGACTTAACTCCATCAGAAATAACATTTATGATGAACTCATTTTATGATGAACTTGGTCATTTTTGTCCTTGATATTGGGGTCTGACTTTCGAAGCCCCGGGGCCCCTCTGCCTTACAAGGGCCCCGGGGCCCGGGTGCGGCGCACCGCCTGCACCGCCTACTTTTCCGCCCCTGGTTGAATCCTTCCATATTTCTCAAAACGGGTTGAATGTTTGGTTCCAATTTTCTGCTGGCTGAAATTATATTAAAATAAAATCATATTCAAATAAAAACAAATTGTTTCAAATATTATTTCTTACCATTTCATAATGTTCGCATTTTGATGAATGTTGGCTGAAATTCATTTTAAATATGATTTTTTCATGAAGCTAATTCAGGGATTTTTTTAACGGAGGTTGTTAATTAGGTTGAAGACTATAAGGAAAAAAATAAAAAAAAATTACAGCTCAGTTATCTTTGAATTATAATTAAAAACTATCAATAAAAGTACATTTTTGCGTATTCTTTGATTTTGAACAATGTTCTCCATGCAATAACTTTTTGTTGCCACATAAGGAAGAAATTTCAAGTCTGTTTCTTCAAAATGACACCTCAGACAAGAAGTTATCGCAAAGAGAACTTATTTTAATTAATTGTTGAAGATGGTCAATTTTCAATTATCGGCTAACATGTCTGGGCTGGATTCCTCATCAAGGTGGACAAAAAATCAAAAATGGTAAGAAATGATTAGATTTGAAGTAAAAACACACTTACACTTAGTGAATTTGAATTCGAAGAGGGATTTTGAAAATCTGTCAGCCGATTTTTGAAAATTGGCCATCTTCAACAATTAATTAAAATAGGTTCTCCTTGCGATAACTTCTTGGTTGAGGTGTCATTTTGAAGAGGAAGAGTTGAAGTGTCTTTTTTATGAGGCAAAAAAAGTTATCGCATGGAGAACATTGTTTAAAATCAAAGAATACGCAAAAATCTACTGTTCTTGATAGTTTTTTAATAATAATTCAAAGATAACTGAACTGTAATATTTTGGTTATTTTTTTTCTTAAAGTCTTCAACCTAATTAACAACCTCCATTAAAAAAATCCACGAATTTGCTTCATAAAAAAATCATATTAAATACGAATTTCAGCCAGCATCCATCAAAAGTCGAACACGGTGGCATTTCAATGCCTGCATTCCTGGCCACAATTCTCCGATTTTAAGCACCACTCCACAAATGATACCATATCCCATAATGCATTAGGTCATAAAGCTCCATGCTTGAAGCATTGTGAGTGCACCTTGAAAACCTTTGGCTGCTCAGTAGTTTTCATGAAGTGACGTTTTGAACACCAGTGAAGATGGTGGTGTATTAGGAAACAACATCATGTGACACAGTAATTAATTTAATTTGTAATGGCAATATTTTGTAAGACTGGGAGTAGTTTAACCACAACAAATCTCAACTATCAAATGCTTCCCTTGCTCTCACTTTGTGCGTAGCATATGATTTGTCTGGTTTGGTAATTCATTGTAATTTTTTACGTTGTTGTTGTAACTAGTAGAAGCGATCCAAACACACATTAAGAAGCAGAACGGACTAATCATTATGGGTAAAAAGAAATCGGTAAATCATGGCAAAATTTAACAATAAAACGTATTTTAAAATAAACAAGCTTTTATATCATAAGTAAGACACCGAGTTAAATTTGCATATGTATGAATTAAAGTCAGCTATTTGTAATTATCCTGGCTTAATGCTGGCATTCACTAGACAATTAATTCGATTTGGCTTTACAACTTTTTATAAAAATAATGCGAGGCTTAGCAGTTAGTCACATTTGTAGCAGTATATTTTGGATCTATTCCTAAACATTTTGAACACACATTACCCATTTGCTTACCCTGGTACAAATAATTGTCAGAACGCCTTGTAACTGTGGTAATTAAAATTGCCCAGAATTTAACAATAAACCGTATTTTAAAATAAACAAGCTTTTATATCATAAGTAAGACACCGAGTTAAATTTGCATATATATGAATTAAAGTCAGTTATTTGTAATTATCCTGGCTTAATACTGGTATTCACTAGACAATTAATTCGATTTGGCTTTACAACTTTTTATAAAAATAATGCGAGGCTTAGCAGTTAGTCGCATTTGTAGCAGTAAATTTTGGGACTATTCCTAAACATTTTGAACACACATTACCCATTTGCTTACCCTGGTACAAATAATTGTCAGAACGCCTTGTAACTGTGGTAATTAAAATTGCCCAGAATTTAACAATAAACCGTATTTTAAAATAAACAAGCTTTTATATCATAAGTAAGACACCGAGTTAAATTTGCATATATATGAATTAAAGTCAGTTATTTGTAATTATCCTGGCTTAATACTGGTATTCACAAGACAATTAATTCGATTTGGCTTTACAACTTTTTATAAAAATAATGCGAGGCTTAGCAGTTAGTCGCATTTGTAGCAGTAAATTTTGGGACTATTCCTAAACATTTTGAACACACATTACCCATTTGCTTACCCTGGTACAAATAATTGTCAGAACGCCTTGTAACTGTGGTAATTAAAATTGCCCAGAATTTAACAATAAACCGTATTTTAAAATAAACAAGCGTTTATATCATAAGTAAGACACCGAGTTAAATTTGCATATATATGAATTAAAGTCAGTTATTTATAATTATCCTGGCTTAATACTGGTATTCACAAGACAATTAATTCGATTTGGCTTTACAACTTTTTATAAAAATAATGCGAGGCTTAGCAGTTAGTCGCATTTGTAGCAGTAAATTTTGGGACTATTCCTAAACATTTTGAACACACATTACCCATTTGCTTACCCTGGTACAAATAATTGTCAGAACGCCTTGTAACTGTGGTAATTAAAATTGCCCAGAATTTAACAATAAACCGTATTTTAAAATAAACAAGCTTTTATATCATAAGTAAGACACCGAGTTAAATTTGCATATGTATGAATTAAAGTCAGCTATTTGTAATTATCCTGGCTTAATGCTGGCATTCACTAGACAATTAATTCGATTTGGCTTTACAACTTTTTATAAAAATAATGCGAGGCTTAGCAGTTAGTCACATTTGTAGCAGTATATTTTGGATCTATTCCTAAACATTTTGAACACACATTACCCATTTGCTTACCCTGGTACAAATAATTGTCAGAACGCCTTGTAACTGTGGTAATTAAAATTGCCCAGAATTTAACAATAAACCGTATTTTAAAATAAACAAGCTTTTATATCATAAGTAAGACACCGAGTTAAATTTGCATATATATGAATTAAAGTCAGTTATTTGTAATTATCCTGGCTTAATACTGGTATTCACTAGACAATTAATTCGATTTGGCTTTACAACTTTTTATAAAAATAATGCGAGGCTTAGCAGTTAGTCGCATTTGTAGCAGTAAATTTTGGGACTATTCCTAAACATTTTGAACACACATTACCCATTTGCTTACCCTGGTACAAATAATTGTCAGAACGCCTTGTAACTGTGGTAATTAAAATTGCCCAGAATTTAACAATAAACCGTATTTTAAAATAAACAAGCTTTTATATCATAAGTAAGACACCGAGTTAAATTTGCATATATATGAATTAAAGTCAGTTATTTGTAATTATCCTGGCTTAATACTGGTATTCACAAGACAATTAATTCGATTTGGCTTTACAACTTTTTATAAAAATAATGCGAGGCTTAGCAGTTAGTCGCATTTGTAGCAGTAAATTTTGGGACTATTCCTAAACATTTTGAACACACATTACCCATTTGCTTACCCTGGTACAAATAATTGTCAGAACGCCTTGTAACTGTGGTAATTAAAATTGCCCAGAATTTAACAATAAACCGTATTTTAAAATAAACAAGCGTTTATATCATAAGTAAGACACCGAGTTAAATTTGCATATATATGAATTAAAGTCAGTTATTTATAATTATCCTGGCTTAATACTGGTATTCACAAGACAATTAATTCGATTTGGCTTTACAACTTTTTATAAAAATAATGCGAGGCTTAGCAGTTAGTCGCATTTGTAGCAGTAAATTTTGGGACTATTCCTAAACATTTTGAACACACATTACCCATTTGCTTACCCTGGTACAAATAATTGTCAGAACGCCTTGTAACTGTGGTAATTAAAATTGCCCAGAATTTAACAATAAACCGTATTTTAAAATAAACAAGCTTTTATATCATAAGTAAGACACCGAGTTAAATTTGCATATATATGAATTAAAGTCAGTTATTTGTAATTATCCTGGCTTAATACTGGTATTCACAAGACAATTAATTCGATTTGGCTTTACAACTTTTTATAAAAATAATGCGAGGCTTAGCAGTTAGTCGCATTTGTAGCAGTAAATTTTGGGACTATTCCTAAACATTTTGAACACACATTACCCATTTGCTTACCCTGGTACAAATAATTGTCAGAACGCCTTGTAACTGTGGTAATTAAAATTGCCCAGAATTTAACAATAAACCGTATTTTAAAATAAACAAGCTTTTATATCATAAGTAAGACACCGAGTTAAATTTGCATATATATGAATTAAAGTCAGTTATTTATAATTATCCTGGCTTAATACTGGTATTCACAAGACAATTAATTCGATTTGGCTTTACAACTTTTTATAAAAATAATGCGAGGCTTAGCAGTTAGTCGCATTTGTAGCAGTAAATTTTGGGACTATTCCTAAACATTTTGAACACACATTACCCATTTGCTTACCCTGGTACAAATAATTGTCAGAACGCCTTGTAACTGTGGTAATTAAAATTGCCCAGAATTTAACAATAAACCGTATTTTAAAATAAACAAGCGTTTATATCATAAGTAAGACACCGAGTTAAATTTGCATATATATGAATTAAAGTCAGTTATTTGTAATTTTCCTGGCTTAATACTGGTATTCACAAGACAATTAATTCGATTTGGCTTTACAACTTTTTATAAAAATAATGCGAGGCTTAGCAGTTAGTCGCATTTGTAGCAGTAAATTTTGGGACTATTCCTAAACATTTTGAACACACATTACCCATTTGCTTACCCTGGTACAAATAATTGTCAGAACGCCTTGTAACTGTGGTAATTAAAATTGCCCAGAATTTAACAATAAACCGTATTTTAAAATAAACAAGCTTTTATATCATAAGTAAGACACCGAGTTAAATTTGCATATATATGAATTAAAGTCAGTTATTTGTAATTATCCTGGCTTAATACTGGTATTCACAAGACAATTAATTCGATTTGGCTTTACAACTTTTTATAAAAATAATGCGAGGCTTAGCAGTTAGTCGCATTTGTAGCAGTAAATTTTGGATCTATTCCTAAACATTTTGAACACACATTACCCATTTGCTTACCCTGGTACAAATAATTGTCAGAACGCCTTGTAACTGTGGTAATTAAAATTGCCCAGAATTTAACAATAAACCGTATTTTAAAATAAACAAGCTTTTATATCATAAGTAAGACACCGAGTTAAATTTGCATATATATGAATTAAAGTCAGTTATTTATAATTATCCTGGCTTAATACTGGTATTCACAAGACAATTAATTCGATTTGGCTTTACAACTTTTTATAAAAATAATGCGAGGCTTAGCAGTTAGTCGCATTTGTAGCAGTAAATTTTGGGACTATTCCTAAACATTTTGAACACACATTACCCATTTGCTTACCCTGGTACAAATAATTGTCAGAACGCCTTGTAACTGTGGTAATTAAAATTGCCCAGAATTTAACAATAAACCGTATTTTAAAATAAACAAGCGTTTATATCATAAGTAAGACACCGAGTTAAATTTGCATATATATGAATTAAAGTCAGTTATTTGTAATTATCCTGGCTTAATACTGGTATTCACAAGACAATTAATTCGATTTGGCTTTACAACTTTTTATAAAAATAATGCGAGGCTTAGCAGTTAGTCGCATTTGTAGCAGTAAATTTTGGGACTATTCCTAAACATTTTGAACACACATTACCCATTTGCTTACCCTGGTACAAATAATTGTCAGAACGCCTTGTAACTGTGGTAATTAAAATTGCCCAGAATTTAACAATAAACCGTATTTTAAAATAAACAAGCGTTTATATCATAAGTAAGACACCGAGTTAAATTTGCATATATATGAATTAAAGTCAGTTATTTATAATTATCCTGGCTTAATACTGGTATTCACAAGACAATTAATTCGATTTGGCTTTACAACTTTTTATAAAAATAATGCGAGGCTTAGCAGTTAGTCGCATTTGTAGCAGTAAATTTTGGGACTATTCCTAAACATTTTGAACACACATTACCCATTTGCTTACCCTGGTACAAATAATTGTCAGAACGCCTTGTAACTGTGGTAATTAAAATTGCCCAGAATTTAACAATAAACCGTATTTTAAAATAAACAAGCTTTTATATCATAAGTAAGACACCGAGTTAAATTTGCATATATATGAATTAAAGTCAGTTATTTGTAATTATCCTGGCTTAATACTGGTATTCACAAGACAATTAATTCGATTTGGCTTTACAACTTTTTATAAAAATAATGCGAGGCTTAGCAGTTAGTCGCATTTGTAGCAGTAAATTTTGGGACTATTCCTAAACATTTTGAACACACATTACCCATTTGCTTACCCTGGTACAAATAATTGTCAGAACGCCTTGTAACTGTGGTAATTAAAATTGCCCAGAATTTAACAATAAACCGTATTTTAAAATAAACAAGCGTTTATATCATAAGTAAGACACCGAGTTAAATTTGCATATATATGAATTAAAGTCAGTTATTTGTAATTATCCTGGCTTAATACTGGTATTCACAAGACAATTAATTCGATTTGGCTTTACAACTTTTTATAAAAATAATGCGAGGCTTAGCAGTTAGTCGCATTTGTAGCAGTAAATTTTGGGACTATTCCTAAACATTTTGAACACACATTACCCATTTGCTTACCCTGGTACAAATAATTGTCAGAACGCCTTGTAACTGTGGTAATTAAAATTGCCCAGAATTTAACAATAAACCGTATTTTAAAATAAACAAGCTTTTATATCATAAGTAAGACACCGAGTTAAATTTGCATATGTATGAATTAAAGTCAGTTATTTGTAATTATCCTGGCTTAATGCTGGCATTCACTAGACAATTAATTCGATTTGGCTTTACAACTTTTTATAAAAATAATGCGAGGCTTAGCAGTTAGTCACATTTGTAGCAGTAAATTTTGGGACTATTCCTAAACATTTTGAACACACATTACCCATTTGCTTACCCTGGTACAAATAATTGTCAGAACGCCTTGTAACTGTGGTAATTAAAATTGCCCAGAATTTAACAATAAACCGTATTTTAAAATAAACAAGCTTTTATATCATAAGTAAGACACCGAGTTAAATTTGCATATATATGAATTAAAGTCAGTTATTTGTAATTATCCTGGCTTAATGCTGGCATTCACTAGACAATTAATTCGATTTGGCTTTACAACTTTTTATAAAAATAATGCGAGGCTTAGCAGTTAGTCACATTTGTAGCAGTAAATTTTGGGACTATTCCTAAACATTTTGAACACACATTACCCATTTGCTTACCCTGGTACAAATAATTGTCAGAACGCCTTGTAACTGTGGTAAATAAAATTGCCCAGAATTTAACAATAAACCGTATTTTAAAATAAACAAGCTTTTATATCATAAGTAAGACACCGAGTTAAATTTGCATATATATGAATTAAAGTCAGTTATTTGTAATTATCCTGGCTTAATGCTGGTATTCACTAGACAATTAATTCGATTTGGCTTTACAACTTTTTATAAAAATAATGCGAGGCTTAGCAGTTAATCATATTTGTAGCAGTAAGTTGTGGGACCCTTCCTAAACATTTCTTACACAATTTACCTATATGTTTAACCTTTTATAAATAAACTTCTGGTAAGCAGGCGTAGAAACGTAGCTGAACGCCATTAACGGGAGTAATCGGAATCACATGCAATGTAGATATGTTCGATTATTTACGATGTGTTGTAAATTGGCCATAAAAATTATTTTCCCATAACCAACTTAAACAGTGCTCGTTTGTTGGAGGCAGCGGAGTCTGGTGAACTGTAAAAGCGTATCTAGAACGCTTCTTATAATTGGATAATCCAATTTTAAGAAATTATATAAGTAATCGGAATCAAATGCAATGTAGACTTTTCCAATTATTTATGATGTGTCGCAAAACTTAAATAATTTCCCAACGCTTTGACCAATTTGGCTGAAAAGCAATACCAGCCGCGCTCTTGAGATGCATTAACTATGTTAGTGGAAATCGGTCAACGTATGTCGACAGGAGAATGTACACAGACGGACGGACAGACAAACTTAGTAAAATTATAACTACGCTGACTCAGATCAGCTACATAATAATTGATATGTTAGACATGTATTATGCAAAAATATAATTCCAACACTGCTATCATTTTTATACTGGGAGTGGTTGAAGAAATTAATAACTTTACCAATGCCAGCCCTCGGCGCATAACATACAGTTTTTGTATTATAATAGAATCCTAAGTATGAAAAGAAGCGAATGTTGTTAGCTGAAAAAAAGACAAAACTTTATATGGTTTTTATTGTTAAACGTCAGTTCGTAAAAATCACAGCACTATGCATTGTTTAAAACGGCCAAAACCAATTATTTTTTAATCTGATAGGTTATATGTCTTCGTTTAGCCATCCCTGCTGGCATGTGGTAGGGAAATTGTCATCTTCAGTAATTAATTACATGCCTTATCTGGACCGATAACTTTTTGGTTCCAATACTATCCTAAAGAAGAACACTTGCGCTTTCTTATGTTTATGGTGAGAAAAGGTTATCGGACCAGATAGTATTAGTAAATTGCAAAACATTAGGAAAAACACACGTTTTTGATAGTTTTTAGTTCAAATCTACAACAATTTTGGCTTTAGAATTTTCCAATATTTTTTTTCTAGCGAAGTTTAACATGGTCTTCAAGATCAAACTTTAAAAACCCCGAATTTACTTCGTATGAAAAAGTAGACAAAAAATAATTTCGAGCATAATTGACAGCATTCGAAACACTGAATTGGGTCGATAGTTCGAAATAAAATAAAAAATTAATGTAAAGTAGTCAACAAGAAATTTCCTTCCTATATCATGAAAAGGACCATATGGAATCTTAACTGGCAAGATCGATGCTGCTTTCTTAATTCCATACATATAGGTGATATACCTATAAATTGCCTACAAAATGCTAAAAAGCGATGATATATTGAACCGATAAACAGGAATTCAAAAGGATAGACAGGAGCCATCAGTACTTGTACCTTTTCTTTGGTATTGGCTTTCTACGCATCGATGTATATATCTCTTCTCGTTTATGTAGTGGAGTGGAGTGGAAATTTGAGCCAAGTCAGAATATAAAAAATGATACATCTGTTCCACACTCAACATTTGTATCCTCGCTCAACTAGCTAGTGGCTGGATAGTGTGTATATAGAAGATCCTTTCCAATCCTGCTGCAGTCGGCAAAAAGGTGAATGACTGAGAACAACTTTAGCCAAAACAATTCAAGTGGATTTTTGTGGCATATTTTCACTATTTTTTTACTTTGATTGCTTAAACGCATCTCAACTTTCCAAAATAACCTCAAAAACCAAGTGCAAGTGACAAAAAATATTCGGCCTAGCGCGACCCCACATGAAAACCAATCAGTGTACGTGTATTTGTTAATACGTTTTCACAAACAATTAACTCACAAGTTGAGAACGTTCATTCAAGTAAAATTATAGCGTTCAAGTAAGCTTTATTACATTCGTTTAATTGAAGCAGTAGCGCACACAACTTGATGTTGGTCGTCGGTAGAAAATGCAAATATTTTTTCTCTATTCAACTACACAAACGTGAAGTTAACGGAAAGGAGAGTAAGTCCAAAAAACACTTTAACTTTTGTGGGGAAAACTTTGTGTGGTACAATTCATAACGGTGGAGAAAACCATCTCCAAAAACAAAAGTTTAATTTGCCGGCTGTCATTTTTTTTATTTTCTTAGAATTTGGATTCACGTGTTTCGAAATTCGAGGGGCTAGACTGAGCGTAAAAAATTATTGAAGCTAGCTTGATATCTGGGGATTCACAATGGAAGGCGAAGGTGATTATAAAAGAGTTCATCCTGTCGTAGAGGAATCTGCTGCCTGTGAAAAAACTGCACTTGAAATGGATGACCTTCCAAACGAGGTGAGTCAAGTTTTATTTAGTTACCAATATTAATTTTGTATATTTGATGCAAAATGAATAAACCCGACAGTTCGAGATGTAATGATGTACCTTTAAAAGCCATTGATACACATTTAAACACTTTGATACACCTCCTGAGTGATCCCCTAAGAGATTGCTTTCAAAACCTCTGAGTGATTCTCTCTAACAAACCTCCGTGAGTGATCCCTCCTCTAGAATTTATTGTTATTTTTATGCGGTCAAAGGTCAGACTGGGGTCACCAAGAATTTGGGAACCCCATTAATGAACTGTTCTCACCAGTACCTTCATTTTGATGTATCACAACCTATACCTTATTATTCAAAAACATTGACCTGACCTGTGACCCAGGAGTTCCCGTAAACCAATTTGACCCATCTTCGAACTCGTTCGTACTTTTGACCTAAGATCTCGATTAGTGAAAACAGAATTTAAAAAAGTGAAACCGTTTTTGAGTTATCTTGCCCCCAGACGGACGACGGACGACATCCAGAGTCTTTTCAATATATACCTAAAGGTACATAATAATTAGTTCAAATGAGATTTTTCTGTAATTTTCAGATGCTCAAATCGATTTTGGAAGAATTGGTAGTGGTGGATCCAGAACGACCATACCGCTGGAGTCAAGAGTCTTGGAGTTCCAACTTCCGATCTGTGATTGCTTATCGTCAAGTCCGCTCCCGTTGGAGGGATTTTCTGGACGAAATCTTGGAAAAGAGTCTTCTGTCAACCGTAAGAGCTTGGTGCCCTCCTTTTCACAGTTGGGACTCAGTTCCAACTCCTCTTTCAAAGGTGCCAATCTTCTACACACAGACCATCGGATTGGAAGAAGATGAGATCTCTTGTCCGCCATCTCTAAGTGGTTACAACGGAAGTAACCCATTTCCAGGGAAGGCAGTGCAGGTGGGGTTTAATTATGGCCGTCGTGATGTCGTACAACGGACACAAAAAACTATACGTCTGATGGATTTGTTTACAAAAGTTGGACATCATCTATCATTCTTGTACCTGAATAATTTAACTATTGTGGATCTTGATGTTCTTGTGGGCATTTTGGAGAGATGTCAAAACCTAAAAGCCTTGGTGGTAAGGGACTTGACAGTGTCTAAAGACAAGTTCCCTCGTCCCCTGCCAGCTTTGCCTCAACTCAAAACTTTGGTGATTGAGTCAGTACAAACGGAATCCACGGTCAAGTCAGGATATCGTCTGATTCCGTCATTTAACCAGTGGCTAGTGGAGCCGGTTGCATGTCAATTGATTCAGCTAGAAAACGACTGTAAGGCTCCGGTAACAGCTCCACTTCCAAACTTGAAACAACTCACGCTCTCATACCCTACCCCTAGCGCTTTGCAGCAGAATGGTCCCGCAGTGTCCCTTCTTCGGTTGTGTATCAACATAAAGAATGGTTATGGGTGGAATGGGAATGTTTATGACGTGTTTTGTTATGTTGATCGATTTTCCAAGACGTTGGTAGACCTCTTTTTAAATGATTACTGGAGCAACCTCGTCCCAGAACCAGAAGCAAGTGACGATGACGCGGTGGAAGACGATGATCAAGAAGAAGAAGAACAACAACAACGACAGGATCCGTTTATGGAGGAACTGCAAAGAGTTTACGGAAAGCTGCCCACATCTAAAGTGAAATTTCCCCACCTAAAAACATTAGCTTTTCCCTTCCCTGTAAAGGAAATGCATGCGATGCTCCTCAGTCAAACTGTTCTCCCCAAGTTCCCGGCGTTGGAAGAGCTCCAACTTCTCCATTTTCGGCAAACCTATTCTACATTCCGTCGTTATGGAGGGGTTGGAGAAGCTATTGCCAAATATCTGACGAGGGAGGACTATTGGACCATTTGTCGCAAGTTAAAAAAGATAACTGTTATTGAGCATGAGAAGAATGGGGGAATTATTTTAATCTGCAGCCGACCGGTGTTTACTTGAAGAGAATCGTAGTAGATAGTGTTTGTAACAGCAATAATGTTCAAGTAAAGAATAGATAAATCAGCGATTCAAATGATAATTTTAAAAATTTTCATGAAATAACATTCAGATTACTACTTAGATTGATAGGATATTGAGTTCGCAGTATACTACTGCCTTTGTTTAATAATTGTAGCCCTTTTGATTAAGTTATCGTTTGTATGATACTCATATAAAACAATAAATTAAAGCAAATTTATAAGAACAACATAATATGAGACGAGGAAGAACTAAATCAATCAACCATACAAAATCTAGAACATGACATGCACGAACGAGGTGTGTGGAACGGTGGAAGTACGAATAAAAGAGTCTTTTGATGCCCCAACTGAGTCATTTTGAAACTTATAGATTTCTCCAGGTCCAGGCAACGCAGCCAATTTTATTACAACGCTTCGCATTTTTTAATTTTATCTAGTCCGTTTCCACGTGGGTTCACCATCCTGATGAACATGCGCATTGCATATGATGGTAACGAGTTTCTCATTCCTTCAGCCAATTTCTCGAGATCCATTTCCCCATCAAATGAATCCAAAATGGAAGCCATTCCTGCAGAGCCTTCAGTTCCTGGTACTTTAACTCCATAAACGACATTATTTCGCATTCCAAGGAGACGAGAAATTACTGCTTCTACCATGGTTGTGGCTACGTTTTCCCCTTTCCAACGGAAAGTGTCTCCGATTCGATCTTGGAAGTAGAAATATCCGTATTTATCCCTTTTCATGCAATCCCATGAGCAGAAATACTCATCTCCTTTGCGAAACACATTTCAAACAAATTTTTTTTCGGTAGCAACAGGATCCGTGTATCCATCAAATCTCGCCATTGGAATGGAATCAACAATTTTCCCCAGGAGTTCTCCAGGCTCATCATCCTCACACTTTATTGCAAATCTATTTGTCTCATCTCTGCAAATTTCTCCAGTGATTAGGTCAATTTTATTGAGTTGTATTGGATGAATGGGTTGAAGCCAAATGGGGATAAAACCACACTTCCAATTTTTCCTTCCAAGATTACTAGAAATTTTAAAATCTTTCAAATAGTTAATTCGTTTTCAAGTCATTTTAAGTATACTTGATTTGATATATATTTATATGAAATACTATGTGTTATACTTTGCAAATATTCGTTGTCATTCTACATGAAACTAGCATAAACATATTGAAGGGGATTGCAAATTGCACAAAATATAAATGAATTTAAAAATTTCATGGAAATGTGGAAAATTTATTAAGTGTTGGGTAGCAATCACTTTATGGAGGTCGGCTTTTAACCCATTGATATTAAGCAACACTTTCCGGGCTTGCCAGGTTTATTACGTAGCTGAAGCGAGAGCATTCAGCGAAGTAATGGTTTTACTAAAACTGTCTGTCCGTCTGTCTGTCTGTCCGTCTGTCTGTGCGCCCTCTCCTGGTCACATACATTGACCGATTTGGACCAAATTTGGTACACAGGTATTACGACTTAGGAGGACCTCTGGGAGTACTTTTCAGACAAATCGGTCTAACGGTTCGAAAGTTATAGGCGCTAGAGTTCAGAAACTCATTGATTTGGCTGAAACGTATACGTATACGAAAGCATAGCAAAGCATCATCCTTGTGCATGTTCTTGTGCATAAATTCGGAATCATGTGCTTGTGCATAAATGCAGAATCCGGAATGGTATTGCACAAGTAATGCTTTTACTACGTTGGGAGAGGATCGCGAAGGTTGGTTTAGAAGGCGAAGGTGGTGGAGGGGGTTTGGAGGGGACCACTCAACGCCTTCTTCAGCTACGTCTCTGGCCTGCTTACTAGCAGTTTATTTATTGTAGAATTCATAAAGAGTAAATATTTTTGTAACTGAAGGTGTTAACGTATGTCAACTTTAGTGTTTTTTACACAACGTAATGGAAAACCCATTTTTTGTTTAGAAACCCCATCGAAAAAATCGCGAAATGTTTATCCGTCAGCCATCACTACCATCAACAAAATTTGCAGTTAAAGTTCATATTATAATTGGAAACAATTAGGCATCTACAAAATGATTGTGTTGTGCAATTTATTTTATTCACATTGAATACAAGATCAACACAAATAATTGATTTTGGTTTCATTCGTTTCTGCATCTTTACGTTTCTAATGATGAGCTACATGCCTTCCCCACCAAAAAAATCTTATGGATTCTTATGGGGAGTGTCATATATGCCAAGCGTGTAAGGAACGCGCAACTGTTCCTACACGCATGTCTTATAGGAGATTCCCTTTAAGATCTTACAAGTGGAGGATAAATTCTTATCAAATCTGATAAGCATTTTATCGGTAAAACATTATTCGTTTCTTATCGGAACTTGTATTTCATGCATATATGCACTATTTGGCCTGCTTAATTAATTAAGCATCGTATTAGGTATTTAAATGTTTATGACAATACAGTAAACTTAGCAACAGATTCTAAATTCAATACAATTTTTGTTTTATTAGAAAGAATAGAATGTTTAAACAACAGTTCGAGTTTGCATATGTTGATTTTGTGTCACTGGGAATCGGGCGAATACTGTTTTTGCATTTCCAGACTTCCTGCATTCCACTTGTATGTAGATATGATGTTACTTGATCTGCAAGTAAGAAAATACTTTCCTACACATTCGGTTTGATTATGCTTTTTGCAAAGGATGAAAGTGCGAAAAGATTAGCTCAAACCAAAACTTTTTTTCATTACTTGTTCTCCATTGTCGAAGATACATATATTTTTTTTTAGAAATCCCAAAAGTCCTAACCTATTCGTGAAAAGTGAGTAAAAAATAAATTCTTCTTCATTTCCTATTATATGTATGTTGAATGTTGTAAGAAAGTGAAACAAACAGCTTAAAGGGGAACGAGATAAACAACTCGCACTTGAGGTGTCACGGTTAATTATCAGCAAGGCGAGAGTGACTATGTAACAATTCCTTTTTGACAACCTTTTTTAAGGTGAAAAATTTTCTTTGCCGTAAGTACAACTATGCGGCGAGATTCTGAGATTGATTTTACTTCAAAAGCACTCAATGTTGATTAAAACAAAGAAGTATGAAAGGTTCGGAAACGAAAACATTACTGGAAAAGCAATTTCAGTCCACCCAAAATAAATCCCTATTCAATAGTTAAGTTAATGCCTTTGTTTAGTTCTCTAATAAAAACCGTACACATGGGGTGAAAAGAGATTTGGTAGATGATGCGGAGCCGAGTACTTAGTAGTAAGTTAGTAGATTGGACGTTGTATATGTATATAAAATTATATTGACTTTTATTTTTTCTCTCATAGTGACCACATCATGAAAGCATTATCACCACATTATGTTATCATTTTTTTGGGCGGTGGCATAAACAAACTACACTTATTATGAAGACTATTTCTACTCCCCTAAATATATTGTATACCTATATTACCTATGGCCCTAACTCCCATGCCCAAGTCGTGATGAGGATGAGAGAATGAGAAGGCAAGCTGCTTGCTCGAAGGTTCGTGGGCAATAGAATGGTTGGTGTCGTGAGACACCTGGTTTTATTGTACTCTCAGCTACTTATTATACAGAAGTCACATATAATCTATGGTTTCTCCTCTTCCCCGACACTCACATCAGCATCAAACTCCCCAATATTCACATAAGAATACCACATACACAAATATCCGTCACATCCTCCCCCACAACAGTTGAAGCGTTACTATACGCTTCCCTCCGCCAGTCAAAAAAAATTCATTTCATTACCTCTTAACCTAAGTACATTCTTCAATTCCAAAGTCATACACGCTCGTTGGCGCGATCGGCCCATAATATCAAATTTAACAATTCAATTTTGCTTCGATGGCAAATACGGCATTATCAAATGCTTCAATCTTAATTTAACAATTAAATTTTGCTTCGACGGCAAATACGGCATTATCAAATGCTTCAATCTTAATTTTAACAATCAATTTTGCTTCGACGGCAAATACGGCATTATCAAATGCTTCAATCTTAATTTAACAATTCATTGCAATCAAACAGTTCATTTCAATCAAACAATTCATTACAATCTATCAATTCATATCAATCAAACAATTCAATTAATTCAGGTTACGCATTTCATTATATCAAATCATTCATCATATTTAAACATTAGTACTCAAACAGTTAACTCAATTTTCATTTCAATCAATCAATGCATATTGCAAATGACGGCGAGGCATCACTATTTCTCATTGACGGCAAGACATCATTAATTCGCATCGATGGCGAGAAAAACCAAATATTTCATGTGTACAATAAACCATAGAACAAACATAACCACACAACGCGTACAGAGCGTATCATATCCTTTTCATAATATACCCACTTATAACCAATCAATACTTAACCTAATCGTTCCTTAACCAAACATGTAGTATCCATTCCAAAGAAAGAACAAAGTCGTTCGTACAAACAAGTCCGAAGAAAAAAGTCAATGCCCCTATTCCCTATCCCTATTAGCCATATCCAACTCCTAACAGATAACCATAAAGAGGTGATCAATCTCTCTAACAGCTATCGCAGATATGTCGGCCGATGCTAAACAGAGACGTCAGAAAAAAAGCGAAGATCAAGAAAAAAAATGCTTGTACAAACAAATGCTCCTTCATGCCCTCAACTAACCTTAACGAAGAAACATCTTAAATTCTAATCTCTCTTTTCATTTTATCTTTAACCAAACCTTTAACACTTCAAGAACAACTTAACAAAAAAAATTAACAAGAAAAAAAACAACTATTCAAAACTTTCATCCTCAAAGCCTGTATTGTAATTCTCAACATTTTCCCTGTCCTCAAAAACATCCTCATTATACAAAAAAGCTTCCTGGTCATTTCTTTCATCATTTTCTACCTCCAAATTACAATCGCTGTCGAAGTGGCCTAGCTCACCACATTTGTTGCATGCAACCGTAGATAAATCCTCATTAGCATGAAAATCCTGTCTATCCTCATCTTCATAACGTAGTTCCTTGTAACCATACACCGGAGGTAAGCGAGTAACTTTCCCATATTGTCTATCTCTAGCTTTAATAAATTCAACGGCCTTAGCAGCCTTTTCAATCAAATTATTCACGGTTGGGACCTGCAACTCTCCTATAGCTAACTTAAGATCTGGTACTAATCCATCAAGAGCTCTACTTACGGAAAGAGATTCCGGTTCATTCTGGTCTATTTGCTTACCTAAATTGACCATCTCATGTACATATTGCTCTACAGACTCATCTACCTGAACTCTAGTGTATAAACGCTTTTTGTGTCTCTCCTGTGTCATAAATCCATCAAACCTATTCTTAAATTGTCTACGAAAATCATCCCATGAGTGGATAGAACTGGCTACGCTATCATGCCACAATTGCGTTTAGTCAAAATCGTGCCGATGACCTCGTGATATTGAGAAGGTTGAAATCCCTGACTCTTGAAATAATGTTCGCACCTAGTGAAGTAAGTTTCAGAGGTCATTGTATACTCATTGTACTCGGGAATAGGAATATTTGCATTAACCGCAGTGACACGAAGGTTTTTCATTGCTTCTGAAATTTGCTTGCTTAGCATTTGACTAATCGTTTCTTTCTGAGCGTCTGTCAAACCATTAAGAAGCGGATCGTTCATATTAAATGCTGCGTGTGAGCTTGGCCCTGGTCCCTCCATGATAACTATCTAACTTTTGCTTATCTGCCTTTTCAAATTTTTCTTTGCTTTCTTTAACTATTTCTGGCTTATTTCGATTTTCAGAAACTAAAAAACATGGAACTTTCTATCTCTGTAGTAATTAGCTTCTTTTATACAACCCTAGCATGCTTAGCTTCCTAGTACCTCATTAGCATATGTAAGAAATTTTTTGCATGACCCGTCTACAATAACTGCTACTATTTCATCAAAGTTTTCTTTAAATCTCTCAAATCACACTAAATTCAACTCTCTATTAAAGTGACGCTTAGCACCCCAATGCTAGCATAAATCAAAAAAAAAATTGGACATAACCCGTGAACGAAAACCTGAATAATTAATTTTTACTATCCTCATAACTCACTCATTTTTACTCAATTTTATCTGCTCAGGCGCAGTAGGTTTTTAGGCTCGCAGGCCAGGATCGTTTTCGCTCGTAGGCAAGGACCGGTTGACGCTTCGGAGGCGTCGATCGTTTTTGAATATGTTTAATTAATATGTCTTACATAAGTTGATCCTGAAGGCTGTGGTACTTGACGGTAGCTTCTGTTGCAGCTCGACGGCTGGATCGGCGCTCTTGGCAGCAGCAAAATTAAATCGTATTTTTAACTGTAGGTAGACAACGACAAAAATAATATTAGTTTCAAAATCAAAACTATCAAAACACAAGGTAGTTACTTATTTTTAAGACAAAAAAAATAGGCTCATCCTGTCAAAATTTCACAAAAAAAATCATACAACATTCTGATACAAAGTACATACCTTTTTTCCACCAAATAATTACTCAGAAATACAGAAAAAAAATAATATACAAATTACCAACAACCTCTTGTACCAAACAATACCAAATTTCCGAAAATCTGACACGTTTCCGAAGTATTCCAGATTCTTGACTGGACACACGCCATATATGAAGACTATTTCTACTCCCCTAAATATATTGTATACCTATATTACCTATGGCCCTAACTCCCATGCCCAAGTCGTGATGAGGATGAGAGAATGAGAAGGCAAGCTGCTTGCTCGAAGGTTCGTGGGCAATAGAATGGTTGGTGTCGTGAGACACCTGGTTTTATTGTACTCTCAGCCATAGCTGGGCTGGCCACCGACCCTGGTGGCCCAAATTTGGTGCACCGGCCACCGGCCACCTGGTGGCCGCCGGTGGCCTGGTGGCCGGTAGCCTGGTGTCCACACATTGAGTCGGTGGCCGGTAGCCAGGTGGCCTGGTGGCCACACATTGAGTCGGTGGCCGGTAGCCAGGTGGCCTGGTGGCCACACATTGAGTCGGTGGCCGGTAGCCAGGTGGCCTGGTGGCCACACATTGAGTCGGTGGCCGGTAGCCAGGTGGCCTGGTGGCCACACATTGAGTCGGTGGCCGGTGGCCAGGTGGCCTGGTGTCCACACATTGAGTCGGTGGCCGGTGGCCAGGTGGCCTGGTGTCCACACATTGAGTCGGTGGCCGGTGGCCAGGTGGCCTGGTGTCCACACTAAGAGTCGGTGGCCGGTGGCCAGGTGGCCTGGTGTCCACACTGAGAGTCGGTGGCCGGTGGCCAGGTGGCCTGGTGTCCATCAGATAGGACTAGCAGGCATTGTTAAAACCCCTTGACTTTATCTCTAAACTCGGCTGGGTCCGGGTTAAAATTGGTTTTTGGGTTATAACGGTCTTAATTGACTCGTACCGGATTTAATTGACTTATACCGGTTTAATTGGATAATACTGGGTTTAATTGACTTATATTGGGTTTACTTCAATTACACCCAGTATAATTGACTTATACTGGGTTTAATTGGATAATACTGGATTCAATTGACTTATACCGGTTTAATTGGATAATACTGGGTTTAATTGACTTATACTGGATTTAATTGACTTCTACTGGGTTTTTGAGATAATACTGGGTTTAATTGGATAATACTGGATTTAGGGTTTAATTGGATCATATTGGGCTTAATTGGGTAATAACAGGTTTGATTGAATTATAACGGGCCTAATTGGATAATAATGGGTTTTATGAAATTCTAATGGGTTAAATTGAATTATAACGGGTTTAACTGATTAGACCGGACTTTATTGGATTATAATGGATTTATGAAATTATAACGGTTAATTAAATTTATTATGGGAATTTTTTAATTATACTGGGTGTAATTCAATTAAACCCGTTAGAATTCCATAAAACCCATTATAATTCAATTATACTGGGTGTAATTGAATTATAATGGCTTTAACTGGGTCGGTCAGGTGTCCGGTGGCCTGGTGGCCACACAATGAGCCGGTGGCCGGTAGCCAGGTGGCCTCACATTAAGTCGGTGGCCGGTAGCCAGCTGGCCTGGTGGCCACACATTAAGTCGGTGGCCGGTAGCCAGGTGGCCTGGTGGCCACACAATGAGCCGGTGGCCGGTAGCCAGGTGGCCTGGTGGCCACACAATGAGCCGGTGGCCGGTAGCCAGGTGGCCTGGTGGCCACACATTGAGTCGGTGGCCGGTAGCCTGGTGGCCTGGTGGCCAGCAAAAGGGTCGGTGGCCGGTGTCCTTGGCCACCGGCCACCGGTGGCCTGCCCAGCTATGCTCTCAGCTACTTATTATACAGAAGTCACATATAATCTATGGTTTCTCCTCTTCCCCGACACTCACATCAGCATCAAACTCCCCAATATTCACATAAGAATACCACATACACAAATATCCGTCACATTATCAATAGCGTCGTTTTGTTGTTTACCACTCAATACTTTAATGTTTAAACGTTCATAGGTGATATTAAAAGTATACTTTTAAGTTGACCAAGTAATATATTACTTCAAGAATAACATGACTGAATTTGTCTCAGCCAATTGATCCATGGGTAAACCAAAATTACCCGATTGCTGTTAACCAATTTCGCCAATCCCAAACTCTAGGAAGTTCCTTAAAGTAAGAGTTATAATTTTTTTTGACAGTCTTCAATTTCATGTATCTCATAATGCGAACGGATAGAAGAACAGACACCGTAGAAATTTCGAATCCTAAAAACAAGGATTAAAGACTTCAAAGACCCAATCCTTGATTTGTTTTTGAATTTCCAAATTAAATAGATCAGGCAAAGCCCCCGATATTTGGATAAAATTGCTACCCAGACATTCGGTATATACATGTTCAGACTTTCTCGGTTGAAAATAATATTCAGTTATTTTAAACATAATAAGTCTGCAAAGCCCAGGAAAATGGGCTGAGAAAACTTGCTGTCTCCAAAAGGGGTTTGTCACAAAAAAACTGTTTAATAAATAGATAGCCAAGGGAACAGTTGTTTAGGTTGGCTTTGTATTTTAGTGTCTTTGTTTTTGGCACTGGGTGTGAATACTTTGGATAATCAATAAACTATATTGTGCTCTTAATATTTTCTATGGTATTCTTATTTTGAACATCTATATTATATATAGTAGTCGAGTCGTTGAGGTTATGGCTGCTATTGATTAATTACACACAAAATATTTTTCTACCCTGTCTAGCAAAGCTTGGCGAAAAGCAACACAGTCAGTAGTCAGCCATATTTTCAATACCTAAATGTCTGGATTTTTTATGGATTGTTCTACTTCCACTTGCTGTCCACAATTCAAGCAGTCTTTAAAAAACCTTGAACCAGTTGGAACAAGTTTGCAAAAAATGGAAACCTTCCAAGCAACAACGACTTGGCTTCAAATGCAAAATTTTCTTGTTGCCCAATTTCAAAACTCAACATTGGAATTAATATGGGATGAATATAGTCCACTGACAACCTCAGTATTAGCTCAATGTCTGGTGGTAAATTGTGTCGTTTTAACTTTAAACACGACAAAGCTAGAGCTCAATTTCCACAATCCGACAACTTCAAAAGACAAGATACGTGACGAAATATATCTAGAAATATTAAGAAACAATACCCGGATTCTCAAAACCCATCGGTACGTTGCCCCAGACCTGCTTTTGGTTTTGGATTCAAAATTTCCTCCCGAGTCAAACCATGGTATACACGGGCTACAAACTGCGAGAAGGGAATACAAGGAGTTTGTAAAAAATCCTAATATTATTGTTTTGGAAACCCGATTTTCACAATTGACAAGCCTTCAACCTAAGGACAGACTCATTGCATTAACGTTTAGTGCTGTTCCTCTTATTTTCGTTAGTTTGAAAGACGATCTCGTTAGCCTTGGCTGTTTCACATGCGACAATGGGATTTATCACTTTTGGGATCCACGGCTCGATTCGTATGGCGTAACATTGAAAAAACTACCTGGATTGGCAGCCATCCTCAGATTACGAAATCTAATAGAGTTTTGGGAAAAGTTGCACTCCAAGATTGACTTGATATCCACGACTCCCCTTTTACCATCTACCTTCTATTTTTCCTGCCATTCCAACTTAACTATAGAGGAAAGCATGTATTGTGAGATTTTCCAACCATATTTTAATTATATCAATTGTACACACTTTCAAAATTGTGATTTAGTTCATTCGCTGCTTGGACTGTATCCATTGTATGACTCTGACTATTATTATGTACGATGGCAAACTTATTCCTATGGGCAAATGCAACTAAACTTCTATATACAAGTTTTTTTCCCAAAGGAGCATTTCTTTGATTCCAAACTGGGGGCATTTCTACTTCCTTTTGAATGGAACACCTGGATTTGCACATTAGCCTTGATCACTTTAATTTCAATATGGTTTATATGGAGAGAGGAGGTTACTTTGGGCAACGTACTGTTTTGGCAAATTACTGCCATCTTTGAGCAAGATGGAAGCCACCTAAAACTGAAGCGGATTGAGCTCAAAACCATTATGATTTCGTGGATTTTTGTTGGAATATTGTTACGGCAGGGTTACAACTCATCATTACTATCATTCATGACGGCAGAGCTAGAGCAAACCAATTATCCACAAAGCATGGAGGAGCTCTTGAACCGACCAGATTTTGGACTCTTGTTACCCAAAAAGTTTGGATATGAATTTGCATTTTCAGTTCATACGTGGACAACAGGGTCGACGCATTTAGGGCTGAAGTTACCAGAAAACTTGAAAACCCTGTACCTCCGACTTTTGTTCAAATCATACTACGCAGAAGATGATGATTACCTACGAACTCAACAAAGTATTGCAAATGGAAAACGGGTCCAATTAAAAACATTTCCACCGATGCCGGAATCGGACGAAGAAGCAGCGGATGTTGTCTTGGGTGGCATAACTGTAAATGAGACCAAAAAATTTGAGAAATTTGTCGCCATGTGGCAAGAATATGATAGAAACTTGAAAGAAAATGTGGATCTGTTTTTTGGCGAAATGAGACTACATCAAGTTGTTCCTAAACAAATGCCATTTTATAAGACAACTATTTTGTGGGCACAGGAATACGCGGGTTTTGCCGCATTTCAATTTCCACGGTTTTTAGCATCCTTTGCTGAATCTGGACTTTATCAACTAACCATTTCACGTTCTGGAAAATTTGAAAAAGTCCGTAATTGGAAGAACTTGAATGCTTATCGTAAACTGGAAATAAGCAATGGAAGTATATTCAGCAGGATTTACCTGGCTGAGAAAAAAATGCAGCGTGAGGAAGAGCATACACCATCTAAATTGGCTGCTTTTACTGGAGTTCTTCTTGTCACTGGTTTCATGTTAGGCTTAGCTTTTGTGATTTTATTGTTTGAAAAATTGATTCCTTCTTCTTCAACCTCAGTAGATAGCAATGACTGCTCTACGCAGGTGCAGGTTATTCCTGGAGGATCTACGAGTGAAGTTGCTGCAAATGAAAACAAAATTTTTGTCATACGAAATCGCAAGAAAGATATGACAATGTTCCAGGGTTTAAGTAGAAAAAAGTAGTATTGAAATCAATGACATGTAATAGGTCTACAACTAACTTTAGTCTGGAATCTTTGTAAACAATAATCTTAATCATCCGTTATATTTGAATCTGATAAGAGGAGCTCGCGTATACTTTCGAGTTTTCTCATTCATGAATGTCCCCACTAATACAAATATTTAATAAGGATACTTATACCTAATTAAGTTTAACGCTTTTAAATTTTTTGCGTCCTTTAAAAAAATTGTACATTTACACAAATCTTGAGCAAAAGCAATTTGTCACATTGTGTAGAAGTAGTAAACAATGGCGAATTAGATTATTGATAGATTAATATAATAGATAACACTTACTGCGAACAAAAGTAAAAACTATAAATTTATTCAACCAAATGTGTAGCTAAGTAGCTATATAAAATTAAACCATTAAGAACAATAGACAATTTAAATTGTATTAAAATTAACAACAGGTTTTACTAATGCTAATGTTTTGGTGTATTACTGGACTTTAATATTCCTACAAAGATTATAGAAAGCACATTTTAGCCTTTATGGGTATAAAGGCAAAAATGTGTTTTCTATAATCTTTGAGATTCCTATAATGTTTACGTAACACTTACAACTTATCTAGTTATCTACTCCGTGCGGGCTTGCCGCGTTTACTAAATATTGCTTTTGTTTCATGTATAATATAATGTAATAGAATATTTGAAGCAATACTTTGAAGTTGGTGAACCTTGCAACAGGTTAAAATGTATATGGGAACTTTAAAGATATATTTGAAAAAACATTCTAACCACTTGGAGTTTGAGTTTTGAAATTTGTTAAAAACTTTCAAATTTCCCGGTCAACTTCGCCGTTTGAAGACTAACACTTTTAAGAGACGATAAGATATTTTACAATTTATTTTTGGGGTACCAAAGAATAATCTTTCCCCCCGTGGGAAGGCTCCCCCCTGGAGTGACAAATGCTGATAAGAACGAATGTGTTGGAAGGAGAAACAACGTTGGGAAACGAGTCAATTTGGCGAATAAGCTTGAGAATTTGTTTTCGGTAAGATTTGGTGTTTACACACATATATTATTTTTAGCTGTTCGCTGTTTCATTCATTCATCATAACAATCATTATTTATATATTTATTATCCTTTCGCCATTTGTCATGCGTAGACCACTGTTGAGAAGCCCCAGAAGAAAGCAAAGAAAGCGAAGAATAAGTTGACACCTGAGGAGGAAAAGGCGCTGTCGGTCAATTGGAAGTCACAGAGGAAAGAATATTCTCTTTGGTGCCGCTTACTTACGATGTATGCTTCATTTATTCTTTTAAACTATTTCCTAAAAACTTGCGAATTAATTCAGATTAATTTAATCACAAGTGGCGGTGTTTTTTAGTTGTAGAAAATTATGGAGGGAATGCTGAGTGTTGGAATCGTGTTTAGAAGTAACCCTACTGGCAAAGATCGATTTGATCGAAGTGAAATCGCTTTAATATATCGAAGTGAAATTCGAGGTGATTACCAATTTCGTATCGACCTCGAAGCCTATATAAGGCTAAATGTCCGCGAGATCATCGCGACTTTGAAGCGATTGCGAGTAGAATCGTTGTACCGAAAGCGATACGAAATCTTACAGATATCGCACCCCTGTTTGTTTACTAGTGAATGCTTACGCTACTACTTCAAAGCTATATTGATGCGAATTCGTGCCGAAAAATTACATTGAATACAAAAATATAGCTTTGAACATTTATTGTTTACAAATCAAATATCATTACTCAACAAGCATTGTTAATGATAAAATTAAAAATGATACTTAAAATAAGATTAAAATTTAACATAATTAAAATAGGAAAGCCTGCAGAAGAATCTGGAGAGGCGGATGTGCTGCAGTTTGAATTGAAGGATTCCATATTCCATCTTCTTTCTTACTAGAATATACAAAAAGAATGCAAAAATAACCATTAGAACAAACATAATATTCATAATTATTCATTTATATAGTTTTTCTACCAAAAATTAAATCCAAAAAAATACATTTTAGGATGAACTTCTTGTACATTGAGCGCGTTTGCTAAGTCCACCGTGGGCTGACAGAGCATCTATAATAAATAGAAATACAAGATAAATAGCATGATAAACCAATTCAAACCCCGTTTGCAAACTTCTCAAGTAATAAAATTGACTTACCATGTTGCAATAGTTTGCTAACGTGATGAATAACAGCTATCCTCCCTTTTAATGTAACGCGACATCAGGTCAGGTGGGAGTCATCTGTCGTCATCCGGTTGATGCAGTCGAACTTTTAACTGCGAGTGAGGTTTAAGGACTTGGATCTTAATTGTTTGAGATCCAAGTAACGAGAATGCCCTTTGTTTTATGTTTTTACTCTATAATTGTTTACTACCATACAATTTATCCCAAAAACCCTTGCCTGAGTGTCAGGATGGAATGAAATGAACGATATAATACTAGGATAGAATAGAATACTAGAGTCATCTGCTTAAACTCGGACTTTCGAAGTCGTATCGATTTCAAAGCTAACTCGCTTTTCATAATAACACATAAATATAAGAAACCAACAATCGTAACGATCTCTGCCCGAATGGGAAACGAAAAACATAATAGATTGTCAACCTGAAATAATCGTATCGATTTCATAGCTGTTTATTTGTGATTAATTGATAGCGAATGTGTAGCATCTTAATCTATACGATTTCGTTACTGCAATCGTGGCGACTTCTCTACGAAGGTCGACTTCTACAAAATCGCTTTGATCGCTACGAACTCACTATTCGATTTTAAAGCGAATTGCCGGTAGGGAAGGACCACGAAATTTGAGCCTACCTGAAGGAACTTGTGCTATCGACAGTATTACTACCATTTCAACCCCGTACTTAAGTACATTGGAAAAGCACCCTAAATGATATGTTTCAAATTGGCCACCAAGTTGTAGTAATAGTGTGAAAATAGAAGGATCGGAAACCATGACCAAGATCTCCTTATCAGTGAATTAAAAGGATCTTCATGAATTCCACAGTAAACCTTGTTAAAGGAAGATTTGGTACGTATTCATATATTATAGTTAATTTGGATTATATATTTTAGCTATAATTTTATTTTATTTTGATGTTAAGGTGATGATAGCAGCAGTGGCAAGGGAAGAAGTTAATGGATACATGATGGACGTAGGGATCAACGGGGCACATTGTTTCCTTCCTAAATCTGATGTTAATAATTTCACTAACAGAGTCGATCGTTACCGACCTTCAGATAAAACCATACAAAAATGTATTTAATGTGTATTCCTCAGCTTTTGCTTTCACAAGAGCTGCTCGTTACTTTACAAACTTGATTCGTTTAATGTTTGGATTTAGATACTGGACAGTTGGTGTACTGTCAAGTAAAGAAGGTTCAGTTTTATCGACTCATTGCGAATATCAGTTTCATATAGCTAAAAAAGGATGTTGGACTCCAGAAAATGGATGAGATGGCTACATTAAATTTCAGTACATTAATCCCTGGAATTTTGGTTGACGCAATCGTTTTGTAGGTAAGTGCTTCCTTCCAATATTTAAATGAGAAATAAATATACTCTTATGAAGTAACTTTTAAATACATTTCTGCTTCCAATATTTTTCATAAATACAGACACAAAGGATTGGCATGGTGGTTCATTGTATGGATTTTAAAGGGCTTATTTATCAAGACCACGTGAGTGATCGGTGAACCTCACCCGAAACCTTAGAAGTGGACTCAACTGTGTGGGAAAGTACTTTGTACATCCTTTCTAATTTGACACTTCAGGCTGATATCCTTCCATTATCCTATGCTGCTGATCGTACTGACTTGAAGAAGCTGGGTGCTACATTGGAGGCTAGAAAAGTAAGGGTGGAGAAGCTTGGTGTAATTGTTCGGCTTGACGATGACGACAAGGGAATTATCTCCATCGATCACATTGGGAACGAAAGTCTATTGACAAGCGACGACATTTCCAAAAAGTTTCAGAAGAATTCAACACATTCCTGCAGAGTCCTTGACTACAGTCCCGTTGAAAAAATGTATTTGTGCTCATTTAGAAAGTAGTATGCCAAAAGAATTACATAAAATCAGAGCATTTGTCTTTGTCTTGTTGGTAAATTATGCATTTATTTTATTGTATCATCTTTTTACATGGGAGATGCTTGAAAGCGGTGTGGCTCATTTCCAACAAGCGACATGTGGTAAAATTGTGACTTGAAAATCGCAGGAGATTTTCAAATTACAATGATTGCTACTGCTTCACCCATGTATTCAGCTGGTGTTTAAAGGTCTCCTATAGAAAAACATGGATATCTTTGAGTCAATGTTAAATTCCTCAAAACATGTTTTTATCGAGGTAATTGCTTTTTATTTTTCAGAAAGACAATGATGAAAATTAATTTGTTCATGAATTTAGTTTGAAACCGATTTGTAGTTGTTATTTCTCATCCCATCAAAAGCCAATAATATAAAATTTCCTACGCCCAACCTCGCAAAATAAATGAGTGAGCTGAAGGATTGCAAAAAAGTGATTAATTTTCATCGCAAAAGTAGAAGACGAAGCCACTATGGATAGTCAAGAAGTTCTTGTTTTTCTACCTTTTTTATTAAGGAGCCGTCAGAAAAGCCAGGAAATGTATTGGTTCCACGTGCCAGTTCCAATTTTCTTCTTGTTTGTTTTTTTCATGGAGTAATTAGCAATCGTGTAGAAAAAAAACAATTATTGGTTCTAAATTACTTGTATTCACTCCCGCATTAGACAGGCTTTACATTATTAACCTGCGATCGAAGATCAAAAGCAGGTTCTTTAGAATGGATCTTAGTCTGTCTGTCCGTCCGTCCGTCCATCTGTGTTCGCCCGATAACTTTTACACCGTTGAAGATTTTCAAAAATTCTTTTTGCTAAACGACACCTTAGGTCAAGCTCTTGGCTGAGTTCCAAGATGGACAAAATCGGTCAACGGTAACTGGGTCAAAGGTCAAGGTCAAATATTTTTTAAAAGCAAAACATGGGTTATGATACATCAAAATGATGCTATTTCTCGAGAAAAACTCAACTATGCTATTATCAAAGTTCATAAATGACACCAGCGTGACCTAAAAACGTTTTAATGTCAAAATTTTGGAATTTTCACAATAGCAGCCACACTGATGAAAATCTTCCAATCTTTTTTAACCCAATGAGCTACTCAAATACATAGCTTATTTTAACGTCATTCAACTTAAACTCAGGATCGCAGGTTCCTATATATCTGCCTATTGTCAGGTTTATTACTCTTACGACCACGCTCTCCTATTTTTCAAGTTTCCAATCTAAACTGGTTTTCCCCTGGCTTTAATTGCTTTTTTGTTGTTCAAGAATGCGATGATGAAAGCGAAGCATTTAAAGGTTTTATAATGCCTATTAACTATTAAAATTTGAGCTTCCTTTTCCATTTGAAGCTACCACTAAGAATTGTTATTCACAACAGAACTGTTCTTGGTTAGTCAGAAAGAGAATGATGCTCAGAAAAATTGGAGCGAGGAAATAAAAATTGGGTTTACATGATTTAATTGTAAATCATCAGAATTTTTAACACGTAGTTAGCTTCGACTGAAAATATTTTGGAGCTAAAAAAGTATTCCACATTCCATTGCAAATTATAAAATAAGTTACACTAGTTGACTAGTTGCTATTGACCTTTTTTAACGCTGATAATTGTAGTCGCAATATTAAAGCGTATTCATATACAAAATTTTAACTAATCCATCATGGGGACTAATCGACTGTTTCTATATACAATTTAAAATTATTCTTGGCTTTGCATTTGAGTTGGAAATTGAATCCGAATTACATTACGAATGTAGTCACCTTCTTCAATACCTAAATGCCTGGATTGGGCCCGCGAATTTTGATTGATTGTTCTACTTCCACTTGCTGTCAACAATTTTTCACTGCACAAAACTCAAACAGTCCAAAACACACCTTTGAACCAGTTGGAACACATTTGCAAAAAATGGACACCCTCCAAGCAACAACGACTTGGCTTCAAATGCAAAATTTTCTTGTTGGCCAATTTCAAAACTCAACATTGGAATTAGTATGGGACGAACGTAATCCACTCTCAAACTCAGTATTAGCTCAATGTCTGGTGGTAAATTGTGTGGTTTTGACTTTAAATGCGACAAAGCTTGAGCTCAATTTTCACAATTCGACAGCTTCAAAAGACAAGATACGTGAGGAAATATATCTACAAATACTAAGGAACAATACACGGATTCTCAAAACACATCGGTACGTTGTCCCCAACCTACTTTTGGTTTTGGATTCAAAATTTCCCCCCGAGCCCCAACATGGGATACATGGGCTACAAACTGGGATAGCTGAAGAGAAAGAGTTTGTCAGAATTCCCAACGTTATTGTTTTAGAAACCCGATTTCCACAATTGACAAGCTTTCAACCTAAGGACAGACTCATTGCAGGACCATTTAGTGCCGTTCCTCTTATTTTTGTTAGTTTGAAAGATGATTTCGTGAGCCTTGGTTGTTTTACATGCGACAATGGGATTGACTACTTTTGGGATAGAAAAAGGAGGATGGGTTCGTATAGCATAACATTGAAAAAACTACCTGGATCGGCAGCCATCCTCAGTTTCCGAAGTCTAATAAAGTTATGGAAAAAGTTGCACTCCAAGATTGAATTGTTGTCTATGACTGGTAGATCGAGTCACAATCGAGACCGATACTGTTCTCAGTTCGAGATTCAGAGTAGCATATTCTGTGAGATTTATTTACCATATTCTACTTACATAAATTGTACACACTTTCAAAAGTGTTCTACAGTGCATCTTTCTATGCTTGGACTGTATCCATCTTATGACTCTGACTTTTATTATTCTCGATGGCAAACTTATTCCTATGGTCAAATGCAACTAAACTTCTACATACAAGTTTTTTTCCCAAAGGAGAATTTCTTTGATTCCAATCTTGGGGCTTTTGTATATCCTTTTGAATGGAACACCTGGATTTGCATATTGGCCTTGATCACATTAATTTCGATATGGTTTATATGTAGAGAGGAAGTTACCGTCGGCAACGTAATGTTTTGGCAAATTACCACCATCTTTGAGCAAGATGGAAGCTGCCTAAAACTGAAGCGGAGTGAGCTAAAAACCATTATGATGTTGTGGATTTATGTTGGAATATTGTTGCGGGAGGGTTACAACTCATCATTAACATCATTCATGACGGCAGAGATTGAGCAAACCAATTATCCTCAAAGCATGGAGGAGCTCCTCAACCGACCAGATTTTGCACTTTTGTCACCGGCAGATTTTCAAATTGAATTTACATATTTGTTTGAAAAATGGACAACACAAGGGAAATCTTCAGGAATAGAGTTGCCGGAAAAATTAAAAAATCCGTATCTCCGAATCTTGTTCAAAGCATATTATGCAGATGATGACGATTACCTACGAACGCTTCAAAATATTGCAGACGGAAAAGAGGTTGAATTGGAAAAATTTCCACCGATGCCAGAATCGAACGACAAAGCACTCGCTTTTATCATTGATGACAGAAGTGTCATTGAGACCAAAAAATTTGAGAAATTTGTCACACTATGGAAAGAATATGATGGAAACTTGAATGAAAATGGAGATGTGTTTTTTGGCGACATGAGACTGCATCAAGTTGTTCCTAATCAAAGGCCATTTTATAGGAGAGTTATTTTATGGTCACAGAATTACGGGAGTTTTGCCGCATTCCGATTTCCACGATTTTTAGCATCTTTTGCTGAAACCGGACTTTATCAATTGACACTTTCACGTTCTGGAAAGTTGCGAAAAGTAAGAAATTGGAAGGACTTGAATGCTTATCGGCGATTGGGAATTAGCAATGCAAGTATATTTAGCAGGGTTTTCTTGGCTGATAAAATATCAAAGCAGCAGCATGCGGAGGAGCATACACCATCTAAATTGGCTGCCTTTACTGGAACTCTTCTTGTCACTGGTTGTACAGATGGTCTTCCTTTAAGAAGAACCAAGGGTCGCACAAACTCATGGTCTCCGATTTGGCTGAAAATTTGCAGGAATATGTATTTTGATGCGTAGATTACGAATCTGAAATCCGTAACCGGTTGGAGCTATCCTGGCGCCCCCAGAGGGAAAAAACACTCGGTTGCCATGGTAACCCGCGGTTTTTTCCCTCTGGGGGCGCAACAATAGCCTACCTATCTTGATTTGATACATATACGCTTGTTTTAATAACTTTTAGCTTATGAGTACTTTTTGTTACAGATGTTGAAATTTTATGAATAATTTCGCAACAGATAATAAACAAAAAATAATAAAAAATAACTGTCTGTCCGTCTGTCTGTGCGCACTCTCCTGGTCACATACATTGACCGATTTGGCTCAAATTTCGTACACAGATAGTACTACTCAAGAGGACCTCTGGGAATACTTTTCAGGCAAATCGGTCAAACGGTTCGAAAGTTATAGGCGTTAGAGTTCAGAAACTCATCGATTTGGCTTAAACGTATGCATAAAGGCATGCTCAGTTTTCCTCGTCGACCAAAAAAACCTGTCGATCAGTTTTCCCCATCGATCAAAAAAACTGTCGATCAGTTTTCCTCGTCGAACAAAAAAATTGTCGACCAGTTTTCCCTGTCGAACCAAAAATGGTGTCGGCCAGTTTTCCTAGGGATCTTTCTGACGGGGATCAATGTGTATAGGGACCAAAAAGTGGGGACCACTCCTCCTGATACGAAAATTTAAACCTTTTCTAAATTGTCAAAAGTAATCACAATCATCCATTATATTTGAGCCTGATAAGAGGGGTTCACATACATATACCATCGAATTTTCTCATTGATGAATTTCCTCACTAATACAAATATTTAATAAGGATACTTATACCTAATTAAGTTTAACGCTTTTAAATTTTTTGCGTCCTTTAAAAAATCTTACGTGTACACAAATATTGAGGAAACATAATTCGTCATGTTGTGTAGAAGTAGTGAACAATTGCGAGTTTGATTGGTAGATTAATAGAATAAATAACACTTATTGTAAACAAAAGTAAAAACTGTAAGTTTAGTCAACCAAATTTATAGCGATATCAAATTAAACAATAAAGAACAATAGAAAAATTAAGTTATTTTAAATTAAGAACAGGTTTTACTAATGCCAAAGTGTTGGTGTATTACTGTACTTTAATATTCCTATAATATTTACTTAACACTTAAAACTTATCTAGTTATCTACTCCGTGCGGGCTTGCCGGGTTTACTAAGTATTTTGCTTTTGTTTCGTGTTTAATATAATGTAATAGAATATTTGAAGCTATATTTTGAACTTGGTGAACCTTGCAGTAGGTTAAAATGTATATAGGAACTTCAAAGATTGGAAAAACAAATTTCAAAACCACTTCGAGTTTTGAAATTTATAAAAACTTTCAAATTTCTCAGTCATGTTCGCCGTTTGCAGACTAACAGTTTCAGGAGCCGAGTAAGTTAATTTGTAATTAGGTTTTGGGGTTCAACAGAATGATTGATAGTTGACAGTGAAGAATCCTTCCTCCGTGGGAAGGCTCCCCCTGAGTGGGAGTGGCTGAAGGGAGTGACAAAAGCTAATAAGAACGAATCTGTTGGAATGCGAAAAAATGTTGGGAAACGGGTCAAGTTCGGGAATAACCTTGAGAATTATTTTCTGTAAGTTTTAGCGTTTACTCACATATTATTTCATATTGCTTATATTTATTATTATTATTTTTAGCTATTCGTTGTTTTATTCGTTCAGAATATAATTATGTAATGATTTCTCGGTAACAGCAGATGACATTTTATAAATGAACAGGTCTTATTTACTCTTCAGACGTTTTTATTCGTTCAGAATATCAATCAATAGGATGTAAAAATGAAGAAAGGAGAAGATTACGGGTTTATTTTTATGTACTCATTATCATTTCGCCATTTATCATGTGTAGATCAATGATGAGAAGCTTAAGAAGAAAGCAAAGAAATCGAAGAATAAGTTGAAACCTGAGGAAGAAAAGGCGATGCTGGGCAATTGGAAGTCAGTAGAGCAAAGGGAATTCTCCTTGTCAATGAATCCAAAGGATCTTCATGTATTTTACAGTACAACCTTGTTGAAGGAAGATTTGGTACGTATTCATATAATAATCACCTATGATTGTATATTTTAGTTATAATTTTATTTTATTTTTGATGTGAAGATGATGATAGCAGCAGTGGACAGTGAAGAAGTTCATGGATACGTGATGGACGTTGGGATCAACGGGGCACGTTGTTTCCTTCCTAAAACCGATGCTAATGATTTTATTAACAGAGTCGATCGTAACCGACCTTTAGGTAAAACCATAAAAAAATTATTTTGTAATGTGTATTCCTCAGCGTTTGCTTTCATAAGAGCTGCTCGTTACTTTACAAACTTGATTCGTTTAATGTTTGGATTTAGATACTGGACAGTTGGTGTACTGTCAAGTAAAGAAGGTTCAGTTTTATCGACTCATTGCGAATATCAGTTTCATATAGCTAAAAAAGGATGTTGGACTCCAGAAAATGGATGAGATCGCTACATTGAATTACAACACATTAATTAATCCTTGGCATTTTGGTTAAAGCAATCTTTATGGACGTTAGTGCTTCCTTTCAATATTCAGATGAGAAATAAACATGCTTTCATGAAGTAACTTTTAAATACACTTCTTCTTAATTGTCTATATGCAGAATCCCAAGACTGGTCTGATGGTTCGCTGTATGGATGATTTAAATGAGCTCATTTATTAGACCACATGAGTGATCGGTGGACCCCACCCGAAGCCTTGGAAGTGGGTTTAACTGTGCCGGCCCGTATTTTGTACACCCTTCCTAACTTAACAACATCAACATCGTATTTGACACTTCAGCCTGACATCTTCCCAATATGCTTATGATGCTGCTGATCGAACTAACTTGAGGAAGCTGGGTGCTAAATTGGAAGCTAGAATAGTTAGGGTGGAGAAACGTGGTGTAATTGTTCGGCTTCACGATGACGACAAGAGAATCATCCCCATTAATCACATTGGATGTGAAAGTCTATTGACAAGCGACGACGCTTCCAAAAATTCTAAGAAGAATTCAACACATGTCTGCAGAGTCCTTTAAGGCTTTTTCACTTCGCCCCAATGAAAACCAACTTGTTCTTCTCTTCTTTTTGACACCAGAATATATAACATCTACTTTCTCCGTATCTGGAACATACGAAAAGTCTCAACATCTCAACCTGCTGTTAGCCTAAATTATTTATCCTCCTGTTATTTTCAATGAAAATTAGTTGAATAAAGGGTCGCAAGGAGTAACGTAGTCTTAAAAATTGCTTGAAGAAAAATAATCTTAAAAAAGAAAAAGAATAAATGTCTGCATTTTGGTATCACAAAGTCTTTAAAACGAAACTGTTTGTAGTATGGAGTAATAATGTATTTGCTACTTTTTATTAAGAAGGTTGTTCTCGAGCTGGATAATAATAGGTCCTTACTTGTGACGCTTTGGTGCTCGAACTTCTAATATTATGATAAGGGTTTATTTGTGATATTGGGACACGTTACATACATTTCTGAACATTGTTAATGAAATGTGATACCTTTTCTACTCCCTTTGACTGGATCTTTCCTAAAGAACGTACAAATTTCAACCGCTTGTTTTTCCTAAACACCATAAACATCATTTAAATCAAAATAACTTTCTCCAAAAATGAAAGAGACTATATAAATGGATCAAGTTACTTCAGTGACACATGATGCCATACAAATAAAAAGCTTTCTTCGTTTTCAATCAAACCAGCTTTCAATCCTGAAGACTTTGTTGTTTTGTTATAATGCCAATTATGGCTTAATAAAAGGTTGAGCTTGTGTAATCCCCATATCATGTTTACCTATCAAAGAAAGGAAGCAATTCGTCTTCATTTCTTGTCAAATCATTTTATATAGATTCCGCTGAAAAACTATCAAAGAAAAGTGTATTCGGAAGAAAGCATTGTGCTCAACACATCAGAGGCTGGATTTGGATGAAGATATCGTTACACAACATGACCTGCAAGCAAGAAAATACCTTCTTGCACATTTGGTTTCATATTGTTTTCGTAAGGGATGAAGTTAGCAAAAAGATAAGTTGAAACTAAAACCTTTTTTCATTATTCGTTTCCCCATTTTGTGATATTTTGGATATCCCAAAGTTCTTAACTTGTTTGTATAGTTTTAGTGAAAAATACTATTCTCCCTCGTTTCCTATTAGATAATGAATGTTGTAAGAAAGTGAAACAAAAGACTATAGACGATAAACAACTTGAACTTGTAGTGCCATAGCTAATTATCAGCAAGGCGGGAGTGACTATATAACAATTCCTGTTTGACAACCTTTTTTAAAGATGAAAAAGTTTCTTTGCCGTACGCAAATACATGCGGTGAGATTCTGAGATTGATTTTGGTCATTTTTAAACATAATAAGCAGTCTGCAAAGCCCTGAAAAATGGGCGGAGAAAACTTACTGTCTCTAAAAGGAGTTTGTCATACAAAAAGCTGTTTAATAAGTAGATAGCCAAAGGAATAGTTGTTTAGGTTGCCTTTCTATTTTAGTGTTTATTTTCAGTCACTGGGTGTGAATCCTTCGGGTAATCAATAAACTACCGTGCTTTTAATGTTAAATGTTTTCTATGGTGTTCTGATTATGAACAACTATGTTATACGTCATGGAACCGCTGAGGATAAGCTTATGGCTGCTATTGATTAATTACATACAACATCTTTTCTACCCTTTCGAGCAAAGCTCGGCTAAAGCCAATGCAGACACTTTCTTCAATACCTAACTGTCTGGATTGGGCCAAGGAATTTTTATTGATTGTTCAACTTCCACTTGCTGTCAACCATTTTTCACTGCGTAAAACTGAAGCAGTCTTTAAAAAACCTTGAACCAGTTGGAACACGTTTGCAAAAAATGGAAACCCTACAAGCAACAACGACTTGGCTTCAAATGCAAAGTTTTCTTGTTGGTCAATTTCAAAACTCAACATTGGAATTAATATGGGACGAAAACAACCCACTGTCAACCTCAGTGTTAGCTCAATGTTTGGTGATAAATTGTGTGGTTTTGACTCTGAACGCAACAAAGCTAGAGCTCAATTTCCACAATCCGAAAGCTTCAAAAGACGAGATACTTGACGAAATATATCTACAAATATTAAGGAATAATACACGAGTTCTCAAAACACATCGGTACGTTACCTCATCCATACTTTTGGTTTTGGATTCCAAATTTCCTCCCGAGTCAAACCATGGCATACACGGGCTACAAACTGCGAGAAGGGAATACAAGGAGTTTGTGAAAATTCCTAATACTATTGTTTTGGAAACCCGATTTTCACAATTGACGAGCCTTCAACCTAAGGACAGACATTGCAGGACCATTTGGTGCCGTTCCTCTTATTTTCGTTAGTTCGACAGAAGATTTCGTGACCCTGGGTTGTTTCACATGCGGCAATGGGATTGACTTTTTTTATGATGAGGAAAGGGGGATGGGTTTTTATGGCGTAACGTTGAAAAAACTACCTGGATCGGCAGCCAGTCTCGGAATTCGAAATCTAATAAAGTTGTGGGAAAAGTTGCACTCCAACATTGACTTGAGATCTACGACTCCCCTTCAAACACAAAATTTTTCTTGTGATTCCAAGGTAGTAGAATGGGAAAGAATTGTCTGTGAGACTTATTTACCATATTGTACTTACATAAATTGCACAAACGTTCAAAACTGTTTTTCATTACTTCATTCGCTGATTGGGCTGTATCCATATTAGGAGTTTGAGTTCCATAATTTTGTATGGCAAACTTATTCCTATGGTCAAATACATGAAAGCTTCTACATACAAGTTTTTTCCCCAAAGGAGCATTTCTTTGATTCCAAACTGGGAGCGTTTCTGTATCCTTTTGAGTGGAGCATCTGGATTTGCACATTAGCCTTGATCACTTTAATATCAATATGTTTTATATGGGCGGAAGGTGTTACAATCTACAACGTAATGTTTTGGCAAATTACCGCCATCTTTGAGCAGGATGGAAGCCACCTAAAACTGAAGCGGATTCAGGTCAAAACCATTATGATTTTGTCAAATTGGGTTGATAGATAAATAGAATAGATAACACGTACTGCGAACAAAAGTAAACACTGTAAATTTATTCAACCGAATTTTTAGCGATGTAAAATTTAACAATTAAGAACAATAGACAAATTTTTTTTAAATTAAGAACAGGTTTTACTAATGCTAATATTTTGGTGAATTACTGTACTTTAATATTCCTATAATGTTTACGTAACACTAACAACTTATCCAGCTATCTACTCCATGCGGGCTTTCCGGGTTTACTAAATATATTGCTTTTGTTTCATGTATAATGTAATGTAATAGAATATTTGAAGGAATATTTTGAAGTTGACCAACCTTGCATAAGTTCAAAATGTAAATAGAAATAGGTTCGAGTTTGACTCAATATTAATGCATTGATTGTCATTGTCTCTCAAGAAGAATTCAACACATCTCTTCAATACAACCCCGTTGAAAGAATGCAATTGTGCTGATTTAGAAAGTAAGTAATACTAACGTTAGCATAATATGTCAAAGGAATTACGTAAAATCAGAGCCTTTGTCTTTGTCTTATTGGTAAATTTTGCCGTTATCTTATCACTTTTTACAGGGAGATGCTTGAAAGCGACGTGGTTCATTTACAACAAGCGACATGTGGTAAAATCGGGACTTGTAGAATTGTCCGTTAGAACAAGGGAGGTGCGCACGTACAATTTGGGACTGGCATCATGCATGGCTTCATTCCAAACTCGTTTTTAAGAAGAATAGGCTTTCCGAAGCTGCTAAAGAGAAACTTGTGAGCTTTTCAATGAAAGCTCGCATTTTCCAGCGTGATACCAAGTTGGATAAAGTGATATTAACAGCCCATAAAGATTTGGTTGCAAGTAAAGGCGCTGTCTTAGTATCAGTTGAGGAAGCGGAAATTGGTACAAAGGGCCATGTCATTAACAATAGGCTTCAATAAATTTGGCCCCTACGCATTGACGAAGGTTTTTGTATATTAAACCCCAAATTCAATTTTCAAATGAAATGGAGCAGGCAAAGGATATAGGTTAGCTGGATAAAATTGCTACTTTCAAGTTCATTTTTCATATTGTTGAATGTATACTATATTGACGAAATCGTATATGCATTGCATGCTGTATGTTCATTTAACTCTGCATTTTGAGCCTTATCAAGGTAAAATTGTTTTAGTTTCCAATCTCTTTTGAGTATAACTCTAACTTAAAAATTCCAACCGTTACAATATTGTTTGTCACAACTAGTTAATGAGTTAAGTATCATATTTAAATTATGAACAATTAATTATTTTACTTACCATTTAATGAATGAAGGATGCATATACGATTGACGTTCAGCTTGCTAAATACTAAATGAGTAACTTCTCCTATGCAATTCAATGCTACCAAACCATTCATTCAATTCATAAGTCACAGAAGCTAATGTAGGGCTCTTATTAATTCAATTTATTGATTGATATTTAAGAATCCACACTGCGCGCAGTGGGGCCGCTCTATAGCTAGGACCGGCTATAACAAAAATCTTAAGCTAGAGCATTGATTGGGGTGTCATTCGAACCGTAATGGCTTAAAGAATCCATTGCTGGGCGCTTTTTTAAATTGTGACCCTTGACCTTGACATTATTTGACCTTTTATGTTTCTTAACATCAAATCAAAAAACAAATTTTATAGGAAGAAAGCCCTTAAAAAGTTGTGTATAATTACACAGTTTCAGCCTGATCGGTCAATAGGGGCCTGAGTACTCAGGCCCCTATTGACCGATCAGGCTGAAACTGTGTAAGTATACACAACTTTTTAAGGGCTTTCTTCCTATAAAATTTGTTTTTTGATTTGATGTTAAGAAACATAAAAGGTCAAATAATGTCAACTGAGGTCAAGGTCACAGGTCAAAATTTCAAACAACGCCCAGCAATGAATTCCTTAGACCACTACGGTTCGAATGACGCCCTAATCAATGCTGTACGTTAAAATAGCCGTTTTTTCAATCTTTTGGCCCCACTGTGCACTGCAATCCTTCTCAGCAGCTATCAAGAAAGAACGTTTATCTGACATGTGTTTGATTTAACTAACTAACTCCGTAGGTATACAGAGGAGTTCTATGCCACAGTAGTACTACTTACGAGGAAATATGAATGTCAAGCACAAGATTTTGTTTATTTTATAACTGAATATTAGGATAAATGATAAGGTTGTCTGAGGGGATAGATCATAGACTACTAAGCACCAGCAACAAGTGTAACAAAAAACAAATTAGTAGACATTGAAAAGTATACCAGAACTTATTTAAAGTTATACGCTATATGTTATATGTTATATTGTGAAAAGTTGAAATGATCTGTAGTAACTGGAGAGAATATTTATGAAAACACATAGTTTTCTCATCTCATGCGACGGTATTCAAATATACTTAGCTTGTTCAAATATTTTTCTTGGAATAGGTTATGTAACTATTTAAAACTTTTAAAATTGAAATTGTTATGTGCAATCTTTACAAATTATGTATGTGACGATATCCTATAAATGGTTGGAATATTTCTATTTAAATGTTACATTTTTGCCATAAAAGGTACAATATTCATATGTGGCTTATTTCCCATGTACGTATGGTGCTGATATCACATTTACATATGATGCATTATATTTGTCCCTAAAATTTCCTGGGCCCAATCCAGGCATTTAGGTATTGAAGAAAGTGACCACATTGGCTTTAGTCGAGCTTTGTTCGAAAGGGTAGAAAAATATGTTGTATGTAATTAATTAATACCAGGCATAATCCTAACCTCAACGGTTCGATTACGTATAATATAGTTGGTTAAATGTATATGAACATCATACAGAATATTCAACATTAAAAGCACGTTATAGTCTATGGATTATCGGAAGTATTTACATATCCCATGCCAAAAAGTGTATACTAATAATATGTCAAAGTAGACAAGTTTTCCCTTGATTTTCTAAGTATTCAACAGTTTTGTTGTGACAAACCGCTTTTAAGGAGACAGAAAGTTTCCTCCGCCCATCTTCCTGGGCTTTGAACACTTGTGATTAAAAACGATTGAATATTTAGAGAAAGTGTGAATATATACCGAATTGTCCGGATCGCAATTTCACTCGACTAATGGGGCGTAGCCTATGCTTGTGATGTAATGTCTATAATGTTTAAATTTATGCAGCTGGTAATTAGGTTTAATAAATGTATAGTTTTTGTTTTTACTGTTGTTTACCTTTATTTACTTAAAATTGCAAATAATATCTAATAATCTATTAGTATCTGCCAATCTAACTCGATGAAGTTTACTACCTTTCCACATAACACGTAAGATGTTTTTAAAGATTGAAAAAAAAACGTTAAATTTTATAACACTTCATAAATATTTTAGTTAGTGCGGAAGTTCATTAATGAGAAAATGCATAATTTTTTTGTAAATACATCTCGTGTCTCCTATATGAATTATTTATTGTGCTTGGTTAGAGAAAATTATCATGCATTAAATTTTTTCATTGGTACGCGACGCCGACTTTAGCAAATGTAGTATCCGTTATATTTAAGCATATGTGTTTTGAAACCTTAAGTCAATTTTCAAAAATAATCACAGGTCCGTGATTGTGATTACTTTTGACAATTGAGTAAAGGTTTTTGACAATTTTAACGGATTTTATCTGACAGAAGTGCTGCCAATCATATATTTGAGACAATAATTATCCGTTTTATATGATTTAACTTAACAGATGAATTAAACTATCAGTAATGCAGGCAAAGATTCCAAATCAGAGTCAGTTGCAGACCTACTACATGTTTTACTCTTCAACCCTGGTACCATTCGTCATATCTTTCTTACGATTTCGTATTATAAAAAATTCCTTTTCATTAGGGGCTAGCTTACTTGGAGCGGAGTCGAATGCTCACGAGCCTGTGCCAATACAAGCAGATAAGTAGTCCCGATATTCCTCCTAAATGTTCAAGGAAAACTCATCCCCTTTGCGAGAACTGTGAGGAACTCATGAGCAAGGATTGGAAAATTCAAGGAGCGTTGGACCAGCTTGGGTTGCAAATCTCAAAAAATGTGACCATTATCGAAAAGTCAGTGGTAGATGACAATGTGTTGAATTGCGGACTCCAGCAACTGGCTTATCAAAGGGTTACTATTTTGAAGGACAGGATAATGGAGGGTATGTGATAAAATATTTGCTAGAAAGTTGAAAAATATCATGAAAATAATATTTTAACTGAATTTTTATCCATACTTGTTAATATTAATGATGATTCCTTTTTTCAGGTTATCGCAACAAGATGCAAATAAATGGCATCGTTTCGATAGCCGCAGTTAAGGTGGAGGTGAATCAAGACGCTGTTGTTATTACGCTCGCGTAATAACAACGGGAGATATTTTGGAAGAATCCGAAATTATCGTGGTTGAGGAAAAAAATGTCGTGTCAGACGTTTTAAATGAGCTTCAAGACTCCCCATTTTTTTCATTTCCAAGCGGCGCCCAACAGCAAAAAGGAGATGATGTTGATGCTGACCATGCTGAAGATGATGATAACCCTGGTGATATTGGTGGTATTGCTGAAGGTCAAAGTCACGGAGGAACTGGTATTCGTGTTTGTGATTCCAAAAGGGTTCAAATCAAGCAGGAAATTGACAAATAAGGCAAATGAAAATAAGCCTGGTAACACAGGAAAGTAACGATTTAGCAATTTAGGGGTTATAAAAGTAAACTGATGACATTTGACACTTAAGATGACATCCCAGATAAGCGCGCATGTCATGGTTGTCTGTCTTCTCTAATATTGGGCTAAGATGGCGTATTTGAAATGTATAGAAAGGGAATCCGTGTTTGAAATGCATAGCAAGAGATTCCGTAGTTGAAATGCGTAGCAAGAGATTCCCTACATGAAATGCATGCGGTATACCTGATGCTTGAAAACGGAAAGGTTATCATGACATTTGACCCTGAAGATAACATCGGACATACGCGTGCATAGTACTGTTGATCTTCTCTCGTGATTAGCTTTCGAATGATATGCTACATGGTATACCTTACGCTTGAAAATATGGGGGGGGGGGGCATGACTTTTCCCCCCAGGGGTAACTCCAATTTGGTTCATAAATGAAGTTTTCCTAAGCTATCGATTGGCAAAAACAGAATTAAAAAGGTCAAAGCGTTCTCGAGTTATCGTGCCCCGAATGGAACGACGGACGGACTGGACAAAGCTATAAACTAGCAATTTGTTAATAAATTTGGTTATACAAATGATTTGGAATTGCTGGGGAAAGCAAAATACAAATTTGTAGTTCTTCTGGTCACAACTCAAATACATACAAATTATTTGGAGTCCACATTCTGGATTTATTTGCTTGGCTGTCCGTTTTTGTTGCCCGTCAAGTGTTTTTCAACAAAGTAAAACGGAATGATCTTTTATTTGCTCAAAAACACTTTGAAGTGTTTTTGTGGAGCAACGTTTGTTATCACTTCCATTTACATAACGCTTTACAAGTAACCCACGTCATTTTAGATTCGCATTAACACGGGTGTTACGTAAACACGCACGTCATACTTTTTGCTGACGCACAACAAGTACGAAGCTTTATATGTCAACTACTACTTTTCGCATAAGTACTGTGTTTTTATTTGTTGGCATTACTCAAGTATCCATAAGCTATACATATAAAATCGAAACGAGGGGGAATCAATATGATTCCTAAATCCCTAAGGTTTTTATTCCTATGTTAAAGTTCATAAACTTTTAATAAAATCCCAAACCAAAAGGCAAGTGAGTACATGATTTTGACCAGTATGTAATTCTTTCGTCCATCGTGAGTATCGATCTCTACCTGAGCATTGTGTACTCCACTTGAAATTCTTTCCCTTGGGTGTTTACTATGTTTGTTTCCAGTAAACAGGATATTATTCTTTGGCTTGGCATAAGAAGTTAATGATCTGTTGGTCACATAAAGAATTTTGACATTTCTCCAGGTCCAGGCTGTACCTGGAGAAATCTTTAAGATTCAAAATGACTCAGCTGGGGCATCAAAAGACTCTTTTATTAAAGATTCTATCGTACTTCCACCGTTCCACACACCTCGTTCGTGCATGTCATGATCTAGGTTTTATATAGTCGATTGATAATATGATAATGAAAATTACAAAGGGGATAAGTTCTTCCTCGTCTCATATTATGTTGTTCTTATAAATTTGCTTTAATTTATTATGTTTTGTATGAACATCATACAAACCCCAAGTCAATCAATAAGGTTACAATTAAACAAAGGCGGTAGAATACTGAAAACTCAATATGTTATGCTTATCCTATCAATCTAAGTACTAATCCGAATGTTATTTCATGAAAAGTTTTAAAATTATCATTTGAATCGCTGATTTATGTATTCTTCACTTGAACATTATTACTGTTACAAACACCATCTACTTCGATCCTCTTCAGGTAAACACTGGTCGGCTGCAGGTTAAAATAATTCCACCATTCCTCTCATGCTCAATAACAGTTATCTTTTTTAACTTGCGACAAATGGTCCAATAGTCCTCCGTCGTCAGATATTCGGCAATAGCTTCTCCAACCCCTCCATAACGACGGAATGTAGAATAGGTTTGCTGAAAATGGAGAAGTTGGAGCTCTTCCAATGCCGGGAACTTGGGGAGAACAGTTTGGCTGAGGAGCATCGCATGCATTTCCTTTACGGGGAAGGGAAAAGCTAATGTTTTCAGGTGGGGAAATTTCACTTTAGATGTAGGCAGCTTTCCGTAAACTCTTTGCAGTTCCTCCATAAACGGATCTTGTCGTTGTTGTTCTTCTTCTTCTTCTTGATCATCGTCATCGTCACTTGCTTCTGGTTCTGGGACGAGGTTGCTCCAGTAATCATTTAAAAAGAGGTCTACCAACGTCTTGGAAAATCGATCAACATAACAAAACACGTCATAAACATTCCCACTCCACCCATAACCATTCTTTATGTTGATACACAACCGAAGAAGGGACACTGCGGGCCCATTCTGCTGCAAAGCGCTAGGGGTAGGGTATGAGAGCGTGAGTTGTTTCAAGTTTGGAAGTGGAGCTGTTACCGGAGCATCACAGTCGTTTCTGAGCTGAATCAATTGACATGCAACCGGCTCCACTAGCCACTGGTTAAATGACGGAATCAGACGATATCCTGACTTGACCGTGGATTCCGTTTGTACTGACTCAATCACCAAAGTTTTGAGTTGAGGCAAAGCTGGCAGGGGACGAGGGAACTTGTCTTTAGACACTGTCAAGTCCCTGATCACCAAGGCTTTTAGGTTTTGACACCTCTCCAAAATGCCCACAAGAACATCAAGATCCACAATAGTTAAATTATTCAGGTACAAGAATGATAGATGATGTCCAACTTTTGTAAACAAATCCATCAGACGTATAGTTTTTTGTGTCCGTTGTACGACATCACGACGGCCATAATTAAACCCCACCTGCACTGCCTTCCCTGGAAATGGGTTACTTCCGTTGTAACCACTTAGAGATGGCGGACAAGAGATCTCATCTTGTTCCAATCCGATGGTCTGTGTATAGAAGATTGGCACCTTTGAAAGAGGAGTTGGACCTGAGTTCCAATGATGAAAAGGAGGGCACCAAGCTCTTACGGTTGACAGAAGACTCTTTTCCAAGATTTCGTCTAGAAAATCCCTCCAACGGGAGCGGACTTGACGATAAGCAATCACAGATTGGAAGTTGGAACTCCAAAACTCTTGACTCCAGCGGTATGGTCGTTCTGGATCCACCACTACCAATTCTTCCAAAATCGATTTGAGCATCTGAAAATTACAGAAAAATCTCATTTGAACTAATTATTCATTTTTCATCAAATATTCAAAATTAATAATGGTAACTAAATAAAACTTGACTCACCTCGTTTGGAAGGTCATCTAGTTCAAGTGCAGTTTTTTCACAGGCAGCAGATTCCTCTACGACAGGATGAACTCTTTTATAATAACCTTCGCCTTCCATTGTGAATTAATGTGAATCCCCAGATTTTTTACGCTCAGTTTAGCCCCTCGAATTTCAAAACACGTGCATCCAAATTCTAAGAAAATAAAAAAAATGACAGCCGGCAAATTAAACTTTTGTTTTTGAAGATGGTTTTCTCCGCCGTTATGAATTGTAACACATAAAGTTTTCCCCACAAAATTTAAAAAGATAAATGTACAGTAAAAGTGTTTTTTTTGAACTTACTCTCCTTTCCGTTAACTTCACGTTTGTGTAGTTGAATAGAGAAAAAATATTGGTATTTCTATCGACGACCAACATCAACTTGTGTGCGCTCCTAGGAAAAAGGAACATGAACTTAATATTGCAATTTTGTAACTGAACAGAGCTCAGAAATATCATACATATAAAATGTATGATTAATTTTCTATTTTAGATGCTGTCAAATTGGAAGCTGGAGTGAACTGGTTTGGAGAACTGAACCTGTTTTCAAAAATAGAAAATAAAAATTCATTTTACTCAGGCGCAACCTCGCTCAGGAGGTAGAAAAGTAGAATGTGGTAATACAATGCGATACGCACCAAAGTAAAGGAGCATTCAGTTCACTCGATGCTAAAGTACCTTGTAGTACTCTTTTTACATAAACGAGATTTAGTTATTCAGCTCCCCCACGAAAGTATGTTTCATGTGTGGAAAGTATTGAATGGAAACTAAGGTCTGCTTCTTGCTACTGCTACTTGGTACAAGCGATGCAGAAGGAAACCAAATCTACTTCTGTTTCCTACACTTTTAAACAACCTTGGGAAAAAGGGACGAGAGGAGAGAGAGCTTTCTCATTCTATGCATTATATAGGTACCTTTCCACGTACGTACTACATGCACATTACAGCATCAACATAATAATATACAGCGAGTCTTCCTTTCTTGACTTAAACCAAAACCGAATGAATGAAGGGAAGGACAAATGCTCAAGTGGTCGTGGTTAGGTTCGGATGTATATTGGTGTTTGGATATATATCTATGTATCCACAGACTAGCTTATATGTTGCGGTTCTTGTATCTCAATTCCAACCCTTTTGTATATTTCTGTGTGAAGGAAGCAGTATAGAAATCAGCTCAATTGAGAGAGCAATGAGCAATCCATCCTAAAGTCTAAGTGAATTTTGTGGAAAGGAAAAAGGATTAGATTTGAATAGCTGTTTATTCAGTGGGTTATTATTGGGTTGGCTGGATCTATTTATGGACAGAACAGGATTGAAAGTAAGCAAGAAAGAACAAAAATGACGATGGGTATAAAATAAAAAATATACGCCACAACACAACATAATTTTTTAAATGGGTCGTCAACTGGAAGGAAAAGGAAATGTCACCGTAAAAAATATTAACAAAATATTGTTTACTAAAAAAACTTTGGAATCTAAAACTCATCCCACCCCTACAATAATAAATTCTCAGCACGAGAGAAAAAAATGTGTAAATATTTTATGTGGAGAGGAACAGGAGGATAAATAAGCAAAAAAAAGGGCAGAACAGACTAAAACATTCACGTATTTTGGTAGTGTTGGGATTGTATAGAGGAAGCATTGCAGCAGATATATTACGTGTCTACCTTCTCACCTCTCTTTGCTTAACATATCCAAGTACGCAAGCTTGCCAAAGAGAAGAGCGAGTAGGGGATGGGATTAATTTTATGTATATAGCATGCAACAGAATGGATCGTAAGCTAGAATAAAATGAGCAGCTCAACACGCACCCCTTATAATCTCTCTAAAAGCCAAGAGTAATAGAAGGAACAGAAGAAGAAGAAATCTTTCTTCACCATATACTTCGAAAAGATTTAGGCTGTAGCTATGTGTTTTGTTTTCAGCTAAGGAAAAGTAAAAGGGGGTTCTTGGGGTTCATGAGCTTTTATATTCCCAACATGCATCTTTCCGTCGTCTATATATATTTCAACAGCATTAGGGGATATAAAAGCATGTGTCTGTAGTTTGTGCTGGTTTGGTTGCATGCACATAAATGATGAGGATGTTTATTGCCGTAGCTGCTTGAGCTGCAGTTGTTTTTCTGTTCAAGTAAAAACGGCTGCAGCATTAATAAGTAATCGGCTCCGCATCATCTAAGTGTGACTAAACAAAGGCATTAACTTAACTATTGAGTAGGAATTTATTTGCTGCTTCCTGAAATCACTTTTCCAGTAACAAAAAATGTTTCTTTAAATTCAAAAGTGGTTTGGAACCTTTTTGAAGCATATTAATCGCATTCAATTTTTGCGTACACTACTGAAATACAAATAAACGTGATAAATGAATACATAGATGTGTGTATAATCAGCTAAGGAATAAGATTTTTTGTTTATTAATAACGTTGAACGTAAACTCAGTCGCACAATTTCCCCCATTGCTTTTTCCAACAATGCTTTCGTTTAGGAATCTTTCATGCTCCTTTGTTTTAATTAATGTTGAGTGCTTTTGAAGCAAAATTAATCTCAGAATCTCACCGCATGTATTTGCTTACGGCGAAGAAACTTTTTCAACCTTAAAAAAGGTTGTCAAACAGGAATTGTTACATAGTCACTACCGCCTTGCTGATAATTAACTGTGAAACCTCAAGTGCGAATTGTTTATTTCGTTCTCCTGAAAGTCTTTTGTTTCACTTTCTTACAACATTTAACATATAATAGGAAACGAGGGAGAATATTATTTTTCACTAAAACTATATAAACAAGTTGAGACTTTTGGGATATCCAAAAAATCACATAATACGGACACGAATAATGACAATTTTTTTTAGTTTGAACTTATCTTTTTGCGACTTCATCCTTTCTGAAAAGAATATGAAACTGAATAGGAAAGAAGTTTTTTCTTACTTGCAGATCATGTTGTATGATGATATCTTCATCCAAATCCAACCTTTGATGTATTGAGCACAATGCTTTCTTTTCTGAACGTTTTTCTTACACTATTCTTTGAACGTTTTGCAGCGGAATCCATGTAAAATGTTAGCTACCCTTTTTGACAAGAAATGAAGACGAATTACTACATTTCTTTGATAGGTCAACATGATTTGGGGGTAACTTAAGTGACGTACTCTATTCAGAATCAAGTTTTTTTCCAACTTGGGAGCCAGATTAAATTCACCTTTTTGGTGCAATTAGTACACCATAAGTTATGAACGAATACGGGGTAAAACCTTATTTCATTACCCCAGGGGGGAAAATATCCCCCTTTTACCGTCCGATTTCTTGCTTCATTAGGCCGTGGATGGCGTCTACAGTTCTCAATGAAATTGGATGAAATTGTTTTCATAGATTCCTGATGCGATTTTGGACACCGGTCAGGAATTAGTTTTTCCAAAAGGTGCCCTCTGGTGGCAGAAAAAATTCATGTTTAAAATGGTCTAGCAAAGGAAATCGAGACATCTCAAATAAGACGTTTCAACCACTCTTCCAGCAAAAATAGTATGTAGTACATTTGTAGAGAGTAAACGTCAACCAAATATGCAATGATTCAAGTGGTCAAAATTTAGCTATTTTTACCCAAAAATATATAATTTTAGAGACCAGGTTTTAATTTTATGTCTCTAAAATTATACATTTTTGGGTAAAAAACCTTGAGCATTAATGCTCAAAATTGTAAAATACTTAAAAATCTCAAACCTTGGAAGAATTATCTTCATTTTGCAAATGGATGTAGGAAAATTATATCAACTAGGAATTAAATCTCAATTCTCTTCAATGAGATTGTGCCCGTTGAATGCCTACTCGGCAAATGATATTTAATCTCCACTTCACTTAGGGTTATCAATCCAACCCAAGCCTCCATTTCTGGAAAGTTTCACATAAAATCCTAATTTCGTTTTACTTCTTGGCTTGGTTCAAGCATCAATTAATATTTTCAGTGTCTAATAATATAAATAAATGTCAGATAAATTTATTTAATTGTATAAAAACCGCCGTATTCAATTCGGTCATTACATTACGTATGTATGTATGTATTTAAATATATATATTACTGCGACAATAAAGTAAGGAAAACTCAAAGAAAGGAATAAAAAACGTTTCTCCAGTTTTCTATTATACGTATACACGCAAAGTCGAAAAAATAATGTATAAAGGATGGCCAATAAGTTAGCGAACTAGCGTATTTTGGTCGTATTTTCCACAAATGTGGACTTTTTTACTTCATTTTTTCAGCATAATGTAGAGAATCTTAATAGTTACGTATTTGTATCCTGAAGAGCCTTCTGAACCCCTTTCGTAGCTGTGGAGCGAACCATTTGTGCAGCATGCTCAATAAGGGCTTTTCCGGGCATTCTCAAACTTCCCTTGGAATTTTTGTCCAAATCTGCTGGAATCCCGGAAAGCTTTTGGGTGTATTCTATTGCTGCAAGTACCTGCTTTTGCAAATCACCCAACAAATTTCAATTTCGCGACATTGGGAAAAATTTGAGAGGTTCTTGCCGTTGGGTACAAATTCGATGTTTTTGGGCCAAAGGTACTCCTGAGTCTTTTTTGCATAATGCAAAGAAGAAGCTCGGTCAGAAAACTACATCTTCAATATCATGATGAGCATTGATAAAGGGAAGCAGACGATGCTTGAGATATTCCGAAATGTTGATTTACGCCGTCATAGTTCCCTCTGAAAAGTATGGTTGCGAAAGTTTCCAAATTCGTCCATCGTCTGCCGTATCAAGATTTTTTTGGGGAAATTAGTCTGGGACCGATACTTTTGAGCATTGGGGACTTCCGCAGGATCTGAACTATGGTAAAACCTTTGTCCCGGGCTTTAAAAAGCATCCAGGTGGACGTACGTCTCGTCTTTAAAAACCAGAATTTTCTCCGTGGGTTTTCGCCGTAAAAACTTTGACCCCTCTTGTACCCGATTTTCCCGATCTTTAATGTTTTTTGGGCACGACTTCGGTGTCCTGGCTTTAATGCCCAACTTCTGAGCTTTAATATGGCTCAAAGTTTTTGGTAAAATACGGATGGTCTTTGCCGCCTGCTTCACTGTTAAGGTTGAAGTCTTGCTCAATGCTTTCTCCACTTTATGTACATTTCTGGGGGTTGTAACGGTAACTGGACGTCCAGTTTTCTTCTCGAAAACTACCTAAAAAGATTCTCCACCCTTTTTTAGGTACCTGTAGATAGTTGTTTTTGATCATCTTTCCTCCTTAAAATGATGCCACGGTTTTTTCGAGTCACGACCACCCGCGTCAAAATGGTAATGTAAAACCCGATCCGCGAGCAGCTGACTTTGAACTCATGTTAAACTTGAATCCGACATTTTAGAAACTCCAAAATTGCATATGTATGAGACAAAAGTATGGTCTTTTTAACGCACTAACTCTTATTAAATTACAACAACAGGTGATCGATTAATTTAAGTTTGAATGCTAGTTCGCTAACTTATTGGCCATCCTTTATTATGAAACTTCACCAAAATATTTTTGAACGATTTGATGTGGATGCTGGAACAAGACGGAAATGAGTGTGTGAAGATGAAGAAATATGATGGGAAGGAGAAGCAAGCTAAAAAAAATACTTTGCACTTGCCTTCCAAAAATTTTCCCCAATATGCGTATTTGTGAATTGGGGCTCATATTCAAATTTGCCATTATCAAACTTAAGAAAAATTTGTTTGATTTTGGCGAAAGGCTACCCAAAATTCATGACCTTTCTTTTTTTCAAGCGTCAAGCATACCGTGTGGCAATCAAATCATTCGACAGCTAACCATGGGATAAGATCATCCATGCATGATACGGGCGCTTATCTTGGGTGTTATCTTAGGGGTCAAATGTCATCAGTTTTCTTTTATAACCCTTAAATTGCTAGTTCGTTACTTTATTTTGTTACCAGGTTTACTTTTTATTTCATTTTTATCAGAGGCTCGTGCGTCTTATGAGCAGGTTAAGCGGGGCAAAGACTCATGAAAGTTATGAGTCTCGTCTCATTTTACCTTTCCTACTGGCTATACCGAATTTAATATCTGCTGGGGTTTTCCCCACTTCATTTCATTTCTATAGGCATCTGTGCAAAACATCAACATATTGCAAACAACTTGATATTTTTACGACTGTTTTAAAATTAAACTCGATCACTTAAGATGATTAAAATTAATTTATTCATGAAATAATTAGTTTGATACCGATTTTGAATTGTTATTTCTCCTTCCATAAAAAGCCAGTAATAGAAATTTTCTACGAGTGAGCTGAAGGATAGAAAAAAAGTGATTAATTTTCATCGCAAAGCTAGAAGACGAAGCCACTATGGATAGTCAAGAAGCTCTTGTTTTTCTACCTTTTTTTATTATGGAGCCATCAGAAAAGCCAGGTAAGATATTGGTTCCACGTGCCAGTTCCAATTTTCTCCTTGATTGTTTTTGTCATGGAGTAATTAGCAATCGTGTAGAAAAAAACAATTATTGGTTCTAAATTACTTGTATTCACTCCTGCATTATACAGGCTCCACATTATTACTCTTACGAACACGCTCTCCTATTTGTCAAGTTCCAATCAAAACTGGTTTTCCCCTAGCTCTAATTGCTTTTTTGTTGCTCAAAAATGCCTGGATTGGGCCCAGGAATTGTTATTGATTATTCTACTTCCACTTCCTGTCAACAATTTTTCACTGCGAAAAACTCAAACAGTCCAAACCACACCTTTGAACCAGTTGGAACACATTTCCATAAAATGGAAACCCTCCAAGCAACGACGACTTGGCTTCAAATGCAAAATTTGCTTGTTGGCCAATTTCAAAACTCAACATTGGAATTAATATGGGACGAAAACAACCCACTGTCAACCTCAGTGTTAGCTCAATGTCTGGTGGTAAATTGTGTCGTTTTAACTTTAAACGCGACAAAGCTAGAGCTTAATTTCTACAATCCGAAATTTTCAAAAGACAAGATACGTGACGAAATATATCGAAAAATATTAAGGAACAATACCCGGATTCTTAAAACACATCGGTACGTTGTCCCAGACCTACTTTTGGTTTTGGATTCAAAATTTCCTCCTGAACCCCAGCATGGGATACACGGGCTACAAACTACAATACTCGAACGAAACGAGTTTCTGAGATATCCTAACATTATTGTTTTGGAAACCCGATTTCTACAATTGACAAGACTTCAAGCTAAGGACAGACTTATTTTAGGACAATTTAGTGCCGTTCCTCTTATTTTCGTTAGTTTGAAAGATGATTTCGTAAGCCTTGGTTGTTTCACATGCGACAACGGGATTGACTTCTTTTGGGATGGAAATAAGGTGATTAGTTCGTATGGCGTAACGTTGAAAGAACTACCTGGATCGGCAGTCAATCTCACATTTAGAGCCCTCATCAAATTGTGGGAAAAGTTGCACTCCAAGACTGACTTGTCGTCTGTGACTGGTGAGACGCGCCACAGTCGAAACCAACATTGTTCCAAGTTCACTATTATGAGAAGCATATTCTGTGAGACTTTTTTACCATATTCTACGTACATAAATTGTACAAACGTTCAAAACTGTTTTGTAGTACTTCATTCGATGCTTGTACTGTATCCATATTATGACTTCGAGTTTTTTAATTTTGTATGGCAAACTTATTCCTATGGTCAAATGGAACTAAGCTTCTACATACAAGTTGTTTTTCCAAAGGAGCACTTCTTTGATTCCAAATTGGGGGCGTTTTTATATCCCTTTGAATGGAGCACCTGGATTTGCGCATTGGTTGTGATTGCTTTAATTTCAATATGCTTTATACGGGCTGAGGGTGTTACAATCCACAACGTAATGTTTTGGCAAATTACCGCCATCTTTGAGCAAGATGGAAGCCACCTAAAACTGAAGCGGATTGAGATCAAAACCATTATGATTTTGTGGATTTTTGTTCTAGTATTGTTACGGCAGGGTTACAACTCATCATTACTCTCATTCATGGCGGCAGAAATTGAGCAAACCAATTATCCACAAAGCATGGAGGAGCTCTTGATTCGACCAGATTTTGAACTTTTGTCACCGACAGACTTTCATAAACAATTCACATATTGGTTTAAGCATTGGAGAAACAAGCTGGAGTTACCGAAAAAATTGAAAATCCTTTACCTCCGAATTCTGTTCAAATCATACTTTGCAGATGATGACAATTACCTACAAACACAACAAAATATCGCAGATGGAAAACGGGTCGAATTAAAAAAACTTCAACCGATGTCAAAATCCAACGGCAAAGCACTCGCTGTTGTCCTTAATGGACCAACCGTAGTTGAGAACAAAATATTTGAGTAATCTGTTTCAATGTTGCAAGAATATGATGGAAACTTGAATGAAAAGGGAGCTCTGTTTTTTGGTGACATGAGACTACATCACGCTGTTCCCAAACAAATGGCATTTTATAAGAGAGTTATTTTATGGGTACAGAAATACGGGAGTTTTGCCGCATTTCGATTTCCCCGATTTTTAGCATCATTTGCTGAATCAGGACTTTATCAACTGACACATTCACGTGCTGGAAAGTTGCAAAAAGTCCGTAATTGGAAGGAATTGAATCCTTATCGTAGACTGGGAATAAGCAATGCAAGTATATTCAGCAGGATTTTCTCCGCTGATAAAGAACCAAAACAGCAGCATGCAGAGGAGCATACAAAATCTAAATTGGCTGCTTTTACTGGAACTCTTCTTGTCACTGGTTTTATGTTAGGCTTAGCTTTTGTGATTTTATTGTTTGAAAAATTGATTCCTTCGTCTTCAACCTCAGTAGATGGGAATGGGTGCTCTACGCAGGCGCAGGTTATTTCTGGAGGATCTACGAGTGACGTTGCTGCGAATGAAAACAAAATTTTTGTCATACGGAATCGTAACAAAGATATGGCGAATGGTCCCAGGGTTGAAGTTGTAAAAAGTAGTATTTTAATCAATGTAATTGAGCTACAACTAACTTAAATGTAGAATCTCTCCATATACTACTGAGGTTTAATTGATTTGTCAAATGATGTAGAACGAACAATTATTGTCTCAGATTTAATATATTTCTCTCATCTGCCCGATAAAATCCGTTAAAAGAGCCTTCACTCAATTATAAAAGTAATCACGAGCATCCATTATATATGAACCTGATAAGTGGAGTTTGTATATATTATCGAATTTCCTCATTAATTAATGTCCTCACTAGTGCAAATATTTAAAAAGGGTACTATATACATAATAAAATTTAACACTTTTCAATTTTTTGTGCGTTTTAAGGAAACCTTACATGTACACAAATCTGGAGCAAAATTAATTCACCGTATTGTGTAGAAGTAGTAAATAATGGCGAGTTTGATTGTTAGATGTATATGGAATATATAACACGTACTGTAAATAAAAGTAAAACTTTAGAATAAAATAGAATAAAAAAGAATTTATTCAACCAGATTTGTAGCTATATAAATTTAAACTATCAAGAACAAACGACAAATTAAGCTTTTTTGACAAAGAATAATAGGTTGAACTAATTCTAATGTTTTGGTGTTGTATTGTGCTTTAATATTCCCAAAATGTTTACTTACAACTACAACTATTATCTACTCCATGCGGGATTGTTGGGCTTACTAAATATATGTCTTTTATTTCACCCAATGTATAATTTAATAGATTATTTGAAGCAATATTTTGAAATTAGTGAACCTTGCAGCAAATAAAAATATATGGGAAAACTGTAAAGATATATGAGTTTAAAGTAAAAAAAAACATTCTTACCACTTCGAGTTCGAGTACTTCAAGTCAATATTAATATTGATTGTCATTGTCTCTCCAAATTGATCTACTAGCATTGCTTTAAAACCATTGCACTATTTGCAGGAGATTTGGAGCAACAACCTAATATTTAGGTTGAGTGACGTGAGATGAAGTGCCGAGATGTTGGATGCAACATAAGGCAAAGGTACACTTCACACAAGAAGTGTAGAACACATATGCGTAATCGCACATTAGGTTATTATTTAAATGAATGAAAGGTATGTTGATGAATGTATGTGTGTGGCATTGAAAGATGCGTAAAAGGGAATACTCCATTCCATTCCAGGATTTCTCATCATCAACATCAATATACTTTGTGCTGTCAAATATATATAATATTTCTTTCGTAGATTTTGCAGTGAATATTTTCCGTTGTAGTGTTAATATTTCACCTTCAATAAATTCGTAGTTTTCGCAATAATAATATTGCTTCAAGTAAATAGTTCGCTTCTATTATACGCTTATTACCACCAGTAGTGCTTACGCGATTATCGCTAGTTGTATCCGCATCACACTCACCTCATCTTCTGATATAGGTTATATCAACCAGGTACGAAACACCCACTCACACATTTATGAAAATATATACAGAATATCTTCAGACATACGGGTATTGCCTTGTTCCTCTTGTTGCTAATATTCGTAATAGTCTTGCATGGCGAGTAAAAACCAGGTGGTGATATTGGTCAATTAGTGATTTTTGTGTAGTGACATTAACGGGGTGGTGGTCAATTTTATGCAGAGCAGTGTAGACTTGCTGTCATAATTTGACATGGTTATTGCATAATATTTTCGGCAGTAGTATGAGCTAGTTTTAGTGAAGAAAATTTCAGTTTTTTTAGTGATTTTTACCTCGTACAAGTCAGAAAAAGTTCATGACAATTTTTTTCCCCGTTATGCAAATGAGATCAAAGCCGCTCAATTTTTTTTTCTCTCTTTGTTTAATTTTGCTCAGCTAAACGCTATATGAGAATATGCTTGCAAACCAAGAACCAACGTAGTTTAAAATGTAGATTTTTTGTTTTGACTTACTGCAACGATGATATGAGTATAGATATGCTTTGTCAAAGTAGAATTTAGTGTTTATGCATATGCTAGCCACATCATCAAGTACTTACAGAAGTGCATACAATTTTGATTTTCGCTTTGAGTGTTGATGTTACTGTCTTGCACTATGAATTTCTGTTAACAAGTATAGTCATAAGTGCATATGAGACTCATTTAAATACCAAAATATATTCATGTACATTTAGCATAAATCGCTACACGAGTGTAGCTTACACCGATACCGGTTGCGGTAGTGTGTTGTATACTCACTGTTGCGACACGAATGCTTACACTTACACACTATGATATGTCGGTAGCGACATTTTTGTGTTTGTCACACTCACTCAATACATAACTCCGGTAGCGGGGTTTACACTATATACACTCACTTCTACGATACTGGTTGCAGTATACACACAAATAACAAACAAAATCTCACATCTTTCTAAACTACACACAAACGAATTGGAATCTACACATTTGGATGGAATCAGAATGGAATCACCAGACATTCATTATAAATGAATGCATACTAAGTCAGTTATCCTGAACTTACGTATAACTAAGCTTTTTGTTTGGACTGATGTTGATGAGACAAATTAATGTCTGACGAAAAAGGAGCCAGTTGCTGATACTAAGAAGTGTACAGCCCGAAGCGGAAAAATTATAACAGACATCAGATAACCAACTAAAGCAAACAAGAAGAAAATAATAAAAGCACTCAACCAATTGAACCCTTACTCCCAACTGAAGGTACTATAGATCGGGTAGCCGTTCTACCTGAAGCTAAAAGGAGTTTCATTTATGGTTTGGTAGCAAACCAATATCTTTGGGAAATTGGGAGAGACAAGTAGACTCAAACATGAGCGATATAAACGCTAAGATAACGAAGGCCGTTGAAGACGCCCTCGCCAGGCAATTATGGGCATTCACCCAGGAGAGAGAGAAGGACAGACAGCAGATGAACCAAATGTTGGAAATCATCAAACAGCAAACCGACGTAATGCAAGCCAAGGACCAGACGACAGCAGGCGCAATTGCAGAAGCTATGAAGGGGCTCACGCTAACCACCATGAAATGCAACATTGACCCACCCAAATTCGATACCAAGAAGCTGACACCAACAGCTTTCCTCACAGCATCAGAAAACCATTTCAAAAGTATGGCTTACGATGCATCAAAGTACCTTACTCATGTAAAATCCTTACTTCCGGAAGACGCCAAGTCATGGTACAACCATGAACTACCCACTTTTAAAACATGGGATGGATTCAAAACCGCTTTCGAGGCTAAATACAATAGTTGGCAGGACAAAGAAAGACGACGCAGAGAACTTGAGAAGAAACAACAACAACTCAACCAGCCGACTAACAAGTTCATTTATGATTTGTTGGACTTGTCCAAGCAATGCTTCCCAGATGACAACGCAGATGACCATGTGAGAAGGGCACAGGCTGCACTCCACCCAACCCTACGCATTGCACTTGGGCCAAGGACTTTCAAAACAGCAAATGAACTGAACGACGCATGCGACTTCGCCACTTCATCACTTGAAGCCCAAGACATGCTGTGGAAAAGATCCTTCACTGTTCCACCAATGAAAGCAGAAGACAGGAAAGATTATTCCAGCAAACAGAAGCCAAATGATCATAAGAATTTTGAACCAAACCAACAAGGAACCGGAAGGAACACCTTGGAACGTGGATTTTTCGGAGACAACCCAAATGACAACTTTGGAGAAGGAAACCGAGGAAGTCTTGGTGGATTCAACCCAAACAGAGGAAACCCTGAGAGTTTTTACTCATTCAGTGGAAGAAACAATGGAGCAACAGGAGGTCAGAGAGTCCAGGAGAATGAAGACAACCATAGCGCTGGAGCCGAAAGAGGACATCCAAGTGGACCAGGCGGCAGACCCATCACGGATAACAAGACAACCCTGCAACTTGGTCGTGTCCTAACCTCCAACAACTTGGAGAAATGCTTACGTTGCCATGGATATAACCACTCCATCAATAATTGTCCGAGTCCTAGAAGAATGGCGTTGGCCACATTAGAGGATGGAACCGTAGTCCAAGTATATTTACCTGAGCAGGCGGACGGCACTGATTGCATCGGTAGCGATGCGTGCCAGTTAAATGAAAATTTAAACTAATAGGGGAAGGTACACCAATTCGCCAAGGATACCCTTTCCCCACTATGAGTCTACACCCAAATGGCGTACCAGTGATTAAAATCACAACGAAGAAAAGCATTATAAATGCACTACTTGACACAGGATCAAGTCACTCTTTAGTGGATCGGAAACTTGCAAAACTATTGCAACCAAACTTCACGATTGAAGAAGGAGAACCATTAGTTTGTGCCAATGGCTCAACATGCAAACGAATGAGAAAAATTAACTTGCAGCTAACAAAAGGAGCTAAGGAAATCAACCATGATTGTTACGTGATGAATAGTTTACCAGTACAATGTTTCATCGGAGCAGAAGTCTTGAAGAAGTACGACATGGTGCTTCAGCCGAAACATCAGAAGTTTTGGTTCGGTAGCGAACATAACTTCTGCTTCCCAATAAATGGAACCTTTAAGAACAAAGCGACAGTTAATCTTACGACCGGATCGGACCAGAGGGACGCCTCAAAGGACAAGATCCAACGTAATATTAAGGAACCTTTGAACAATCACCCAACCATGGCTGGAAACTATATCAATCACATGAAAGAGAAGAGGGAATCAAATAAAGAATCTGAAGACCACGTTTTTGCTCCAGTGGCTTCACCATTCAATGACAGTATCACTCGCGATGAACTGATCAGAGAACAGAACATAAACGATTATTGCAAGAAACCCATAGAAGAATTGAAAAAGAAGAATATAGTTTCGAGAATCCTAATCGAAAGGATAGAAAACGGGAACGTGACAGATCCAGCAATACTCCAGATGTATTTCGAGGAGGATGGGCCGTCAATCATAGGGCTGGTGGGAGTAACTTACGAGTTTTACCCACACGCGGAGACATTGGATTATCCATTGACCGCACAGCTAACGGGATGTGAAAATTCACTACCCTCAGAAGAAGGCATGCCAAGCATAAATCTGGAATTGGCCATTCCAGTAGCACTAACCGTTACCCGAAATAAAAATTTAAAGAAGAAAAAGAAGGAAGACGATCCACAGAAAATGAAGAGTAAAGATTTACTGAAGAAAATAAACACTAGCACTTACTGTGCCACTAGCAGTACCCTATCCTTGCGAAAGCGGATCCTCAAGATGTCACTCAATAGACATCGGGCGTACAAGCCTATCACCCGGAAAATCAAGGACCGTTTCCACTGGTATAGATGGATAGCGAGAGAAGGAAGTACCTTAAGGAGTACCGAGGTTTACCAACAGGTTAAATCCCTAAAGCAACTCCATCATATGGACTAATTCAGTCCACACGGATACCGGGCCACGACATTGAAGCCATTTATTGGCAATGTGTAAAAAGAGATTGAAAGAATGAGAATGCATCACAATGCATACGAAGGAGACACATAGCTTTAACTTTAAAGATTCGGGTTGCCGAATAATGTGTGTGCTAGATTCGGGTTGCCGAATGATGTTTAGTTAAATTCGGGTTGCCGAATATAAACCATATGATTCGAGTAGTCGGATATTTCATATACCGTGCAATGACACGAGTTCCTTAAGCGTAATAAAATAAAGAAGGACGTAGGATTCGCCTACAACAAAGATGACTCAGAAGGGGATCGACATGTATGCAGAGTCCCAACAAAATCAATAAGAGATCCCAGTCAGGAGAGGAGGCGTTAGTTTACCCCAAACCAACCCCCCTACCCCCCAGCGGAGAGTCCGTTCCGGAGGGCATCATGGAGGTGCAATGCAGGAGATTTGGAGCAACAACCTAATATTTAGGTTGAGTGACGTGAGATGAAGTGCCGAGATGTTGGATGCAACATAAGGCAAAGGTACACTTCACACAAGAAGTGTAGAACACATATGCGTAATCGCACATTAGGTTATTATTTAAATGAATGAAAGGTATGTTGATGAATGTATGTGTGTGGCATTGAAAGATGCGTAAAAGGGAATACTCCATTCCATTCCAGGATTTCTCATCATCAACATCAATATACTTTGTGCTGTCAAATATATATAATATTTCTTTCGTAGATTTTGCAGTGAATATTTTCCGTTGTAGTGTTAATATTTCACCTTCAATAAATTCGTAGTTTTCGCAATAATAATATTGCTTCAAGTAAATAGTTCGCTTCTATTATACGCTTATTACCACCAGTAGTGCTTACGCGATTATCGCTAGTTGTATCCGCATCACACTCACCTCATCTTCTGATATAGGTTATATCAACCAGGTACGAAACACCCACTCACACATTTATGAAAATATATACAGAATATCTTCAGACATACGGGTATTGCCTTGTTCCTCTTGTTGCTAATATTCGTAATAGTCTTGCATATTTTTTGGGTGGAGTTTAAACATGATTGCATTTATTCAGCTTTTAGTTTTAACTCATGACTTGAGATCCCTTATAAATGGATGAGAATGTTACGTATAAATCTTGTTATATATACATTCATCAAATCAATCTTTGTATTGATTCCATTTTTGGGTAGATTTTAGGCGGCTTCAACTCAAAGCATCTCAAGTGCGTTTGGCCCGGTGAGGTGATGATATGAATAATAATCGAGTTCATCCTATGAATCCGCTTGGGATATAATGTCACAGACCGACTGACTTTCCATCGAAACCAACCCTTCAAAACCATCTAATGAGAGTTCTATAATTACACTACCTGCCAGCGCTGGACAAACTATAAGAAACGATGCTACTAAATCGAAAAATTACTAGGAGTTTGAATGAAAATATACGCCGTAAAGAAATGCATGCCAAGAAAAGTGATGCTCAAGTCTATCGCAAGTGAGAGACACAAAGGTGGACAAGACTTTTGTGTTATGTTGGACAAGAATCAAATGTAATTTTAAGCGGAGCATGAAGGTTTGATCCTAAGTCATTATTTGGTGAACAACACCTGTGGAAAACGGGATATTTTTTTTCACTGTAATTTTTTTAAACCCTTATTTTTTCAACAAAGATATGATAATTACATGAGATTGATGCTACCAATGATGATCGGCTTGGGTGAGAGTGGAATATTTTCTTGGCTTGAATTTTAGACATTGCTGGACATGAGTATAAACCGAAAGTTATTAAGGGAACCGTTGTACGGAAAGTAGGTGGAAAGGGGCAATATGAGAATCAGGTTCATATTTATGCTGACGATTAACGTACATTGAGAAACCAAAGGAGAGGATTGACCGCTAGGACATTATGGACCAGGAATTTGTTTATAAGGGACTTGGATGGATTTGGGAGTAGGGATAGAATCTAGTGAAAGCACAGTGCGATATTTGCTGCAAACGTTCCATTAAATGAAGCTTTAAATTGGGTACCTCATTTTTTAAATTCGATTTTCATTTGGAGGTACTGTATTATTTTCAAAAAAATATTGAATGCTGAATGTAGTTGCGGAGAGGTTTTAATACTAATTGCCTCTGTTCTAACATTTGACATGCCTTATCTCATCATTTTTTTACTGTATGCAATTACCAGCTCATCTTTCTCATAATATTCTGAAAAAAGTGCATGCATCACATCATTTCAACAATTCTCAAGCTTTCGTAATAACAAATCCGGCAAAAGAAAGAAAGAAAATGTTTGCACACACCAGAAACCAAAGGTTTCCTAACTTCAGCTCAGAGATTATATTATATATCCCTCATTTATGTCATATAAATGGGTAAGCGTCTTTCTAGATACCTCAGCTCTTTTTCACAGAAGTTGGAGAAAGGTTACCTCAGCTGCAATAGGCTATAATACCATTTTTGGATCAAAAGAAAAGATTCACAAAATTGGTATTCATTATCGGTTAATACATATAAGAAATTTTAGGTGTTTATGTGTTGTGAAAAAGGTGCTGTAAACTTTGGTGTTGACTGAAGAAATAACATTTTTGAAGTGGTTTCACTGAGGTTTTCTTCAAATTAAGGGTGTTAATAATTGTAACGGTGTTTAAAAATTCATCGACAGCAGTCATAACAAGAGTAAGAACTATGATGATTACAAATTTATATTTCGTATCAATCAATAAATTTGATTACAAAGTTGGTTTAGGCTAGACTTTCGCAAGTAAGGCTTTCTCACTTTGCCCCAAAATAAAACCAACTTGCTCTTCTCTTCATTTTGACACTAAAATGAAATACATCACATTCACTTTCCCCGTATCTCGAACCTACTAAAACCCTCAACGTCTTAACCCTTTGCGTTGTCGATGAAATTTGATTTAACAAAGGGTCGCAAGTAGCAACATTGGATAAATATATTGTTTGAAGAAAAATAAATTAAAGAAGGAAAAGAGTAAAAATCTTTAATTTTTGTGTCACAAAGACTTTAAAACGAAACTGTTTGTAGTATAGAGGAATAATGTATTTGCTGATTTTATTATGAGGATTTTACTCGGGCTGGAGCCTAATAGGTCCTTTTTTGTGAAGCTTTTGGTGCTCGAACTTCTAGTATTGATGATAAGGGCTTATTTGTTATATTGGGACACTTAATATACATTTTGAAACATTATTAGTAATGAAGTGTGATACTTTCTTTGCTCCCTTTGACTATCTTGGTAAAAGTTTTCTGATTTTTCTACAATGTAACTGGATCCTTCCCAAAGAACGTCATTCGATCCGCTTGGTGTCCTAAACACCAACAAACCACAATAAGTAATACTCATTTAAATCAAAACAACGTTCTCCTTCCAAATACAAAAACCAACTCACTGAATACAAAGAAACCAGATATGAATGCAGCATTTAATGAGCATCTTTTGAATGGATGAAGTTACTTTAGTGATACATGACACCAAACAAATAAAAAGCCATCTTAAGCTCTCAATCCTCAAGATTTTGTTGTTGTTATAATGCCAATGAATGCTGAGCTTGAGCTTGTGTAGCCCCAACATCAGGTTTACATATCAAAGAAATGAAGCAATTCGTCTTCATTTATTGTCAAAAAGGGTAGCTACCATTTTACATGGATTCAACGTGCAACGTGAAAAACGTGCAAAGAAAAGCGTATTCGTAGGAAAGCAGTGTGCTTAAAACATCAAAGGTTGGATGAAGATATCATTATACAACTGATCTGCAAGTAAGAAAATAAGTGCTTTCTTACACATTCGGTTTCATATTCTTTTTGCAAAGGATGAAAGTTCGTAAAGATTAGCTCAAACCAAAACTTGTTTTATTAATTGTTCTCCATTATCTAAGATACATATTGTTTTAGAAATTCCAAAAGTCCTAACTTGTTCGTGAAGTTTTAGTGAAAAATAAACTGCTGGTAAGCAGGTCTAGAAATTCAGAGTTATGCAAGAATTTCAGCATACGATGTATGCTGAAATTGCACTTTTTGGTAAAGGAGACGCGGGTGTAGGATATTATAGGGAATTGGAAATTTAATTTAAGCAATCGGAATCAAACACAATGTAGACATTATCAATTATTACGTAGCTGAATCTCAGTCAGCGTAGTTATAACTTTACGAAGTTTGTCTGTCCGTCCATCTGTCCGCACTCTCCTGTTGTCGCCATACGTTGACCGATTTCCACCAAATTTGGCATACAGGTAGTTCAACTCAAGGTATTGCTTTTCAGCCACATCGGTCAAAGCGTTTGAAAGTTATGGGCGCGAATATTGAAAAAAACCATTGATTTGGCGGAAACTCAGTATGTAGAGGTTATTTGATATTCTGAATAGATTCCTTATAGATGTAGTGCTCGACGAATAGTATTTCATGTGTTTTGAATGTTTCTGAGTGTGAAAATTCTAAAATATTCCCATTCATCACCCAGTACTCCTATTCATCGCCTAGAATATCTATTCAACACACAGTATTGCTATTCTTCACCCAATATTCATGTTTTCTAGTTTATGCCGTTCAGCTACGTTTCTAGGCCTGCTTACAAGCAGTTTATGCAGGATATGTCGTAAAACTTAAGGTAACTTTCAAACAGATTGACGGATTGACCGATTTGGCTCCAGCCGAGCTCTTGAGGTTTTCTATCTATGAGCAAAATTTGGTGGAAATCGGACAACGCATGCATGTCGACAGGAGAGTGTGGACAGACAGACAGACGGACGGACAAACGAAGTAAATCATAACTACGCTGACTGAGATTCAGCTACGTAATGATATTCTCCCTCATTTCCTATTATATGTTAAATGTTGTAAGAAAATGAAACCAAAAATTTCCAGGGGAACAAGATAAACAACTCGCACTTGTAGTGCCATAGTTAATTATCAGCAAGGTGGTAGTAACTATGTAACAATTCCTGCTTGACAACCTTTTTAAAGGGTGAAAAATTTTCTTCGCCGTAAGCAAATACATGCGGTGAGATTCTGAGATTGATTTTGCCTTAAAAGCACTCAACTTTAATTAAAACAAAGAAGTATGAAAGATTCCTAAAGGAAAGCATTAGTGGAAAAAGCAATGGGGGAAATCGTGCGACTCATTTTACGTTCAACGTTATTAATAAACAAAAAATCTTATTCCTTAGCTGATTACACACACATCTATGTATTCATTCTTCACGTTTATTTGTATTTCAGTAGTGTATGCAAAAATTGAATGCGATTAATATGCTTCAAAAAGTTTTCAAACCAACTTTAAATTTAAAAAAAAATTGTTACTGGAAAAGCAATTTTAGTCCGCCCCAAATAAATTCCTATTCAATAGTTAAGTTAATGCCTTTGTTTAGTTCTAATAAAAACCGTGCACATGGGGTGAAAAGAGAAACAGGTCACACGTAGATGATGCGGAGCCGAGTACTTACCAGTGCGTTTTTAGATTGAAAGTTGTGTATGTATAAAAAATTATATTGACTTATATTTTTTCTCTCATGGTGACCACATCATGAAAGCATTATCGCCAAATCATGTTATCATTTTTTGAACGGCTGCATAAACAAACCACACTTATCAACAGCGTCGTTTTGTTGCCTACCACTCAATACTTCAATTAGCCAATTGATCCATGGTTAAACCAAAATTACCCGTTCGCCAATCCCAAACTCCAGGAAAGGCCTTAAAATAAGAGTGCGTTGGAGTTCTTTTAAAGTCTTCAATTTCATAGAGCTTATCTTATAGAAGGAAAAACACCGTAGAAATTCCAAATCCTAAAAACAAGGATTAAAGACTTCAAAAACCCAATCCTTGATTTGTTTTTGAATTTTCAAATGAAATAGAGCAGGCAAAGCCCCCGTTAGTTGGATAAAATTGCTACCCGGACATTCGGTAGATGCATGTTCAGACTTTCTCGGTTGAATATAATATTCATAAATTTTTAAACACAATAAGTCTGCAAAGCCCAGGAAAATGGACGGAGAAAACTTGCTGTCTCCAAAAGGGGTTTGTCACAAAAAAAACTGTTTAATAAGTAGATAACCAAGGGAATATTTGGTTAGGTTGGCTTTGTATTTTAGTGTCTATTTGTTGGCAATGTGTGTGAATACTTCGGATAATCAATAAACTATATCGTGTTTTTAATGTTGAATATTTTCTATGGTATTCTTACTATGAACAAGTATATTATATGTAATCGAACCGTTGAGGTTAGGAATATGGCTGCTATTGATTACTTCCATACAACATATTTTCCAACCCTTTCGAACAAAGCTCAGCTAAAGCCAACTTTCTTTAATACCTAAATGCCTGGATTGGGCCCGGGAATTTTTATTGATTGTTCTACTTCCACTTCCTCTCAAAAAGTGTTCACTGCGCAAAAAATACCTTTGAAAGAGTTGGAACACGTTTGCGAAAATGGAAACCCTCGCGTGATATACAAGCTTATAAGAAGGAACCAAGCTATTTTAATGAAGTGGATACCTTCATGTACTTTTTTTAATTCTTCCGTCGAATATGCAAAACAGTATGCACTAACTTATTACGATATTGTAAGGGGTATAAGAAACACGAGAAAGGTATTTACACAAGACTAGTGTCCAAAGTATGCATGAGATATCCAAAACAACCCAGTTGTTTTTAAGTTACCTTTCGTTACCTTAAGTTGAGGATTTTCTTGTTTGCAAGGTAGTGTCTTGCCATAGTTCAGCTCAGTCAGTCACTTTTCAAAACTCAAGTTTGTACCTGTGTTCCTTTGGTGGATGGTTCGAATCAAGAAAATAAGTTCTGTGATCTAAGTTATCTTTCCCAATTCTTCACAACAGTTTACAAAACCGGTGGCCGGTATTCCTAATTGTAACGTAAAATTAAACAACTAAAATTAAGCTCTATTTCAGCAAACAATATATTAACAACTTTCCCCAAGTTTAAAGAAGCAAGCATATTGGTCACGTAAATTAATATTTCTTCGACGTATGCTTGATGGTAATTTGTATCGAATCTCCCCAAAGGAACAATAGATCCTACTTTAGTCCTGATCTACGTATTCTTTCGCAATTCTTTTGTCGAGTTTACAAAACAGGCATTCTCGATACCTACCGTACAGCTTCAACATTTTAAGATATACATATAGGATAGCAATCAATACAGAACATTATACTTATGTATTCATAGAATTGTATTGTCAGATTGAAGCGTCTATGGAAAATTTATTTAGTTTTTTGCTTATCGCCTAACATTTACAATACGTATATCTTACATCGTAAGAAGTGGTATGTATATTGAATCTTATTAGTATATCCAAGCATGTATCAGGTTTGAAATACGTTCAAAGGAATATAGTGGCTTTTAAACTGCACATAAAAGTTCACCAGCCGGTCAACAAGGAGCAAGGTTATCGTATTTAGGTTGCCATCTACGGGTTTTCCCCGATTTTCTAGACATGTTTACAAAACCGGAAGCCCCAAATTTGAGACGTTCTTACATGCCGTAGCAATGGATATATCCAGTTGGAATTTTGGTTTCAAGCTAAACAAACGTTCGTGAGAAATCCTTACTTTAAACATCAAATACCAAGAAATATTTTAACGATGTGAAAACATGGAACTAACCCTTTTAATGGAATTGGCGAATAAAGACTGAATATATACTTTCACCATACATGAATTAAAACCTTTAAAATCCCCCTTTTTCAACCTAAACATAAAATTGGGATTATCTATTGGGACCTACATTTTGAAATACCAAATTGTTTATCTTCAGTAACAGCTTGAACCGTGGGTTTTAATAAACGTTTCATCACGAAAAATGCCCTTCCTTTTTTTGGAAATGACAGTTATAATGAAATTTGCATTCGAACGTTAATTTTAAAAAACGATTCGCAATGATCCGGCATCAAATGAACCTGGTTATTATTATTATTGTTATTAACAGTGGCTCCTACACCGAAAACTACCTGCCAAGACACTACATGCCAATCTCGACACTTTCCTCAACTTAACAGCAATTGGGAACAATTCGTGGTATACATCATCCAAAATTCCAAATACTAAAAATAAGGATTACGGAATTCCCAATCCCAATTTAGGACTTGTTTTGAATTTTCTTATGAAATGAAGCAAACAATGCTAAGCCCCACTAGCCGAGTAAAACTGCTACCCGGACATTCGGTATTTTTCCACACTTTCTCGGTTACATATTATGTTCAATCGGTTTTAATCGTGAGTCTGCAAACCCCGGGAAAATGGGCGGAGAAAACTTCCTATGTCTCTTTAAAAGAGGCTTGTTACGAAAAAACAGTTTATAATTAGATCGCGAAAGGAATAGTTGTTTAGGTTGACATTGTATTTGTAGTGTACATGTGTTGGCATGGGATGTAAATACGTTGGATCGTGCTTTTAATATTAAAGGTTTTTTATGGTTTTTGGTATGAACAACATACGTAATCAACCAGTTCAGTGTAAGCTTGTTGCTATTATCGATTAATTAAAAACAACATGTTTTTCTACCCTATCCAGCACAGCTCCGCTAATGGCAATACGGTCATGAGTCATGTAAGTAGTTAGCAATACTCTCAATACCTAAATGTCTGGACTGGGCCCAGGAATTTTTATTGATTGTTCTACTTCCGTTTCCGGTCAACAATTTTCACTTTGTAAAACTCAAACAGTCCAAAACACACCTTGGAACCAGTTGGAACACGTTTGCCAAAAATGGAAATCCTTCAAGCAACAACGACTTGGCTTCAAATGCAAAATTTTCTTGTTGGTCAATTTCAAAACTCAACATTGGAATTAATATGGGACGAAAACAACCCACTGTCAACCTCAGTGTTAGATCAATGTTTGGTGATAAATTGTGTGGTTTTGACTCTGAACGCAACAAAGCTAGAGCTCAATTTCCACAATCCGAAAGCTTCAAAAGACCAGATACGTGACGAAATATATTTACAAATTTTAAGGAACAATACACGGATTCTCAAAACACTTCGGTACGTTGACCCAGACCTACTTTTGGTTTTGGATTCAAAATTTCCTCCCGAGCCCCAGCATGGGATACACGGGCTACAAACTGCGATAGTTGAAACAATGGAGTTTGTGAAAATTCCCAACATTATTGTTTTGGAAGCCCGATTTTCACAATTGACAAGCCTTCAACCTAAGGACAGACTCATTGCAGCACCATTTAGTACCGTCCCTCTTGTTTTTGTTAGTTTGAAGGAAGATTTCGTGACCCTGGGTTGTTTTGCTTGCGACAATGGGATTGATTATATTTGGAATCATGACAGGTGTATCGGTTCGTATGGCGTAACCTCGAAAAAACTGCCGAAATCGGAAGCCACCCTCAGAATTCAAAATCTAAAAAAGTTGTGGGAAAAGCTACATTCCAACATTAACTTAAGATCGTTCAACAAACCTCCTGAAGCCCCAGTTTATTCATGTGATTTGTCGCAAGATGTTTGGAGACTAAAGTTATGTGAGGTTCTCCTACCATATTTTACTTATTCAAATTGCACACACTTTGACAAATGTTTTTACATACATTATAATCTGCTTTATATGGATTCAAGATATGAGCATACATTTTATTATTCTCGATGGAAAATTTATTCCTATGGTCAAATTCAAGAAAGCTTCTACATACAAGTTTTTTGCCCAAAGGAGCATTTCTTTGATTCCAAACTGGGGGCATTTCTATATCCTTTTGAATGGAGCACCTGGATTTGCACATTAGCCTTGATCACTTTAATTTCGATATGGTTTATATGGGCGGAAGGTGTTACAATCTACAACGTAATGTTTTGGCAAATTACCGCCATCTTTGAGCAAGATGGAAGCCACCTAAAACTGAAGCGGATTGAGCTCAAAACCATTATGATTTTGTGGATTTTTGTTGCAATATTGTTACGGCAGGGTTACAACTCATCATTACTATCATTCATGACGGCAGAAGTAGAGCAAACCAATTATCCTCATAGCATGGAGGAGCTACTCAACCGACCAGACTTTGGGCTCTTTGCGCCGGATAATTTTCGAGGAGAATTTGGGCATTTGTTTCGTGGTTGGAAAAGCTTGAAGTTACCTGAAAAATTGGAAAACCTGTACCTCCGAATTTTGTTCAAATCATACTATGCATGGACTCAGGATTACCTACGAACGAAACGAAATGTTGCAGATGGAAAACCGGTCCAATTATACAAATTTCCACCAATGCCAAAATCAAACGACAAAGCAGTTGCTATTATCATTAATCAAACAGAAGTCTTTCAGGAAAAAAAGTTTGAGAAGCTTGTCGCAATGTTTTATGAATATGAATATGGGGGGAGATATGTGAATGAAATGAGAAATCTATTTTTTGGTGACATGAAACTACATCACGTTGTTCCCAAGCAAAGGACATTTTATAGGAGAATTATTTTATGGTCACAGGATCGCGCAAGTTTTGCCACATTTCGATTTGCTCGATTTTTAGCATCATTTGTTGAATCCGGGCTTTATGAACTGGCGAATTCTGGAGTTGATAAGTATAAACAAGTATCGACTTGGAAAAACTTGAATCATTATCGGAGACTGAGAATAAGCAATGGAAGTATATTCAACAGGATTTTCCTGGCTGAGAAAACACTAAAACAGCAGCATGCGGAGGAGCATACACCATCTAAATTGGCTGCCTTTACTGGAGTTCTCATTGTCACTGGTTTTATGTTAGGCTTAGCTTTTGTGATTTTATTATTTGAAAAATTGATTCCGTCTTCTTCAACCTCAGTAGATAGCAATGATTGCTCTACGCAGGTGCAGGTTATTCCTGGGGGATCTACGAGTGAAGTTGCTGCAAATGAAAACAAAATATTTGTCATACGGAATCGTAAGAAAGATATGGCGAATGGTCCAAGGGTTGAAGTTGAAAAAAGTAGTATTCAAATCAATGACATGTAATTGATTTACAACTAACTTTAATTTGCAATCTTTCAGCGTACTACTAATGGTTTAATTGATGCGTTAAATGATATATAACAGATAATTAGTGTCTCAAATTTAATATATTTCTCACTATTTGTGCCCGATATAATCCATTAAAATTTAAACCTTTACTCAATTGTCAAAAGTAATCATAATCATCCGTTCTATTTGAAACTTATACGAGGAGCTCGCGTATACTTTAGAGTTTTCTCATTGATGATTGTCCTCACTAATAAAAATATTTAATAAGGTTACTTATACGGAATTAAGTTTAGCTTTAACTCTTTTGCGTCCTTTAAGAAAATCGTACATGTACACAAATCTTGAGCAAAAGTAATTTGTCATGTTGAGTAGAACTAGTAAACAATGGGGAATTGGATGGATAGATTAATAGAATAGATAACGCGTTCTGCGAACAAAAGTAAAAACTATAAATTTATTCAACCGAATATATAGCGATACAAAATTAAACAATAAAGAATAATAGACAAATTAAGTTTTTTTTAAAAATTAAGAACAGGTTTTACTAATGCTAATGTTTGGTGTATTACTGTACTTTAATATTCCTATAATATTTACGTAACTTTTACAACTTATCTAGTTATCTACTCCGTGCGGGCTTGCCGGTTTTACTAAATATATTGTTTTTGTTTCATGTATAATATAATGTAATAGAATATTTGAAGCAATATTTTGAAGTTGGTGAACCTTGCAGCAGGTTAAAATGTATATAGGAACTTTAAAGATATATTTGAGAAAAAAAATAACATTGAAACAACTTCGAGTTCAAGTCAATATTAATGTATGGATTGTACTATATTTAACGCGAAGTTTAACCAAGATGTGTACCAATGGTGTACCAATATAAATGATGTCCATCAACCCATTTGTACTAATTTTGAAATTTGTTAAAAACTTTCAAATTTCTCAGTCAAGTTCACCGTTTGCAGAGTAACGGTTTCAAGAGATCAGCAAGTTAATTTGTAAATAGGTTTTGGGGTACAAAAGAATGATTGACAGTGAATAGGCCTTACCCCGTGGGAAGACCCCCCTGGAGTGACAGAAGTTGATAATAACACATCTTTTGGAAGGAGAAAGATAGTTGGGAAATGGGTACAAGTTTGGGAATAAGCTTGAGAATTTGTTTTCTGTAAGTTTTAGTGTTTACTCACATATTATTTTTAGCTGTTCGCTGTTTTATTCATTCATCATTAATCATATATTCATTATCTTTTCGCCATTTGTCATGCGTAGACCACTGGTGAGAAGCCCAAGAATGGAAAATGGGCGGAGAAAACTTGCTGTCTCTTTCAAAGCGGTTTGTCAAAACAAAAACTGTTTAATGCTTAGATAGCCAGGGGAATAGTTGTATAGCTTGGCAATTTATTTTAGTGTCTATTTTTAAGCAATGGGTGTGAATACTTCGGATAAATAAACTATCGTACCTTTAATGTTGAATGTTTGCTATTGTTTTTATATTATGAACAACTATATTATATCTTATTGACGTATTATTGAGCAAAGCTAAAAGCAATACAGTCTCATAAGCAGTTCGTCGTACCTTCAATACTTAAATGTCTGGATTGGGCCCAGGAATTTTTATTGATTGTTCAACTTGAACTTCCTGTCAACAATTCTTCACTACGCAAATTCAAAGAGTCCAAAACACACCTTTGAACCAGTTGGAACACGTTTGCAAAAAATGGAAACCCTCCAAGTAACAACGACTTGGCTTCAAATGCAAAATTTTCTTGTTGGCCAATTTCAAAACTCAACATTGGAATTAATATGGGACGAATATAATCCACTTTCAACCTCAGTGTTAGCTGAATGTCGGGTGTTAAATTGTGTCATTTTAACTTTAAACACAACAAAGCTAGAGCTCAATTTCCACAATCCGAAAGCTTCAAAATAAAGGATACGTGACGAAATATATTTACAAATATTAAGGAACAATACACGGATTCTCAAAACCCTTCGGTACGTTGTCCCAAACCTACTTTTGGTTTTGGATTCAAAATTTCCTCCCGAGTCCCAGCACGGGATACACGGGCTGCAAACTACGATAGTTGGACGAAAAGAGTTTTTAAGAATTCCCAGCGTTATTGTTTTAGAAACCCAATTTCCACAATTGGCAAGCTTTCAACCTAAGGACAGACTCGTTACTGCACAATTTAGTACGGTTCCTCTTATTTTCGTTAGTTTGAAAGATGATTTCGTGAGCCTGGGTTGTTTCACATGTCACAGTGGGATTGATTATTTTTGGGATAGAAATAAGCGGATCAGTTCGTATGGCGTAACGTTGAAAAAACTACCTGGATCGGCAGCCATCCTCAGAATTCAAAATCTAATTAAATTGTGGGAAAAGTTACACTCCAACATTCCCTTGAGATCTACGACTGGAACGACGATTCCCGTTCGAGACCGATATTGTCCCAAGTTATTCCCAGATATTCAGAGAAGCATATTCTGTGAGATTTATTTACCATATTCTACTTACATAAATTGTACACACTTTCAAAAGTGTTCTACAGTGCATCTTTCTATGCTTGGACTGTTTCCATGGTATGACTCTGATTTTTATTATTTTCCATCGCAAACTTATTCCTATGGTCAAATGCAACTAAGCTTCTACATACAAGTTTTTTTCCCAAATGAGCATTTCTTTGATTCCAAACTGGGGGCTTTTGTATATCCTTTTAAGTGGAACACCTGGATTTGCACATTAGCCTTGATCACTTTCATTTCAATATGGTTCATATGGAGAGAGGAGGTTACCGTGGGCAACGTAATGTTTTGGCAAATTACTGCCATCTTTGAGCAAGATGGAAGCCACCTAAAACTAAACCGTATTGAGCTCAAAACCATTATGATTTTGTGGATTTTTGTTGTAATATTGTTGCGGCAGGGTTACAACTCATCATTACTATCATTCATGACGGCAGAGCTAGAGCAAACAAATTATCCACAAAGCATGGAGGAGCTCCTCAACCGACCAGATTTTGGACTTTTGTCACCGACCGATTTTCAAAAGGAATTTACATTTGTGTTTAGAGGATGGACAACAGAAGGGAAGGCTTTCGGATTGGAGTTACCGGAAAAATTGAAAAACCCGTACCTCAGAATTTTGTTCAAATCATACTACGCAGATGATGATAATTACCTACGAAAGAAACAAAATATTGCAAATGGAAAACGGGTTGAATTAAAGAAATTTCCACCGATGCCAGAATCCAACGACAAAGCCCTTGCTGTTGTCATTAATGGAACAACTGTAAATGAGACCAAAACATTTGAGAAATTTGTCGCAATGTGGCAAGAATATGATGGAAACTTGAATGAAAATGGCGCTCTGTTTTTTGGTGACACGAAACTACATCAAGTTGTTCCCAAACAAATGCCATTTTATAAGAGAGTTATTTTATGGGTACAGAAATACGAGGGTTTTCCCGCCTTTCGATTTCCACGATTTTTAGCATCATTTGCTGAATCGGGACTTTATCAACGGACACTTTCACGTTCTGGAAATATGCAAAACGTCCGTAATTGGAAGAACTTGAATGCTTATCGTAAACTGGAAATAAGCAATGGAAGTATATTCAGCAGGATTTACCTGGCTGAGAAAAAAATGCAGCGTGAGGAAGAGCATACACCATCTAAATTGGCTGCTTTTACTGGAGTTCTTCTTGTCACTGGTTTCATGTTAGGCTTATCTTTTGTGATTTTATTGTTTGAAAAATTGATTCCTTCTTCTTCAACCTCAGTAGATAGCAATGACTGCTCTACGCAGGTGCAGGTTATTCCTGCAGAATCTACGAGTGAAGTTGCTGCAAATGAAAATAAAATTTTTGTCATACAAAATCGCAAGAAAAATATGGCGAATGGTCCCAGGGTTTAAGTTGAAAAAAGTAGTATTTAAATCCATGACATACAATAGATCTATAACTAACTTTAATCTAGCATCTTTCAGCGTATTAATGTGTTTTAATTGATACGTTAAATGATATAAAACAGATAATTATTGTCTAAAATTTAATATATTTCTCCAATTTGTGCCCGATACAATCCGTTAAATTTAAACCTTTATTCAATTGTCAAAAATAATCACATGCATCTGTTATATTTGAATCTGATAAGAGGAGCTCGCGTATACTTTAGAGTTTTCTCATTGATGAATGTCCTCGCTAATACAAATATTTAATAAGGTTACTTATACTTACTTAAGTTTAACGCTTTTAAATTTTTTGCGTCCTTTAAGAAAATCTTACGTGTACACAAATATTGAGCAAAAGTAATTCGTCATGTTGTGTAGAAGTAGTGAAAAATGGCGAACTGGATGGATAGATTAATATAATAGATAACACGTAAATACTTTGAACAAAAGTAAAACTATAAATATATTCAACCGAATTTGTAGCTATATAAAATTAAACAATTAAGAATGTAGACAAATTAAGTCAATTTTAATTAAGAACAGGTTTTACTAATGCTAATGTTTTGGTGCATTTGCTGTACTTTAATATTCCTATAATATTTACTTAACACTTACAACTTATCTAGTTATCTACACTGTGCGGGCTTTCCAGGTTTACTAAATATATATTGGTTTTGTTTCATGTATAATATAATGTAATAGAATATTTGAAGCAATCTTTTGAAGTTGGTGAACCTTGCAGCAGGCTAAAATGTATATATGAACTTTAAAGATGTATTTGATAAAAATAACATTTTATCAACTTCAAGTTCGAATATTAATATATTGATTGTACTATTTTTAGCGAGGAGTTTAAACAAGATGGGTATTTATACCAATGGTGTACCAATACCAATGATATCAATCAAATCATTTGTAATAATTTTTTAAATTTGTTAAAAACTTTCAAATTTCTCAGTCAAGTTCACCGTTTGCAGAGTAACGGTTTCAAGAGCCGAGTAAGTTTATTTGTAATTAGGTTTTAGGATGGCTCCACCTGAAGTGACAAAAACTGATCAGGAAGAATCTGTTGGAAGGAGAAACGAAACGGGTCAAGTTCGGGAATAAGCTTGAGGATTTGGTTTCTGTAAGTTTTAGTGCTTTTCTCACATATTATTTTTAGCTCTTCACTATTCAATTCATTCATCATCAATCATTAAATATTGATGCATTCATGTTATCTTATCACCTTTTGTACAGGGAGATGCTTGAAAGCGACGTGGTTCATTTACAACAAGCGACATGTGGTAAAATCGGGACTTGCAGAATTGTCCATTGGAACAATGGAGGTGCGTGCGTACAATTTGGGTCTGGCATCATGCATGGCTTCAATCCAAACTCTTTTTTTAAGAAGAAAAAGCTTTCAGAAGCTGCTAAAGAGATACTAGTGGGCTCTTCAGTGAAAGCTCGCATTTTTCATCGTGACACCAAGTTGGATAAAGTCATATTAACAGCCCATAAAGAGTTGGTTGCAAGAAAAGGCGCTTTCTTAGCAGTTGAGGAAGCGGAAATAGGAGCAAATGGCCATGCCATTATCAAAACCTTCAACAACGTTGGCGCGTACGTTAATGTATTGTAATGGGTGAAGTTGAAGGATTCATTCCAACATCCAAGCTTAAGCTGAATCGAATTAGCTTAGTTGTTTTTGATCACGTTGGTCAAGTTATTGAATGCAAAGTATTGGAGAAAGTGCTGGAGAAAAATCATTTGCTGCAAACTGCAATCATTGATGATGATGATGATGATGATGATGATGAAGAGGTGGAAAGTTCAGAATCGTCACAAAAGAAAGGTCGAAAAGGAAATTGTCCAGCGACTCTGACAACATCAAAAAAGAGAATAGTGAAGCTGCGCGTCCCTTCTCGACCTAGAGCTCAAACATGGAACGGAGGTGTGCAATTGCAATAATGTTTTACATTCTTAGTATGCGTTTCATTTTAGTTGCTATTTTATTATTAGGTAGCTTTATTCATATGTTTTCCATAAATTATTAGGAAAGCTTTAAGATTCCTTATGGTGATGCACTCCAACAAAACGACGAATTCAAAGTTTAAAAATGATGTCAATGATTTACGATACTGAAGCATTTAGAGCCATTCCACCTGCTCATCGTAAGTTCTTGATTATTCTTGAAGATGAAATGAAGTATGACTCTTGAAGTATTATCATGTTCACGTATTCATTGCAATACATTGAAACTATAGATATCTCCGTGTTTTAAAAGTTTGCAACTCTGGAAATCCACCATAGAGAACAGACGAAAGGAGAGCAAGCATTTTGGAGCAGTATCCACCGCGTATTGATCATTGGCTTTTGTATGTCAATTCGTTGATCAAAGTGGGGGATTTCGATGCTACCAGGTACTTTATTTATATATATATATTTTACACTATTTTCAAACCTGCAATGAAATAATTTAAGTGAGTAATGGAATCGGAATATTTGTCACATTTTGCAGGAAATGGTTTCGACTTGTGTTCGAAATTAAATGGACTCCAGACAAGTTAAAACCTCTACTGCAACGCTATCACACTTTCGGGTTAGAATAGGGTGATGAGACTACGCTGCCTGAGTTTCAAAATTACGCGCTGAAGGTTCTAAATATGTCTTCAGATGGAGATGCGAAATGTTACATGATTCTAAAACCCTTATATCACATTTTGTTGACTTTGTTTAAATTAAGTTTTTTAAAAAAAATTAAAACATGGCTATTTTTTGTGTCGTAGATTTTCACAGCAAGCATAATTTTTATTTATTATTATTCTACTGGGTTTATATTACATCATCATCATCATTTATTTATTATTAGTAAGTAATAATTTATGCTCGTTTACTTGAAATCGACAAGAGAATATAAAACCGTAAGATATTTTATGAATTTTTAAAGATTATTTACAGTTACTAATAGAAATGTGTTATAGTCATTCATTATTTAGCTACACTTAAAACATTTACCCTACAACTATTCAATTCAACAGTTAAGTTAAGTTGGTTTTGGAAAGCCTTACATTTGACATTATAAAAAATTACCCAAACAACGTTGGAAATTCTTTAGCAGGATCCTTACAGACCTTAAACACACACCGTTTACAAAACCAAGGATGATCCTTCGGAAACTTGTATCGGATTCCAACACAAGACCAATGAAACCATATTTCACAGACATCACAACAAATCATATTCCGACTCACTTGCTCCTTCTCATCTTTCTTGCAAATTGGACAAACCCAAACTTGGACTCCGTGACGGAAAAAGGTGACAGCTTTGGGGATGGTGCGAGGATTCAAAGGTAGCTTGTAAGCTGTTCCAGGCATTGTTGGCACAAACTTTCTCATCTTTTCATAAAGTTTCTGGTTTTTCCTTGCGGCAACAGCATCTGACGTTTTCCTTTTCTTGTTGACATTGACACCAAAACCAACAGCAACAGAAGGAGAAGAAAGAGTGGTGGTTGACTTTGACATAAGGGCAGCGACAGCACGAGGATCAAGCACCTCAGATTTTCCAAGAACAAGGTTGGCGACTGGTACTGGTACAGCTGATGATGAGGAAGATGAAGATGTTGATGATGATATTGAGCATGAACCTTTTCTTGAGGCGGCTCCAAGAAAGCGGTGAGAGCTGCGCTGTCTTTTTCCAACCATTTTCTCCCCAGGATTTGATATCGAAGAGGGGATGGGTACAGCTTCTGCTAGGAGAGGAGGTCGTTCTAAAATACATTAAAATCATGATGATTTAAAGTTTTGAATCAGTTCTTCTTGATTATAACATAATAGATAACAATAGAGTAGGAACATACCTGAATCACCTGGCGGAACTAAAGTTTTATTAGTTTCTATTGATTTCCCCACTTCTGAAATGAGTTGGATATGGTTTTGTGAGGATGATTGACCGCTCAAGACTTGAGTTACTGGTTCTGGTGTCGGTGGCTTTGGTCGTCTCTTCATCACTTCGCCAATCTTTTGCAGGGTTGCTGCTGCTGGTGGTGGTTGACTATCCGATACGCTTGGGTTTCCTGAAGTCGCTGCGTTCATCACTGCAGGAGCTGGAGCCAATCGTTTTTGTTTTTCAAGCAAAGTGATCTTGAAATTGATCCCTTCATACTGAGCAAGAGCTTGTGCTCTGTATGCTAAAAATGAAAATAGTAATATTAATCATAATGTTTTTTAGTTTAATTCATGAAATTCAAAGATTTAGTTAAGTTTATGAGATTAAAACTGACCTTGAAATATTTTGTCCTTCAACCCCGTCCACTTTCGACTCTCCAGCTCATGACGAGCAAGCTTCCCACTCTGTTTTTCAAGATAAACAAGTTGACCAATGACCACCTGGCGCTCAATCAATTTGTATACTTCTTCAGCGGAATTGGAATCTCCATTTCGAATCGTGTTGTTATCCCTGTCAATTTCCAACGCTTTGGACAGCTGACGGAGTAGTTTTTCACAGCCATTACAAAAAGGAACCACTTCAAAAGAACACGTTGATGGAATGACGAGGTCGAAGGAGCCGTAGTCACAACAGGCTTCGATGAGTTGACGTCGTTTCACTTCCGTTTCCTTCTCATCCTCCCGTTCCAGAAGAGGGCGAAGACAGAAGGAGCAGGAGGTCTTCTTCCTCCACTTTTTAACTTTTGTACTCATATTGCTTGATCTCAGGTCAGGTCTTATCTCCAACTGATAAACTGATAATATAAAATAATTATTTCACGACAAGTTCACAAAATGTTCATAAAAATCAAAACTTTAGTTATCCAAGACTTAAAACTTTGACCAACAAGATTATTATTACCTTCAAAACTTTGAACTTCTTAACACTCACAACTTCAAACTTAGCAGGTCCAATTCCCTTCCCACCTTCAATGTTCAACCTTCTGAATAAAAAATCCTGCTTTAAACCCTACTTTCAACTTTAATTAAGACTTTGTAAAAAATTACAACAAAACTGAAGGAGAGTGAGCAATCTGCTAACTAGATTCTTTGCTCTCAGTAAACTAATCACGACTAAAACGACTTGTACGTTCGTTACGCTCAAGTTCACAAGTTGTGTTATGCAACTAAAGACGAACGAGAGCAGTGTAGCAACGCATTACGCAATCCAAACCAAGTTTTCGCAGAAATCCCAAAATTACTACGTTACCCCATTGTCTCAACTATCCTTCTTGTCTCATTAGCTCTCTCTTTGTTCAAAGTTTATGAGGATGCGGATGCGGAAACCGATGAAGAAATACTTGTTTTTTTTAAAGTAGTCTTAATTTCACAGTCAATTTATACTTTTATTATTACAATTACAATACAGAAGAAGTACATTAGAACAGAATAAGAATAGACAAGTAAAAAAGATTAAAGTTCTTAAATGAAATTTAGATAAACAGTTGTCAAATGACTTCTACTCATAATCATATCATAATCATCATTTACATCATTCATGGCACATCACTTGAGCTTGAACGCACTTCTTTCGCACCTTCAATTTTCTGCTCAACAACCTTCACCATGAAGCCTTTTGTCGGAATCTTAATCAAGCCCGTATCCTCTCCTTCCTCCTCCTCCTTATGAGAACGAAAAGGTTGAAAAGGACCAGCAGCCTTAGTAGATTCAGTAGTACTTCCATTACCATTACCATTACCACGACCACCCCGATCAAGATCAAGAACTGGCTCAATGATTGTCTCCATCGGGAGCTGAGACACGGCTGGAGAGTTGTTGAACACGACAAACTGTTGAGATCCAATTCTAAGAATACCTTGCAAAGGCTGTGGTGGTGGATTTGGATTCACTGTTCCTCTTGATGATGTTAACTGTTGATGTTGATGTTGATGCTGACTTTGGATGAAATCTGGAGTAACTGAAATCTTCCTGACGCTGATGATATCAGCAGCAGCAACAGTTGTTGGAAACTCACGAGTTTTCTTAGTTGCAAGAGTCAATCGTCCCCTTGGAACAGTTGGAATTTTGAATGGGGAGGCTGAGGCTGCTCCTGCTGATTCTGATACGGAAAATGATGACGGTGACATTCCTTCTGCTGGTCCTGGTCTTGATGTCGATGAAGTCGTTGACGCAGAGGGCGATTGTGAGTGTGATTTAATCTTTGGCGAGGAGGGCACTAATGAAAAAGTTAGACGATCCCCGGCGGAGTTCATACAATCAAAAACTTTTGGGTCGGGACGAGGAACGATCGTAACTGGGGAAGATTTGAAGATGGACGGAGCCGCAGCAATTTTTCCAAGACTATGATGATGATGATGACCATGACCTCTAGCTTTAGGTTTAGATCCTCCAGAAGATTTTGATGAAAAAGTAGGAGAATGTTGAGCACCTTGACCACCTTGAGCAGCTACAATTCCTCGTCCATCAAAAGGTGGTGGCGGAGTTCTCACAGTCCAAGAGGGTTTGGGTGGAGAAAGGATATTAAGTGGAAGAACCTTTCGGATTGGTGCTCTTTTAATAAACTGGGATTGTTGCTCTCTCAACTGCTTTATCATCATCGCTGAGTTCCTCTTCTTTCCCGAATCTGTCCTTGGTGTTGGTGACGATGACGAAGAAGAAGAAGCTTCAGCAGCGGCAGTTGACATCGAATTCGATAACATCTTATTCGAATCTTTCCTCTTCCAGTTAGAGTAGACAACAAAGCAATTCTGTAAAAAAAAACTCGTATTACTTTCACCCGTTCGAGAAGTTTGTAATTCAATTGGAAGAAATAATAAATAGTAATATTAAATTAAAGGTTCGCTCACCGGACACATGAAGTTAGAAGTGGACATTTGCTGAGAGAAGCCCACACATTCTCCATGAACCAAACAGAGGCATCTGACACATTGAAGATTGGGAAGTTTCCCTCCCCTTCCTTTACAATAGATGGAACAATTTTGTCTCGAGCCTGATGATGCTGATACTCCAGATGAGCCTGCCACAACCAACTCGTTTCCGTTACCATAAATTACATCAAGGAACTTTTCAGATTCCACTGGAAAAGGCCCATTTGCATCCACATCCAAATCCAAGAGTCCCCTCGGCATCAACTTCAACTTTTTTAGAGGCTTTGGCTCCGGCTGGATTGACTTTAGAAGCTGCTGTAAATTGTCCAAACTGAGCCTAATTTAATTAATAAAACAAAACGAGTTATTTTAAATATACAATTTAAAATTTAAAATGAAAATAGGATGAAAAGTTGAGCTGACGTACTCTCCAGATTGGTTAAGAGCGGAAATCTGAAAGAGGGACTCATCTGGACTCCCAATCAAATGCGGCGATGGTGATGAAGATCTGTTGAGCCCCATCTCCTCCTCGTTGTTGCTAGAGCCGTAGCCATAACTCGATTCTTCATTAGAAGATGATAACCCTCCACTTAGCGAACTTTCCATCTGTTTTGGATACTTAGGGGGAAGCATTCCACTGACAAGATCGTTTTTGGGCTTCCTAAAAGTGAAAACATGTGAATTTTTTGTACGAAACTTAAGATAAGCTAAAATCGTCGAAGCTAAGTTTTTTCCAGTCCAGTACAAACCGTTTTTCAGCCCTTTCCCCGCTAATCATAAGGTCCACTCCATCTGAATACTTTTTAGGTGGCAAAATAGATCTTCCTGAACGACTGGATGAGACTGGAACCCATTTCTCACCATTCCACACTTCCTTATCGACTACTACTTCATCATTATCATCCTCTTCAGGTCGGACTTGAACTTGGACTGAGGAAAATTGAGTCTTTTTACCAGTTGCTGTTGATTTGATTTGCTGTTGATAAGCTAAAGCTCTTGCTTCAGAAGCGGTGAAAGCCTCCCTCACAAATTCTTGATCCGGTTCCATCCCAAGGCGGACCACAGTGAAGCAAAAGTTATCCACTGTGAAGAAGGGTTTATCTTTATGGAGACCTCCATTATTTGATGGCTTTCTCAAGTAATTCTCAACTTCCTTGGTGGATCGGAGCTGGGCACCGGATGGGGAGAAGTAAAAAACGTCACCGGCCTTTGGTCCTTTGCTCCCTTCAGCTCTCATCACGATTTCCCTCTTCCACCCAGCCTCAAATACGGCTTTTAACTTCCTCATCTTGTCTTTGGAATAGATGCTCTCGTCCGCAACCAAAAGTCGGTCGTCGTGAGTCCTCTTTCCGCTTTGAAATGGTGGTGACGGTGGAGGAGGAGTTGGAGTTGTTTTAGCTGGAGCTGGAACAAGACTTTTCCAATGAAGTTCCACCTTCACCTTCGGAAACTCCTTTCGAAGGGAAATCACTCCGTTCTTCTTCTTTACTGCTGCAATCACGGATTTCTTCAACGACCCCTGGAGTGACTGAACAATGTCAAAAAGCTTAGCGGAGAAGATGTCCACTTGATCGAAATGGTGGTAGCTTTCCTCATCAGTGAAACCTTTGAATGGCTCCTGTGCCAGATTTCTAGCAGCTTCTAAATCCACGCGTGAAGATCTTCCTTGAGGTCCCTCCAGTTTCGAATCCAATGCTCCCATAGAAGTTGCAACGGCTGAACCTAAAGTTGCCGATGAACCAGAGGATACTGCTGATGATGATGATGATTCCTGCAAAGCTCCAGATTTATTCAAAGATTCACTTCCACTTCTCAAGGGTTCGGCAGGAAATGACTTCTCCTCCTTAATTGACACCATCGTGTCGCCGCTGTCGTTTTCCAGTTTTTTTTCTTATTAAACTCTGACTCCACCGACGATCTAATGAAATAAGCAATCAAAATTGAAAAAAAATATATTGGACATTAAACGTTATCATTAACATTACAAACATCATCAATTTGAAATTTTCAAACAAGAACAGGTTAGCTAAAGTATATTTTAATTTTTACACCTCTCTCAACACAAAACTTTGTCAGCTGGTTAACACCACTTTAACTGATAACCAATCAATGAAGTTAACAAAGAAAAAGACACCTCAAACTCGTTAAAAATATTTCTAAGTTAGCAGCAATTTTCGTTCATCACTCAACAAACCGTTGCGTTATCAATAATTATCAAATCGTCCACCTTCCAGATTAAGTTACGACAAGAATGAGTACGATCCAGATCAAATACGAATGACGAAGACGAATGAGAGGATGAGAAAAGGCAAAAAAGCACTTTGCTTTTGCTTGCTCGTAGCTTTGCGCCCACCAGCAGTAAACTGGCTATTCGCCTGGTGTTTTTACTTGCTAAGTAGTATTCCGCTACGCATTGCTTGAGGGGCGACAGGGAATTTGTTAAGGGGCTACGCGAGTTGTGTTGTGACATGTATGTGATATGATAGCGTGTATTTTGGTTGGGAGTTGGAGTTGGGATGCTTCCGCCTGTTGTAAAAGATGGCATTGCACATTAAGTGAGCGTGTTTTTATCGCCAATCATTGTTTAAAATATCAGATGAATGATGATGATGATGATTAATTGAATTATTGAAAAATCATTTATGCTTGTCGACCAGACCAGTTTTAGTTTCAAGTATTTAAGTTAGTCATTTTTTATTCTTTTGTTTGTTCATTTTCTCTCCGAAAAGAACTTAAAAAGGAAAGAGCATAAAGTTAATTTGAGTAAAAAAAATAGTAGTTAGTTGTGCATCCTTTTGTGACTGGCAGCGCTAAAAGAAACTGATCTTGCTTGACTTTGAACTGCTGCCGTTGGGTTTCCATGTGATTGCATTTGCGTTGGTCCCAAATAAGATCCAATTACTGATGCCACTGATGGAGACGGGTAGAGGTGAGGTTGAGGATAAGAGCCGAAAGCAATGGGGGTGAAAACTACAAAAAAAAGAATTAAAAATCATGATTACTGATTTGTAAACTGAATCTGGTTTTGGATTTTTTTAACTTTGTGTTAAAACTTACGGGATCCACCCAAATTGACAGGAGCTCGTATTCCCATTGATGATTCCACTGGGATGGTGGTGGCTCGATGAATGTTTGCTAATAAAAAATTTAAAAAATTATAAATTTTCAACAACAAAATAATTAAAAAGTAGAAGAAAAAGTTTTAGGTTCCTTACTGGAGGAATGAGGACTGCCAAACGTGTTCTGAAGTTGGTCATACAAGTTCTCAATGGCACGGCTAGGTCCCAGCGCAGTGGCACCCCCACCACCACCTCCAGTCCGAGACAGAGTTGGCGTTGGCGTTTTGGATAGCCACTTCTTCAACGGGGAGTCGGTGTCGGTAGGTGCTTTATTCGCCCCATCCAGCTTCAGTTGGAACTCAAGATTCCTGATCCAGTCGGGAGTTGAAGTTCCAAAAACGTCACAAAGACTTTTGTGAACCGACAGCTCCTTCCGAACCCCTTCGTTAAGTTGTTGTACTTGAACAGCTAGCATAATCACTCCGTCCTTAATCGTTGACAGGGAAGCCCATAAATCTAAAAGAAGGGAAACGGAAAAAATATAGTAAATGACTCAGTTTCAGTGGTGATTCGTGTCGTGATTGAAATTGATCACTGAAACAAAATGAGCATCTACTCTACCTCTTCCTTTGATATCGGATTGAACAGAAGACATCTCAGTAAAAGTTTTGAGAGAAGCTTCCACCCGTTCCATTTCCACTTTGTAGGCGGCCAGTCGTTCGGAATACCTAACAACTAGTTGTTGCATGAAATCCAAGACAGGCTGGGAAAGTCCTCGGTAATTGTAGCCACCACTTCCGGTGGAAAGTGTTGTCATCAGTTGCGTATCTTTGCTAAGCTGTGAAAGTCCACATACATAACTATAACGTTGACAAACAATGCTCCATTATGATATTTATAAAAGTAGATTAGATTGATGAAGTACCTCTTCAATATCGTTGATCAACGACGCAGTTTGAAGCTCCTGCCGATGAACAGCATTTGCCAAGGAGTTCAAATCCCCTTGAACTTTGTCAATTTCATCAGAAACGGAATCAACTTTGACGATGTTGGAAGTAGCTTCAACTACTTGTGACATTGAGGTCTTGTGATTTTTTATTTGAGCTCTAGAAATAAAAATAAAACCGTCATGTCAGCATCCATCTGCATTAGCACCAAAATAACTTTTTTTAAAACAGTAATAAAGATTCTGATTGTAAAATAAATATTATGAATCCTCCTCAACTCCTCACTTGAGTCCTTCAAACAAAGCCACCAGTTCTGGAGGCATTGGCGTGTCAAGAACAGGATGACTCTGGTTATCTTTCTTTGTTGGCCAAGAGGATGCCATAGTTGTTGTTCCACCAACGCCAACTCCACCACCAGCAGTGGAAGCACCGTGACCGACACCAGTCCTAACAGGCATTCCAGACGCACCACCACCTGCTACACCTCCCAATCCAACGAATGATGATGATGACAATGAAGCAACGTTTCCTCCAAAAGTCGGCATCTGGAACCCTAATGAAACAAAACAAACAAGAGTAAGATTTAAGAGTATTCCACATCATTTATAATTAGAAAACAAAAATTGCCAAAAACCTTGTGGATTTGTAGACGAAGACGAAGGGAGGCTAGATAGCATAGTTAAATAGTTAATATTGAAGGTTTAACAATGAATCCAAAGACTATTAAAAACACCAGTGACTAGATCATAGTTAGTAGCTTAGAAGAAAATAAGGCTGATGCTCAAAACTACTAACTAATCGTGAATTAATTTTAATCAATCATCAATCAAATCAATGCAACGTAGAATTTTGTCTTTTACCAAAACAAAGTCCTTCTCCAGATGTTTTGAACTGAAGTAAACTATGCGCGCGAAATAAGTGGGGTATTGCTGGTATCAAAAATGCAATGAGACCAAACATGAGCCAGAGTTGTTACAGATTTTGTTGTGCAGACAATTTTAATATGCATTCAATTAGGATTTAATGATTTTAATATGAAAAAATAGATCGTCAATGTTTAAAATAGCTTTATTATATTTCTAATTCGATACTTGTACCTAATGATATGATTATATAAGGTCAATAATTGGAGTGGAGTGGAGTAAGTTGACGTTGGATGGGATGGAGTTAAAATCTTGATTACGCTCTCTAGCATTTCACACCGCATACATCTACTTAAGGCCACACTTTGTTAAAGAGATCCATGAAGGAATCGTAAATCATAAATGTGATTGCTACATCCATACAAACACGACCGAGACGAGGAACAGTTCCTTTGTAGAATCTGGAATTTATCACCAAAATAAATAATCTTAATAATAATATTAAGCATACAATTGTTACTGTCATAAACATGTTTATCTTATTAAAAGTCAACTTACGCTTTGGGTCCTTCATGTTTCATGATTTGAATGGCGCAATCCATCGTATTTTTGTATTTATGAGATTCCAGTCCCTATTGTTAACAACGAACATTACACGTTTTAGAATTAACAAATTAAAGGGTAGAGAAGACCTGCCACCACTTCTTCTTGTGTAGCAACATGTTTTGAAGCCATTTCTCATCATTCGTACAAACCTGCATTCTAGTTTTTATAACGTCCACTGGCGTGTTTCCAAACACAGACGCTGCTCCAGCAATAAACCCAAATACTCCGACGACCAGCTTAGGAACGTGCTTCTGATGATCTCCCCCACGATAAAAATCCTTCAGGGTTTCCATCACAAAGAACCGAATCGCTTGATTGCTCCCTTGCTTGATGGTCGTGGCAGTCACACCTTTATAAGTTCCTCCAACTCCTATTTCAAAACAAAGAGCAAAAGTCCAAATTTTTTATATCAAATCAACATCAAAATCATTTATAATTTAATAAAAGCGAGCTTATTGTTATATTAGTTATATTGTAATGACCTTCAGTCCGTATAATCTCTCGAACACCATGGAAGAACCCTTTGAAACGGGGGTTGGAAGATTTCTGATCATTAATAAATTTCACCTTGATAGTTTCCATCGGCGTCACAACCAAAATTGATTCCGCAATCCCAGCACCCAGACCACAAAACAGACTTTGACCAGCGGTGAGCTTCCCTTGGGGGCCCATGTTCATCACCTTCAACTGCTCAAAGGCACCAAACCTCACGGCCGACTTTGGAATGGAGCCATAAAGGAGGACACTGAGACCTCGGTAGAGTCCAAAGAACCCGTGATTTCGAACCGTTTTCTTGACACAGTCGGCAATCCCGTTGTACTCCTTGGTCTTCCCACTTTTCTCATCTAACTGAAGCTGAGTCTTGACGTATTCGGTGGGAAACGTGATGCAAATTTCAATCGCTCCTGTGATACCTCCAGCTATGATCCCTTTTAATCCTACGTTCCCTCCTCCTCCAGCGGCTGCAGCTCCACCACCACCTCCATTCTGACTAAGGTAGGGCCTCGATGGAAACGGTAGTTTTGATACTTTCGAGTCCATTTTTACAACCTGGATGTGAATGGTGCTTGGGGATGATGATGACAAGTGAAGTTAAATTCTTGAGCGCTGTCCAAGCCAAACCTAATTAATTAAACCAAATCTAATTAAAACAAAAACAAAATAATTCAGTTTGATAAATAAAAATGATCATGATTTTAAAGCCGAGCTGTTGCTATAGCAAATGAATTAAAATATAACCATTCCAGATAACTATACGAACAGATCCCCTCCTTTCTTCTCAATTGGTTATCTGGTTGTTGACTGATGTGGTGAGGTGTATCACTCCATCAAAATCCGTGACATTAGATTGATTAGGTAGAGATCGGGAACAGCTGGCTGAGGTGGACTGGAGACCTAGGTTTTAGGTTGGAGAGTGGCTGGGGAAATGCGAGACGTGAGGTGGGGTGACAAATGATGTAAATGGATCTAGAAGTATTGACTGGAATACTAATCTTATCTTCATTCGTAGTAGGGTGCTTTAGAGAAAGTTAGACAATGCGGCTAATTATTATTCTATGTTCATTAAAATGAGATGATTTTAGGAAGTCGTTCTTTACTAATATAAAATAACTAAATTCTTAAAATGTAATTAATAATCTTGGCTTTGATAAACCTTATTTATTGAATAACATCAGTTGTCTGTAATTGGTAATCAACAATAACTCAGGGGAAAAAGTAATTAAAGTTTCAAGAAATAAATGAATATCCTGGAGGTGATCACGCCAACAAGACACAGAAGCTTTGAGCTTCCTGTCGCCTTCCCATTGTTACACCCATCTCCAGCACAAAGCCACATCCATTTGGCGTCATTGCGCATGCATTCGCTGAACTGGATACCTGGACGACATTTCCTGACCTGGGGGTCCAGTTTTGGAAGATTTTCTCCATAGAACTTGCTGCTGCATTCCCTTGCAAGTACCACTCGCCTCCCTTCCTTTGTTAAGTTAATGGCAGATTCCCATTTGGCGCAGCGGTCGTATGGTATTGGAAAGTTGGTCCCGTCCTTGGAATATTTCACCTTTTCCTTGTCACAATCAACTAACACCAACGGCTCCTGGCAAGATGAGAAGCTTATTCGGTCACTGCAGTTGTAACATTTGATCCCTAAAACAAAAACGCAAAGATAAAAAATGAAAAGTGAATCATTTAATAATATTAAATTAATTTATGATTATTTATGGTTCGGTTCGATTCGATTCAAGTTAAAGTCAAGTACCTTGCGTCGGTCCTGGAATGCTGAACAACATAATCACAAGGACGACCATTATCCGGACCGGAGCGTTTACTGCTTTACACCCCATCATGGTCAATCAGTGAACCTTGTCACCTGTTAAATTATTGATTAAATGGTTAACAAATTAAATTAAGATAAAAAATATTATTTAAACCAAGCAGTGTCAGCAGAACTAAAGCTAATGAAGGCTCTAGAAACCTTTTACGTCACAGCGTCCAGCAAAGCCCTTCCTATGTCAACGTCAACTTAGCAATCAAGATAATTTAGTTCACCTTCTGTTAAGTTTTGCTCCAACTTCACTATTGATGATTGATTTGTTGATGAGTTGATGCTGCAGAAACAAAACTACTGGTAGGAGTGCAGAGCTGAAGAAGGTGAGCTGCAAAGAAAAGAGCTGACTGAGGAAAAATTTGCGGCTACGTCGTCTTACTTTGACAAGATGCCAAGATTTACCTGTAGCTAGCTGGAATTTCGGTTACGTGAAATTGCACGTACACTCATACTAGTTAGTAAAACGACTTTTGTTGCCACAAGGAAAGAGTGAACTTGAAAATTATAAAAGGAAAGTGTAATTTATATATGATGGACTGACTTGTCCGATATGCTTTTGTGCTTATATGTAATGCAGAGTAATGGAGCATTGCTAGATCCATATATTTGTATATAATAAGATGTTGTTGCTTTATTGAAAGATGAAGAGTGAGTGAAGATGAAAATGATATTTGTCATTTTCATCAGAATCAAAAAGTTGCATGATCCACGCTGGACCCACATTTTACATACATAATTAACATGTACAAGATATAGGAAGGAACTGGTTAAAACACTTCCTCACGTCGATGCTGGTTGGGCTAATACATACACACATAAATGAATCTACATTCAAAGTTGCATACATACATATATCACTTCCTATATACAATCAATTAATGACACATATCATGTCAACTCTCCATCTACATGATATCCGTCCCATACATTTGTCATCACTTCAACAAGTGAAGATTCCCTTTCATAATCTTTTATCCTCTTCAATCTGAACTTGCACATCCACAAAATTTTGCTTTAAAATATCAACATCAACACATACATATACATATTTTTTTGTATAAAAAATTTTCTTACTTATAAAATCAGTATCTTTCTTAACGTATATATTTTTCTTTCTTCTTCTGAACTTATTCCTTTCTGAACTAAATACATAAACTTGCTTTTCTCAAAAACTGTCTACGTGACTATGTACCTACATATCTACGAGACTTATACTGTCATAACATAATAATAAAAATGAATGATAAAATGAATAATAATAAAATGAGCTGTACAAAGAAAATCTTTTTCTTAAAATCATATCTTGCATCTTAGAAGATATCATCGGCTACTGCTGGTGAAGTAGTGGATGACTGTTGCGTGACGTCACCACCCTTTTTTTCTTGTTGTCTCTTCTTGCAATGAAGAGCCATACATACCGCAATAATTCCAGCTAGTATGCCTGCTGCAAGTCCAACTGCTAACCATAACCATGAAAAATGCTGAGTATCATCCACAACGCGAGTCTTAACCAGGTTGGGTTTCAGCATAAGATCAGCCCAATCTACCTTGGGTTGTAAGTGATGGTTAGCCTTGATCGTCATCATAGGATCAAAAGTCACATTTTGTCTTGCATCTATGCGAGATGAAACAAAAAATTCCACATCATTAATTTTAAATTCAGTATGAATAGGCAAAAGAAAAGGATAGTCAGGACAAGCATCTTTCATGCCCGCAATAGAAACAAAGCTCTCTGGGCAATAAACATGTATGAAAGCCCCCTCGATCTTGGTTTGTATAAATTCCAATTCGTCATGTTGCTTTGTCTCCTTGCATATCCCTTCCGTGTAGTAGCGGTTTGATGACGGCAATGTTTGCCTGGGTTGGCAAGCTCCGTTCGGAAAGGCGATCAGGTCTCTTTGGTCTTCTTGTATATTCGTTCCATATACGCAGTCATTTTCCACTGCATATACCGCGTTCTTTATGCCATGAAACTCCATGCTGCATGTCTCTTTTTCCTTTCTCTTCATTAGTTTGAACGCGTCAGGTCGTAATAGGATGAGTTTGGAGTTGATAACGGGTGCATAAAAGTGCATATATACTTGTTTCTTATTGTGGGACATCGAGCAGTGCAGTGCTTGCGCATGTTCAATCGAGCAGTCTGGATAACATGGCAAGGTTATGTTGAGGTATTCCAGCAACGCTGCAGATACCTTCTTCTGTTCCCACATTCTGGTTGCATCTTTAATAATGAATGATCCGGCCACTAGCTTGCTAGTTATATGACTTATAAGGAAGTTTGTTGATATCATCTTTCCTTTGACTGCATTGTAATCTTTCTGATGCACTGCTAGTCGCTCTATGGTCTTGTTAAATTTTTCTTGTAGCTCAGCTACTGCTTCTTCTAAATAATCAAGTCGTTCTTCCGTGATTTTTGCTTGTTCCTGAAGCTCGCTTATTCTTCCATAATTGATAATTGATACGACTGCTCCGGCAACTCCTAGTCCGGCAATAATACATGATACCACAACAACTGCTACAATTATAAGCGGTAAAAATCGTTTTGTCCGTATAACGTGATGTTCATGATGTTTCCAGTCTGATACTGGGCACATGCGTTCCATTTCATTTACGAACATTTGCTCATAGTAGTGTTCACATTGCTTGATTGCATCATCCAAATGATCTTCATGCACAAAATCCGTTGTGATGTAGTCACATGGGCTGTTTAGGTTGAGTTGCAGCTTTACCTCTGCACTTCCTTGGGTGATGGGTATATCTGGAATCAGTATTATCATCATCAAAAATATCATGCCATGTGATGCTCTTGCAATCTTCTTGATTTTGCTCCGGCCTGAGCTTTCTGGCTTGGGTTTGTCAAGCCTTTCTTCTTCGCTTCTTCCTTCAGCAAGAGATGTGACGTCATCGGCGTCCGCATCCTCTTCCAAGCTGATAATCCCTAGATGCTTCTTCATGCCTGCATGCTTTGCACGATGAAGAGGCTTGGTTAGTATGTCTGCCAGCATGTTGTGGGTTGACACATGCTGTACAGACAGTATATCTTTTTGTATCTGTTCCCTTGTATAATGCGCATGAGTCTCAAAATGCTTTGAGCGTTTATGAAAAGCAGCATTCTTTGACAGTTGTATAGCAGACATGTTATCCACATATATGGGTGTTGGCTGCACTTGCACATGCCCTAACTCGGCAAGAAATCGTCTTAGCCACACCGCTTCTCTGGCTCCTGAGCTGAGGCTATAATACTCGCTCTCACAACTGCTTAAGGCGACGCAGTTTTGTTTGCTGCTATTCCATGATATAAGCGAGTCTCCAAAGAAAAATGCCATGCCCGAAGTGGATTTTCTATCGGTCTTGTCTCCTGCAAAATCAGCATCTGTATATCCATACAGTTTCAGCTCTCGCTCATGCTTCGCTGGGAGAAGTAGGTAGTTCTCCGCCGTTCCTTTTAGATATCTCAGAATTCCCTTCGCTGCTTGAAAATGCGTATGATCATAGCATGTCGAGAACTGGGATAGCTTCGCTACCGCAAATGATATATCTGGCCTTGTAACACGGGCGATAAATAGTAGGCATCCAATGAGCTCTCTGTATCTTAATTTCATGTCTGGATTTTCAGACGGCATCAGGTTGAATCCTGGCTGCATGGGTACCGATAATGCATTGCAATCACCCAAGTTGAAACGCTCCAACACGTCTCTAATCAGCTTGTGCTGTGATAGCCAGATTCCATATTCATCTCTGTAGATTTCCATTCCAACATAGGAAGATCCGTCCGTTATTGTCATCTTGAATTTCTCTTGTATTATCTTCAGCAACGCCTCTAATTTTTCTTGTGACATCGAGATTCCACAGCCATCGTCTACATACACACCGAGTGCTGTCTTATCCTCATGAATATAAACTGATTTATCACTGATGCTGGGTTTAAATCCAAGTCTTTGTAGGAAGTCTGCAAAGAATTTCCACCATAACGCTGAGGCTTGTACCAAGCCATATAATCCTTTGTTCAGCTTTAGAACAAGGATTTTTCCTTTGCAGTTGATCATTAATCCTTCTGGGATTTCCATATATATGATTTTGTCCACGGGTGCATTTAGGTATGCAGTTGTGAAATCAAATGTACTGACGTACATGTCATAAGCGGATGCTATACTCAATAACACACGAGTACTTTCGTATCTTGAGACTGATGCATATACTTCATCATAGTCGATTCCAGGTCTCTGTTGAAATCCGCGTGCAACGAGACGACCCTTGAATTTTTCAATACTTCCATCCTGCTTCTGCTTTAGCTTGAACACCCATCTGTTTGTTATCACGTGAGCACCTACTGGCTTTTCTACCACAGTCCAAGTCTGATTTTCATGATGCGAATTTAGCTCTGCTTGAATGGCTCTTTTCCATTCCTCTGCATGTGGACTTTGGACTGCTTCTTTGTACGTTCGTGGCTCTTGAATACCACGAGCTGCAAGAGAAAAATCCACGAACCGTTGTGGTCTTCTCAATACGTCACGAGGGCGGAGCCTATCCATTTCTGCTCCTTCAGCTTGGGATTCATTCCTGTTGAATCTTGTTTCTTCTACATGAGTCATCTTGTGAGCGTCATGTTCTCCAAAAATAGATTCTACTGCATTTTCTTGGTTCTCGTTCACGCCATGATGCACGGTGATGCTTTGACTTTGTCCAGTTATCTCATCAAATGTGCAGTTTCTTGCTCTCTCTATCATTTTATCATCTGCGTAATAGACTCTGTAGCTGTTGCTAGCTGCATCATAGCCGCATAAAATCCCTTTCTTCGCTTTGGGCTCCCACGTCTTCCTCTGTGTATCAGGAACATGTACATACACGGTGCTTCCATACACTTTTAGATGCGCCATATCAGGCTTCTTTTTCATTATGATTTCATATGGTGTTTTCTCTTTGTTCTGCTTATTCACCATTCTGTTTAGGAGATATACTGCGCATGCTGTAGCCTCGCCCCAAAACTTTTGTGGAAGTTTTGCATGAATCATCATGGTTCTGGCTAAATTCTTGCAAGTCTTGATTGCATTTTCGATAAATCCATTCTGCTGTGGATTTCTTGGAACTGATGTTCCATGGATGATTCCTCGTTTCTTGAAAAATGAGCGTAACGGCTCTCCAAGATACTCAGCTGCACAGTCAGATCGGGCAAATTGCACTTTATTTCCAGTTTGCTTCTCAATGAAATTGACATAATCTTCAATTAGGCCTGCTGCCTGGGATTTTTCCTTCATAAACCCCACATACTGGAATGATGATCCTTCATCCTTGATGAGTAGAAAATAATTTGATCCTCCAATGGATGCTACTGGCATTTTCCCTGCCGTATCAAAATGCATAATAACTCCAGGCTTTTACTTTGTCAGGTTTGGATTGGTATGGCTTCTGCTCAGCTTTACCAAGCTGGCAACTCTCACACAGAAAATGGTGATTGTTCTCGGACAAATCTATGCCATTTACTGCTCCGTTTTTCACTGCTTCAACAATGTAGTCTCTGTTGATATGCCCGAAGCGACAATGCCAATCCTCCATTGTCTTCTTACTTTTCAAACTTAATGCCGCATGTTGTCCATTCTTCTTTCTGAATTCCATGACGTACATTCCGTCAATCATTTTTGCCTGTGGCCCTCTAGTGCCATCAGGTTCATAGTAGACTGCAGCTTTATCATCTCTAATGATTTTGTAGCCTTTCTTGGCCATTTTTCCTTCAGAAAATAAATTGACTGAATCTTCAACATATAGCACGTCCTTGACTATGCATGGCTCCCAATTGCCATTAATAAAATATTCCAATTCAACAGTTCCATATCCCCATCCATTAACAAATTTGTTCCCGGGGACTACTAATTTCTTCGGGTTGTCCAGCTCCTTGTAGCTGATGAACAGTTCCCGTTGTGAGCACACATGCTCAGTTGATCCAGAATCCGAAAACCAGTATTCGGCCTGATCAATCTCATCAAACATCATGAATGATTTTGATGCATTGTCTGGGTTTGACTCTGTCTTTTCACATTTTGAATTCTCATTTGCATTCCCAGAATCCCTGTTGAATTTTTGTTGAGGTGCAGATGGACAATCCCGCTTGAAATGCCCATTGCCACCACAGTTGAAGCATGACTTGACTTTGTCATTATTCTCATTTCTTGGATTTCCATTAAATCCTCCTCTTCCTCTGGACTGCCCACGGCCTTGTCCTCTGAATCCACCTCTGGATCCTCTGAATTGACCACGGAATCCACCTCGCGATTGCGATTGGTCATGCTGTTGTCCACCTTGATTTTGGTGGTAGCCTCTATTTCCTCTGAAACTAGAGCGCCCTCGAGATCCACGAGCAGAAAACGCTGCTGCTGGATTTGCTTCTTTTTCCTTATCCTCTGGCTTCTTCGGTTCCACAGCCAGTTTATTTAATTCCGAATTTAACTGCTCATTTCTTAGTCGAGCTAACAGATTTACCATAGTTTGGGAAGCTGGGTCAATTAGCCCCCATGCAGTTCTGAATGAACTGTTCCTCTCTGGGAGAGAGTACACAATTTTTGAAACAACCATCTCATCTGAGATGGCAACCCCCATGGTGTTTAGCGTTGATGCTAAAGATTCCAATTCATAGTAAATGTCAACTATGGTTTTTGTTTCTTCTGGTTTGTAGGAATAAAATTTCCCTAACACGGCTTGCTTATTTAAAGTTGATTGATCTGAATTACAATCTTTTAATTTTGTCCACATTTCGGCACTTGTGGTTAGTTTGGAGATGTGGTTTCGTTGTTTGGGGTTAATTGAACAACAAATAATGCTCTGTGTCCTAATGTCATCCTCGTTCCATTTGTCGATTTCTGCTTGATTAGTTATGAGCCCAGCAGAATCCTTCACTTCTTTAGGCAGCTTCCTTACTCCTGTTGCCATGCTGTAGAGTTTATTCGTCTGCAATATCAGTCGCACTTGCAGAGCCCAATCGTCGTAATTGTCATCGGACAATTTTTCGATGGTCACATTATCCAGAATCTTGACGGTCGTCATTGTAGATGCACGAAAAGCCAAGCAAAAAATTGGAAAAATAAAGTTTTTACCTTATTTTGTTGTAAGACTGGGTTGTCTTATGTTGCCCTGGTCAGATCTGGTCTAGTCTCCAGATGAGATGAAATATTCAGCGGCTTGAACTATTTCTGATTACTCACGGTTTCACAAAATTCTAATTTCTTATTGTTTATTTAATTATGTTCTGTATCTAATAGAAAATAGCTGTATCACAATGGCAGTGAGTTGATTCACCGCCTCCCACGATGGTGATTGCTACTTCAATAGACACGTTCACAAAAAAAATTTGGTTCAAAATCCCCTTCTAATATGGGTACTATTTTAGTTTTTTACAGTTTGCAGTATGTATCACAATAATGCATAAAGTTTTCTTGCCGCACGGTATGTTTCACTTTCTTGAAACTCCTACTTTTCTTTCTCTATATTTTTCTTTTTACCAGCTGTCAGCGTTGACTAGCTGGGACTCACTCTGTGCACAAAAACAGAAAAGGGGTAGCTTCTATCTCACTAAAAGTTTTGTCTCACAAGGACAATTTTTGTGTCACTAAAATGACCACTTTTTACCACACAAGGGCTTTCACTAGTCTTCCAAAGACTTTAGTCACAATTAGGAGATAAAAGTTTTTTACAATTCACAGTCAATGATCACAAACACTGAAAATTTGATTAGAAATCTCAGATTCCGCCTATTTCACCTTTCACTTTTTACTTTTTCACTTTTTCACATTTAATTTCCCCTTCCCCTCTGATACCATGTAATTTATATATGATGGACTGACTTGTCCGATATGCTTTTGTGCTTATATGTAATGCAGAGTAATGGAGCATTGCTAGATCCATATATTTGTATATAATAAGATGTTGTTGCTTTATTGAAAGATGAAGAGTGAGTGAAGATGAAAATGATATTTGTCATTTTCATCAGAATCAAAAAGTTGCATGATCCACGCTGGACATACATAATTAACATGTACAAGATATAGGAAGGAACTGGTTAAAACACTTCCTCACGTCGATGCTGGTTGGGCTAATACATACACACATAAATGAATCTACATTCAAAGTTGCATACATACATATATCACTTCCTATATACAATCAATTAATGACACATATCATGTCAACTCTCCATCTACATGATATCCGTCCCATACATTTGTCATCACTTCAACAAGTGAAGATTCCCTTTCATAATCTTTTAGAAAGTATAACTGATCCAGCTCCGGCGGAGGTTAAGAATCAAGTGAATTTAGTTTGGATTGTGGAATGGAAGGGAAGGAGAAGTTGAGTTCATTGGAGTTCATATAAATATGGAATATGATTGCTCATTGAACAAGGGAATTGTGAGCGCGCGGAACTCATTTTTAAAAAACCTACGCACTTGTTTTGTTACAATCCGAATTTGCGAATCCTGCCAGTTTTACAGTATTTAATTGTACTACCATCACGATCACAGTGTTTAATTTGCGTACATATTCAATTTTATTCAACCGACAAGCAAATTCTACTGATTTTGGCTTTAGCAGATCGTATTCAATTGACTGAATTTATTGCTGATAGGAGGTTGGAGGTCAGGTCAGAGGTGAGAGTTAACTGTGGAATTAGATAGGAAGTTGAGTTATTGAAAAGATAATATTTCAAATGTAAATTATGATGAGTTTGCAGTTGTAGGTTAGTTGTAATGGTGAATGTTTGTGAATTTATGGTAATATTTTTTTGGGATTTTGAAATGTTACAGTTTGTGGTGTTTCTATTCATCCCATGTTCTCCATCCGTCGTCGTGGCTACCAAATCAACTATTGACAAAATGGATTCTGAGCGTCACCTTAATGTCCGTTGGATTGACCATACCGCCGTCCTTCTTCAGTCAATAACCCAAAAACTGGAACAAGAGGAGTTGGTTGACGTTAAGCTCGTTTGTGAGGGTCAAATTCTCAAGTGCCACCGACTGATTCTCTCCGCTGGCTCTTCTTTCTTTGATAAAGTTGTTTCGGAACAACCCGACCCCAACTCCAACTTGGTCATTTTTGTCAAAGAAACGAAATTCTGGGAGTTGAAAGCTCTCGTACATTTCATGTACAATGGGGAAGTTGAAGTGAGTCAAGAGAAGCTACCAGAGTTATTCTTAGCCGCAGAAAAACTGAAGGTGAGGGGACTAGCAGATAATTTTTATGGAAATAGTCCACCTCCTGCTGGAAGTGGAGGAGAAGAAGGAAGAGGAGACGGTGGTGAGCGATCAGAGGAGGAAAAACAACAACAGTCGGATGACATGGTGGACTTACTTCAGTATGGAGCGGAAGCTAATCAAAGATCAGTTTCAGGAGGTGGACATCAGAAACAACGAATTAAATCCGTTTTGCGACCTTTGAGTAACTTACCATCCCCCCGGAAGCTTCAGGGAATGAGGCACAAGGAACAACTAAAACTGGAACCTCAAAGAGAAGCCGAAATTTGTAAGATGGATAGACCGAGCCTTGGACCTGCTTCATCTTCATCGAACGGAGCTAATGCTGAACATAAACTGGTGCAATAACTTTTATTTTACAACTAAAAATATTAGAATTACGGGATTATCAAAGTATTAGTTTTTAAATTCACCCTCTTTCATTATGTTTAGAAGATCTACAGGCAGGGAATGAAGAAAGAAAACGGGGGACACCACACGAGGGAGAAACCTTATAGATGCGAACTTCCTGGTTGTACTAAGGCGTATACACAACTACAGAATCTCAAAATCCATCTTAACTTACACTCAGGGGAGAAACCATTTATGTGCAAATATCCTGGTTGTACTAAGACGTATTCAAGACCAGAGAATCTCAGAATTCATCTTAGATCCCACACGGGAGAAAAACCATTTATCTGCGGACTTCCTGGGTGTACAAGGGCGTTCAGTAATAGTTCAGACAGAGCAAAACATCAAAATTATACGCATTCAAACGAGGTACGTTTATTTTTATTTATAACAAATAACAACATGACAGCAAATGTGTTTAATTTAATATAATAGTCCTATTGTGAAATGTCTCGTTTTGTTTTAATTTTTAGAAACCATTTGTATGCAAAGCGCCCAACTGCAACAAACGTTATACGGATCCAAGTTCCTTGCGAAAACATGTCAAAAGGGTACACGGTCCTGATTTTTATGCTAAGAAAAAACACAAAGGGAACGAGCACGATCATCAACCCAGTCCTAGTCATAGAATGGGCAGGGAAAGAGACATTCATTTTCATCCAGGAAATGGAAGAACTCCGAGGAGGAGTGAAGGAATGGGCTTTAAAACTGCTAGTGAAACATTCATTGGAACTGACATGATGAGCAGAGAATTTCCATTGGAGGATCCCATCAGTGATAACAAATAAAGCTCGACCAATGACTTTTCAGATAGATTAAAATATTATTCGGCTGAATAAAGTGTAACCGTAGACTAAATGCCCTCCAAATCCAACTAATCCTTGATTATTTTATTTCATCACATATATCATTACATTTATTATGGTTTCTAACCACTTTTGGCGTTCTTTTTACACATTTATGAACAGATAATTAATTACTGTTAAGAAATGAAATGCCCAGAAAATCAGTCATGCCTCCAGGAAAGAGACCTAGCTTTTAAACAACTTAAAACGTTTAATTTACAACGATCAGCTATTAAGTATTGTGAAATATAAGCAAGCTTTTATAAAGCTACAGCTTGCTTTTGATGTCATTATTTAGAAATTTAAAGAATCCATGTAAATAGTGATTAGGGCTTAAAGTAAGAAAATTATACAATTACTGTGATTAAATCAAATTACAAAGCTTGTTTTAAATTCAACTTATATGAGCATAGCTTTTGCTTTTGCGTACGTTTAAATGCTAATAATTTTTGGCATTCCAAGACATTGGAGAAAATCCATGTCTGATGAGATCTCCATGAAAAGTTGCACACGCTCCATTCTTATAAATTATTTGGCTCCGAAATATTTTAATTACAGGTGATTTCCATATCATTAGTTGAATAGAAGCATATAATTAACATTTTATAAGTATACTCCCTTTGTTATTAAGGTCAGGACGCAATATAACGCCCAGACAAGCCAAATGTTCATAGCTTTGATTTGCTTATCCGCCCAGACACTAGATTTAGTTACATCTTGAAGCTCATCCAGACATGATAAGTGTTTCCAGCCTAGCTTCTAAATTACCACAATACCCCGGTCTGATTAAATTTTCTTGCAAACCTTGAGTAAAATGGATTCAACTTTCCTTATTGTCCGGCATAGCCGTCTCTTTCTCAAGCATTCTCTTTGTCAATTCTCCCGATTTACTCCCTTCTCTTGGAACCCAGAAACCCAAAAACGTGAGTTACATTGGGGAAAATGGAATAAAGTAGAAAGCTTTCACGGCATATTTTGGAATACTATTTGGAATGATTCATGAAGTGATAGCTAATGGCATTCTCATTTCAAAATATTCAAATGCGAAGGAGAACACAACACAAAGTAAGCTCATGCGTTTGCTCTTTTTTTGCTGCCCACGTTGGATGCGTATTGTACCTTTCTTTTGTTAAAAACCATTCAGAAGACTTGGTTCAATTGTTTAACGAGTTCAAATCAATATTCACGAAGGATAATGATCATCTATCTATTATGTGTGCGTTAGAAATGCCATTCAACACATTGGAAGTTATTTGATTCACGGTCATGAGAGAAATACAGCACTGATGATTTTACTTAAATTACGAAACTTGTTGTTTAATATAGTACAATTAAAGTTATATGAATATGATTTAAGGATAATACTCTTTTTACTTTTGAATTTAGGTTGACGTAAAATTATGAAGTTTCATTGCTTCAATCCAAAATTTTAATTATTATACGGCTAGTGGGCGAATAATAATTACAATTTTACTTCCTCTTTAAAATACTCTTTTAAAACCTTGTTACGGCTACTAGACGTTTTTTTTATTTTTCCACTTCGCAATTTAAGATATTTTCAGTGGTGGAAATTGGAGCCAATCCGAAAAATGTTTTTACGTAAAGCAGCTACTCTAAATTTATAGTTATTTTTTTACCTGAAGGTGTTATAACGTTCTCCACTAGTGAATTAATCACAGTGAAAGCTGTTTAAGTATTTTTCTCAGAAAACGAAGTGGAGGCTCTTCCATTGCACTCCATTCGTAAAATCATGGGTCTTCCATTGGATTTGGGGGAAGGAGATACCAGTGGCTTCCACAAAGCCATGGTTAGGATTTCGGGCTGTTGTCGATAAACGGAATTTCAGTGCATTTAAAATCGTGCCGACGGGACTCCCGAGCACACTATTTTATTGGAACAGTTTGATTTCGTTGAATGATTCGGGAGGCATCTTTATATCGAATTGTTCGCTTCCAACTGGTTGTTGGCCAACTTGGTTTTGCCCTGAGGTAAACTTTTACCACTTTATATTGAATGTGAATCACGTCATAACTGGATATCACAATGGGTGTTGTATACCCAAAAATGAAAATCCCGTGGTAAGTAATAATATGATTCAAGCAGCGCGGAAGTTTGTCTACTTTTCGGGAAAGATTAGTAATCTCAGTATCCTTTTTTCGGTGGGATATCGAGAAGGATCTCTGTACATTGAATATTTACGAGAACTTCCAAGTTCCGGATAATTTTTGGGATCAATTATAAAAATTTCTTCGAGAACGTTTTCAAATAATTTAATTTGCTTCTAGAGCAAATAATTTGTGAAAATAGGGAAAATGTAGAAAGTATGAAAGCTAGAGATTACTTCGAAATATGCACATTTTCGAATTTTTTAGGACTATTTTAAAGGTTCCATGTCGAGTTGCACCAGTTTATTGGTATTTCTTTCTCTATCAACTATTTGGTGGAGCTGTGCGCTTACTTTCTCCTACCGTAAAAATAGCGATAAGTGAAGACTTTTTTTTACAAGTGGCTGATTACGTTTGTTGGCTTTGCTAATTAATTTTTAAGGAATGTATGGCCTACATTCGATATAAAATATTGTGGTAGATAAGTCAGTGGGTGTACTATTTCTGGAGTTTCGCAACGTATTCGCTTGTATTGTTGCAACTGTTAAGCAGATAGATACCCCTGCGGCCCTGGTATGATTCTGTCTAGTCCACCTACTGATAGAAAAGTATGGCTCGCTCATCGGGTTTAAATTTTGCGACAAAAGTAGGCGGGACACTTGTAGAGAGCAAATGTAAAGAAAAATACAATGAAGTAGGTAGTCAAAACGTCCAAATAATCCAATTGAAATTGCTTGCATAAAAGACAAGCACAAATATACCCGATTTGTACATCAGGAGCAAATTTTCAATGATATAAATGCTCTCAATTTTTTGGAGAAAAGTTTGGAAGCGAGGCAAGTTGGTATTGGATCTGCGGGTTTTTTTCAAGTCAACTGCCGATTTGTTTCTGAGGAATGTTTTTTGAAAGAATCTAAAAACTGGAATGTGAATTGTTTTTTTTCGGATTATAATTTTCTTAAATTTTCCCTTGTAATTGGTTTTGCAGTTGGTTGTCTTCACGGTGACAATTTTTCTAATAACTTTTGATGATGGAACAATCACAGAGAAAAGTTGTTTATGTACTTGTCCAACTCTTCCTGCATAATTTGAAATATTTTTATCGGTTTCAAACGACATCATCTAATTTTACTTTACATATTATTTGTGCTTTGTAGACACTCATTAAAAGACAGCCGACTCAATGTAAAGAAGAGGGCTTCGTTTGAAAATATTAATTAATAAATAAAGTCTTGCCAATTGCAATTTATGCGAAGGATAATAGACAAATGTAGGGGAATCTATCGAAAAATTCAATTACGAGGTCTAATTTAATAAATATTATATGCTATTTGGTATTTAGTTTCCTAAATTTGATGTCGACTCGTCGACTGTAATGACAGTAAGGGAATATATAAGACCAAGTAAAATATTTTAATGCAAAATGGGACAACATTTGGCTAAAAGCTTTTCCACCTCATTTATAACTAGTAAGGAATGGTTGGATCACCAAAACAAACTTTAATTTATTTGTATTTTTTGTGGAAAATATGCGCACTTTCACCTCGTATTTTTCCACTCTTCTCCACTAGTATTGTTTGGTTGCTTGCGTCAAAGCTAAATGGCTTATTAGGTGTTATGAACAAAACAACTATTTATTCATTTGGGCTCGCTTCCAGTAATACATAATTTAAATGATATAGGAACACATTTTCAATCAATAACTCCGTTTTTATTTGGTCACTTTTTTCAGAACAAAAAATGCATTCAAGATAGGTTATATACATTTTTATAAAAATCTAACTTAAAAAATTAAATCAATCATTTCTTAGTGGTCAGTAAAGCTCTAAAAGTGCCTCTTGAAATACCCCTATAAAACACAAGAATGCTCACCCTCCCAATCATATACTGCTTTCCATAACTTAACACGATTGGTTTACATGATTTAATAAATGTTTTCATAAGTTTTTTGCTCCTCAAGTTTCTGTGCTCCACTTTCTTCCAGGACCACAATGTTTTAGTACCCTTGCAAAATATAAATCTTCCGAGTTCCAAAACGCATGTCCAAATTCCCGTAGCTAGCAACGTAAAAGTAATAAGTTGGAGCTTGGAAATGAGCTGAAGCACCCCCCAATATTTTATGATAACAAAATTACAGTAAAGTGCAGCCACCATGGTAATTGCGTTGCATATCACAATAAACAAACCAAACACCTCAAAAATATTGGCTTGAAGGACCTGAATACATCTGAAAACATGGCGAATATGATTTGGACGCCGTAAATTGTCATTCATCCTGTAATCATTTTTGCCCACTCGCAGTTCCCGAATGAGCAGGGGAGCAATATAGAAGCCATAAATGAGAATACCAGTTATAAATACTAAGGTAACCAAATGAGCAACGGTTAATAAATACACATGGAAAAGAATGACAAGCAAAGGAACTGGAAAACGATAATACTGTATCGGAATTAGATCTCCAAGGAATACTATTCCTCGCGGGTCGTGAATTAGGACGAGTGTCATGAGGAAAATTGAAATCAGAATGGAACAGAAAAGGAACTCAAGAAATATAGCAAAATATATGGTATCTTTATGCTTATCAGATTTTGCTGCTTTCCCATATGTTTCTGGAAGAAAAAAATGTGTTTTTAAGTCTCCAATAAAAACCATAACCCTTTTTTACAATTATTGCGTTGGGTTTACTTACTGTGAATGTGTTCCATAAAATGACTGAATCCATTTGTCACGATACAAATGTCATGAAGAAAAAACCGAAAAATTGTGAAAATCACTAGGACAAGAAGTCCAATCAGCCAGTTTGCAAGTGTCACATTGTATCGGTTGATATCTTCCTTCAAATAATATTTTACGACGATTCCAAACGCTCCTACTTCCCAGAACAGATATAAATTGAAGGTTATTTTCACTTTACGTTCAAGTTTGGCGTCCGGAAGAAAATTTTTTAGGGTTTTGTTGTATCGGCCACCAATAATACCAAAATTAGTTGTAAGCCAATGCAGCAATCTTAAAAGCCTACAAAGTTGTTTGCTATACATTTTTCTGCCAATATAGTATGTGAAAAGTTTGTGTTCACACTGCAAGAATACTTTAGTAAGTGACGATAAAGACTTCTCATGAAGTCCACGAGGCAGAATATTAATTAATTTTGTATGAGTCGTCTTATTGCGAAAAATGATTACTAATTTACGTTAAGAATTTCCATACCCGACAATTTAAGAAGAAATTATTTTTCGCAGTTGGTATGTATTTAGTAGCTATGAAATGGGCACAAAAATATACCAATCTGAAAAATCGCTTAAGACTTTCAAATAATTTATGAAAGAACATTTTGTGCAAAACAATACCGACTTTTTGACTACCTACTTCACTGTATTTTTCGGTTCTAGGCCCGTTGCGGGTAAACCCGTTTGCGGGTATGGTACCTTTTGCGGGTATGGCCAGTTGCGGGTAAGCCCTTTTGCGGGTATGACCAGTTGCGCGTATGACCTTTTGCGGGTATAACAAGTTCCGGGTAGGAAATGTTGCGCGTTCCTTAAACGCTTGGCATATATGACACTCCCCATAAGAATCCATAAGATTTTTTTGGTGGGGTATATAAATGCAATTTGTCATACCCGCAAAAGGCCTACCCGCAAAAAGTACCATCCCCGCAAAAGGACCTACCCGGAACTTGTTATACCCGCAAAAGGTCATACGCGCAACTGGTCATACCCGCAAAAGGGCTTACCCGCAACTGGCCATACCCGCAAAAGGTACCATACCCGCAAACGGGCTTACCGGCAATGGGCCTGTAACGGTATTTTTCTTTACATTTGCCCTCTACAAATGTCCCGCGTACTTTTGTCGCAAAATTTAAACCGGATGAGCGAGCCATACTTTTTCTATCAGCATGCAGCAGGTGGACTAGACAGAAACATACCCCATCTATCTATCTGCTTAACAGTTGCAACTATACAAGCGAATACGTTGCAAAACTCCAGAAATAGTACCACCACTGGCTTACCGTAATATTTTACGTTGAATGTAAGTCATGCATTCCTTAAAAATTAATTAGCAAAGCCAACAAACGTACGTCAGCAGACACTTGTAAAAAAAATAAGCACACGGTTTTCAAAAGGTCCAAGATTATCGATTAATATTAGAATGCCTTCACTTATCGCCATTTTTATAGTAGGAGAATAGAAAGTAAGATCACAGCCAGACTTTTTGTCATAAGGGTATAGTTAAAAGCTTTGTATGCGATGGCTTGGGCAAATTGCAATGACATCTGTGAACGGCAGTGAAACTGCTTACTAAAGCAGCTTACTGTTTTGGTGATCATACGTTTTGCAAGGTGGACGACAGAAAAACAAACAACAAAGCTGGCCCAAGGTCCGTTCAAGCAAACATTGTCAGAATTTGGTGAAAAATGAAATATCCGCTACCCGGGTGTAATGAGTTTCAAAGTAAAAAAATGTATATTTCCATGTGTATAGTACACGTATACTAACTTTCAACAAATTCTGACAATGTTTGCTTGAACGGACCTTGGGCCAGCTATGTTGTTTGTTTTTCTGTCGTCCACCTTGCAAAACGTATGATCACCAAAACAGTAAGCTGCTTTAGTAAGCAGTTTCACTGCCGTTCACAGATGTCATTGCAATTTGCCCAAGCCATCGCATACAAAGCTTTTAACTACACCCTTATGACAAAAAGTCTGATCACAGCTCAACCAAATAGTTGATAGGGAAATATATAAAATAAACTGGCGCAAATCCACATGAAACCTTTAAAAAAGTGCTACAAAATTCGAAAGTATGCACATTTCGAAGTACTCCCTAACATTTATACCTTATACATTTTCCCTATTTTCAAAACCTTTTGCTTAAATACTCTGGAAGACATTTTTATAAATAATCCCAAAAATTATTCAGAACTAGGAAGTTCCCGTAAATATTCCATTTACAGAGATCCCTCCCGATATCCCACCGAGAAAGTGGATATTGAGTTTACTAATCTGCACTTAAAAGTAGACAACCTTCCGCGCTGTTTGAATCACATCATTAACTACAATGGGATTGACCTTTCTGGTTTTACAACTCCCATAGTTATATCCCGTTACGACGTCATTCACGTCAAATTTAAAGTGATAAAAGGTTACTTCAAAGATAAACCTACTTGGCCGACAACCAACTGGAAGCGAACATTTCAATACGAAGATGCCTTTCAAATCATTCAAAGAAATCAAACTTTTCCAACAAAATGGTGTCCTCGGGAATCCCGTCGACATGATTTTGAATGTACTGACATCCCGTTTATCGACAACAGCCCGAAATCCTAACCATGGCTTTGTGGAAGCCACTGGTATCTCCTTCCCCCAAATCCAATGGAAGATCCATGATTTTACGAATGGAGCGCGATGGAAGACCGTCCCCTTCGAATGGTTATCCCAGCCAGCTATAAAAAGTTTTGGAGTCATGAACTCTACAGGATAGTTAATGAGAGTGATAAGGACACTGGAATAAATGCATTTTTGAAGACGAGAAGCATTTTCGACACTATAATTACTCGCATGCTTCCTCCTGATTTCATGGCAATGAAGGCTTGGTCAATATCTTTGAGCATCCCCTACACTGGCTTGTTTTATCAGTACACGACGACAGCACGGGAGGAGCTGACATTTGGCTTGGAATTGGAACAGGTTCAAAAAGAAAAACGTCATCAACACCAGCTCAAGTCAATAATATTATTTTGCAGAAGTTGCAAGAAATTTCTAATTTTCCAGCCTGTCAATATTGGGAATAAATTCTCCGAAAAGGTTTTAAGAGAATCATACGATGTAAATGTAAATGTAAATACTGTGGGTACTCGTTCGCCGTGTACCCGAGTTAGCCTATTACAACTGACCGGCCGTCACGAACCGGCGTAGCCACTTGTAATGACCGGTCGGCCACACAACTCACGAGAGCCGCATATTCCCCCCTTATGAGGAAATTTCGCAGTCTGTCCCATTTCCATTACTTTATACCGCTTCCTATAGAGAAGGGACACTCTATAGGGAACACTGCAATGCTATAGCACTTCCCTTGTAACCGCATTACAGTGTTACGCCCCCCGTACGAACACAGAGCCAAGGACGATTTGGGTGGCGAGTTGGTTGCCTAGTGCAAGGGATTGAACCCCTTACTACACGCTACCCAAGCCGGTAGCTTACTCAGCACCTCTAACTCGCCATCCCCTGAATCATACGATAAAATCAACTCAGATATTGGCAATAGTCATTGGGCCATCGGCTTTGCGGGCGAATAGAGTGAAGCCCTAATGGAACAGGAAAACCAATAACTTCTCCACAGTTCCGCTTTCAATTCGCTCCTCTCTTCAGGATCAGAAACCGAAACCGAAAGGAAAACGGGAAAAAACGGTTTGGAAAACGGAAAACCGAAGAAACGGCAACCCTAATCATGACTACAAAACTTCGGTGGTGATTCGCTTTCTACTTGAATATTTGGATATAATTAAAGGTTTGCTGGAACAAGGGGATCCGATTGCCAGCAAGTATTTAAAACATCGTAATTTTCGTTGGGCAATCGGCCCATTTCTATTGATGGTGTTAGTATTGAGTAATGCATACAAAAACAAGAACGTCACCAAAATTACAGAGATCTAATTCCGTTTGACACCTTTGATGCATTGACTCAACATTCATTTACTATTTACACAAGAGAAAGGTTTTTAGGAGGACTCAGAAAGTTCCCACCTATTTACAAAACGGTGCAGTTAATTTTGCCAAGTATTCTAGAATCCATAAACATTCCACATGATCAGCATCAAGCAATATTATCACCGAGTGAACTCTACACCTTTGCCAAGGTAGACTACAGTCATACAACCATTGTTTATGATAGCTCGATAAATTTTCCAAATCGTACAAAGTTCATTTTGAACCACACCGAATTACACCCTAATTGGAATTCAATTATTCTACACGGAACTCCCACCAGTTCAGATTTTCTTAAGAATTCTTGCAATCAAACTGCCCTTTTCTTACCAGCTGCTGAAGCCCATGAAACCTATTTCCGGCTTAAGGGCATTCAAAAATTTCGAGGGAAAGCGTACCTTAGTAAGGAGTTAATGTTTGAAGTACACAGTATTGTTGATCTGGCAAGAGCTGTGAATTGGAAGGTAGTGGATAGGCTAAAAGGTTTGGAAATGAGTGGAATTTGGAGTTGGTGGCCAGATTTCATTGTCGATTATATGACGCATGTAAGAGGTGGTAAGGTGACTGGTTGGAGTGAAGAGTCAGTCTCAAATTTGACGTTCCCTATCGGCATGTCGCTATAAATTCGACAAGCGAATTCGACGCGATTTATAGCGACTTATGGCGAGTCCTATGTAGACCCGATATCCTTACGAAAGTAGAAGCGATTACGAGCATAGTTAGCGTTGACAAACTCGAATCGATTAACGTAATAGTTTACGCTGATAAATCGCTGTGAACTGGATTCGTAAAATCATTGACATGACAGGAAAGTCTGCGTTTCCCTCGACTTGTATCTACAGAGTCGATGAGAAATCGATATGAATTGGAATACATATGATTTATACTGTAAGGTTTCGCCTTGCTTGTTGTTACTTCACTTCATTCATGGACAGTGAATCAATACGTGATATCTTTTCATTCTCAAGATGTTCATAATCACATTAAATTTTTAAAAACTAACTTTCAGTGGTTTACGGGATGTTATAACTTATAAGTGCATCAAATTAGCAACTTGAAGAGGATTTAGCATGTAATAATAGTTAAATCTTTTTAATTTGGAGTTTATTCTACATTTTGAAGGTGTTAGCAATTCATCATGATGTTTTCCAGTCCCCTTTTTGATTTATTTGATACTATAGACCTGAGTTAAATCTCCAGTTAGTGAGATGTGATAGTGATATAAACAAGTACTTATGTGTTTTGGATTCCCTTCTAAACCAAACCCAAGTGTATAATCTATGTAAAGTAATAACTAAGACTATAGATCTCCGGCCCACTGTTGAACGTAGTCAGTAGTATTTTACTGCTACATATTCATTCATTCTTTCTTGGTTTATGAGTTGATGGTTGATGATGCACAAGTTCATACTTTTTGCCGAATCATCGTTAAGTACTTAATAAATGATACGTTAATGACTGAATGTAAATATTGATTCTCCAAAACAACAAAACAATATAAATTTCTAGCATTATTTCAACATTGGACTTCTTCGCCACGGCATCGCTGCAATATCACTAAGAAGTAGTAATGAGCATGCATGCATGGTAATACAGCCTTAGCGATGTCTCAGCGATTATGGTTCGGTCAGTCGATCAGGAGTCGAAAGAAAATCGAGTCGAACTAGTGCGCGTTTAGCCCACTTCTCGCTTGAATTTAGTTACGATATCAAAGCGATCGCTTCAAATTCTTTGTCGACTTTTTAGAGCGATTTCGTATCGATCATAGCGATTAATGCCAATAGGGTATTTCAATTATATTTATTGTTCTGTCCTTAGGGTTGTTGATAGGTTTAATTGTGTTTGTGTTGGACGCAAGGTAACAACTTTTGTTTTGAAACCCTTTTTGGGTTTCAAGGCAATGTTGTATAGCTTTAATTGTTTTATGAGGAAACAAGTGTCTTATAAGCAAATATATTTACTCAGATAATGATAAGATTATTCTACGGTTCACTTCTAATTATTTTAATTTTATTATATATTGAAGTAAAATCTATTTATTTTCCATGACGACATGACTGATAATAAAATTTCTCAAAGAGAACTATTATCGCGGTAATACAAATTAAAATACTATACAAAACCCAAACTGCACCTAATTGATTAACTGTAACACCAGCCGTCTGATCCTCAATTCCTTTTTCAAACACGAGGTTTTTACCGTGGTATAGTTCTCTTGCAAACGTATGTATAATTCCACTTGTATTTTTTCCTTGAATTTCAGTCATTCGCTTAATTTTTTATGCCAAATTCAAAATGACTCTGAACTTTTTGTAATGCATCAAAAGTCCTGATTCAATTAAAGACGCTAGTGACTTTTGAAGCATCAATTTTGAAAAGTAAGTTCGAAATCCGGGTGACCACAAGAAAGGTTCTATTACCATTGTAGGCTCGTTGTTTCGAGTAACCGATCGCTTTCCAAAAAGAGGTATTAAAGAAGGCAGCAACGAGCCACAAAATCGCTTGTCATTATTTGTGTGATAGACAAGTCCAAAACGCTCCCAAAATTCATTACGATTACATGCCAAAGGCTGCTCCTGTCGTCCTCCTTCATGTCCGCTACAAGAAGTTGACATCTGGAGAGCAAGTCTGTTTAAAAATTTGTACGGTACGGTAGCATCAATTAGCCTTAAAATATGCATATTGCTTGGTAGATACTTTGCACAAAATGTTTGCCAAAAATTTAATATTTCTTGCTCATTTCCCTTAGCGTTAAATTTTTTACACTGTGGCAACTGCCTTGAAATGCAGGGATCAGCTACTAAACCAAACGTTTTTGAACTTTGAAGTTCCTCATAACTACTTGGGATTCCAGTTGGTTCCGCCTCCTTCGTAAGGTAAGAATACATTGTGGATGTGTAAAAGTTTCTTAGGATAAAAGTTGCAAAAAGCCAAATGATTAGAAGGTAAAAGTTTTTTACTTTTTTGGCTTTTCTCATATCACCCCCTTGCTCCAAAATGACGGATAAAAGCCAAAATAAGAAACTGATTTGTGGCTCAACTAGTTTTAGAAACTTGGAGATTGTTGTGAAGACCAGTATACATAAAATCCATAGTTGAAATGTGAATGGAGATAGGAGAGCATTTACATTTGATAAATTTACATTTTCCTCGGATAAAGGACCAAATATAACATATTTTGCTCCATGGAATTCAGCTCCAAAGGATAAAAAATTTAGCTTCCCGTTTTCGGCTCTTGGTTTCTGTTGTTTTGCAGAATAAATGGTAATAGAATTAAACAAAAATGTACAAACTCGATGAGTACAGTTGTGAAATTCACGCATCATTACGACAGCGCAATTCTGTAATTCCATGTATTTTGAGTCTACGATGTCAAAACAGTGTGAAAATAGTTTGTTTTTTGGATGCGCATATGTCCTACGGTCTTTGTAACCCAAATCTTGTAAATTTACATGAAGAGAATGCCAAGTAGAATCAACTTTCTGTAGGGAAAAATTATCGATAGGGATTTTGAAAAGAGAAGAGTTATGAATTGAATAATGATATCCACCAACTTCTAGAAAAATTCCGTCATATTCCATAGATTTTTGTGAGCACGGAAGACAACCAATGTACATTTCCCCAACAGTTTGGGATTCCAACAAAACAATGAGTTTGGAGCTGAGAAATGTTCCAACGGGGATATAACCTGTGGAGGAAAGGAATGGAAGGGGAATTAGCAAATAGTCTGGGACAAATTGTCGGTCTTTTTGTGCCCGTCTGATGTCATCCGATTGGTTGTCAATAGTAGTGAAATAAATTTGTTGAGAAGATAAAGGGAGTAGAACGTTTGGAATCTGGACGATACAAAATCCAAGAAATTTTTGGGGTGAAAATACATTGTAGTATATTGGTGATAAGTCGTCAGCTTTCAACATCTTTCGGTAACTATGATTTCGACTAGTTTCCAAGGTGACACAGGAAAAGGAGTGATAAATGGAACCACACATTGATTGGAAACTGTTGTGAAGGGACTGCCAAGATCTGGTGTGTCGTAAGAAATGTATTGTGCATTCTTTTGAAAGTATTTGAAAAACGGGTTTCCAATAGGAAGCAAATCCGTCCTTTGAATTGCTCAGTAATAGGTTGGATGAATTTGAAACCAAAACCATTTTTAATACAAAAATAAACTGTATTTGAATTTTTAAGAATTTGAATGGACTTTTTTTCATTCTTAATATTTTTACAATTATTGTAAAAATAGAAATATAGAAAGGACTCATGATAGTTCGGCGACACGGTGACAAAGTATCATAATTTCATAATTTCTCGGCATAGCACTCACGAAGGAAATTAAGTGAACGATTCAAATGATTTGAAGAAGTTGTTGAGGATGACATGTCAAATAAAATGAAAAAGGCCAAGTATTCCTCATCGGTTTGAAGTAATTTGGTAATGAAACATTTAACTGGAACATACGTTTATCCATAAGTAACATAAATTTTTAAATAATCCTTCTACACAAAGGGGATGATTTGAATGAGTCACAAGTGTATTAGTCATGAGGTTGAAGCGGTTAGTTAGCGGCGATTGATTCTTTCACACATTCCACGGTCGTTAGAAAATAATTTGCAGTTTTTTAATGAATTGAATCTGTCAACTATTTATGGTGATTGAGTCGTTCCACATTCTAAATTTTCACAAATTTGTACTAACTACTATAACACGAACAAATTCTAATACAAACATAACGCTGTCATACATAGTATCCATGCGTAGTTCTGAATTTCGTTAGGTCAAACCATTACATATTCATAAAAATAAAAGGCTTGATTGCAGAATACAAAATTCCATAAACTCAGCTTCGACTTGCTTTTATGAATTCAGGCTAAAATATGGACATGCTCATATTAGGGGGAATCAAACGATAACCACCCATATATGCAAAACGGTCAGTTTATTGTGCCGAGCATTCTCAAAATAAATAGCTCCAAGCATGATCAGTATCAAGCAATAATATCACCGAGAGAGTTCTACACGTTTGCCAAGGGAGAATACAGCCACTCAATTGACTCAATGCTTTATGATGATAGCGCGATAGTTTTTTTTGCTAATTAAACAAAATTTATTTTGAACCACACCAAATTGCATCCTAATTCTTAACTGGATATACATTGTGCTAAATGGAAATCCTATAAATTTGGATTTTCTTAAAAATTCTTGCAAAAATCCAACAGTCCTTTTTTTACCAGCGGTTGAAGCACATGAACATATTTTCGGCTTAAGGGTATTAAAAAATGTAGGGATAAATCCTATAAATTAATATCTCATCATCAGATGAGCATTTGTCACCATATTGTATTTCGTAGTTTTACCAGGACCATTTCTATGGGAAGGATTAAATGGCACCTGCAGTATTGAACTTGTTTTTTTATGTCCTAGAAATCTATGTAAGAAATTTATAACCAAAATTACTAAATATAGAAACTAGCAGGGGCGATATATTAAATGCATGTATCATAGCGAGGAGCCTTTTCCACTTTCTCCCGTGAGACGCCGCTTATGCCATTGCTAAATGATCCATAACGTTTCAATGTATTTTTGCTTGTCTTGTGGGGTTAGACTTCATAAATACGGTAATAGAAATAAACATGTTCTGAAAATTGCAGATAATAATCATGAGCTAATTTTTTGTTATAATTCCTTTATTCACGCATTAAAACCCATGTTTTACTTCATAATTGAATAAAAGGATTTGGTCAACAAAAATTCTAACCACATTGACTAAAGAGCATGATTATTTCATAGAATATGTATCTTTAATTTAATAGATATTCGTCGTCGCTTTCGTAAACCGAACATTTTAATTTGAGTAAAGTTTCAAGTAATTTATTAGTATGTCCTTCATAAACTGATATTGCACTTTGCACTGCAATAAATATTTCGAAAAATTCCTTTGTGGAAAATCTTCGGTCTGTAAGAACAGATTTAGGCTGTCATTTTGCATCAATTTTCATGCCACCAAGACATTTTAGCTAGATCTGGTGTCTTCCATAATAATTTTTCAACTTTGGGTGGTGTGTGGAAAAGATCCTCAATTATCTTCTCACAGCCATTTACATTGCAAATGAGTCTTGATATTAAATTAGGATTAAAATATCATTAGTTAATTCGGTTTATTTATAGGATGGGGTAGTCACAACTCCAACAAGCCGAAAAATCATAATGTTTTATTTTTTTGACAGTTTGTGGTACTCATTGGATTAATTAACTGTGCAAAACCACTATGTTTTTATGTTAAAGCTCTCTTTTAACATACCACATTTGATATTTACATATAAAAATCAAGGAATTCGACTATAAAAGCTCATCTTATAAATCATTACCAGGAAATACTACTTGAGGCAGTTAAAGAAGGGGCCTGACAAGACACCAAATCCGTTCCACAAGAATAGGTCGTAATCTTTGCTATTTTCAAGAAAATTTAGTCCATTCCTTCACAGGAGCAATGAAACCGTTAAGGAAAATGCATATATAGGTATAGTATATTATGCAGACAGAAAAAACTTTTCAATAAAAAAAACAAAGATCATGAGCATGAGTCTCGTGATTTCGTTGTTTGCTTTTGTACAATACACAATCCGTAATCAGCTTACTCTAGTCCTAAGAAAATACGCAAGATAAGTAACTAAAAAGTGCGTCGTCTCAAAATATCTTACCAAAGCGGTTCCTTCATGTCCTCAAGGTTTTTTGAGTGTGGATTTGGATGTGCATAATATATTCTATCTTCTGTCTGTAACCCATCCGCAGCAGCTATCTTGCTCGTAATAAGCCTAAAAGTATGCACATTATGGGATGCTTGTGATATGATGTAATGAAGACGATACGATGACGCAAGAACTACAAAGAGAATGTTGTGCTGCTGCTGTTGCAAAGGACAACGAACACGTCATATGCGGTTGATTTCTTCTTGACTTGTCCTTGTATTTTACGGTACAGTACAGGGAGAAGCAAGGAATACGTATCTACCACTACTTTATGACAAATACAATGAGACATACATAACATCATATGAACATTCAATATATCCCAAGAAGAAGAAGAAAGATATACGAAAAATATATCCGAGCTCAGTCTCCACTACTTCCCATTCAACTCTCCCCACTCCAGGGACACCACTTTTAATAACGACGGCAATCACATCGTAGTTATACATAAAAGTTGGTCCTATTTGTTTCCTCACACATCATCCTCATCATCATCAACTATCTGAAGAATAGACACGAACGAAGGATCTAAAGTATCTGCACGTCATCATCAAAGTTAGTTGAGTTCTTTCTGTGAAGAAGGTAAATTAAAAAGATGATTGAGTGCGTGTAAATAATATAAACCAGGATAATCATATAGAAAAATATCTTATCGTAGTTGTGATTCAGAACAGAATTAAGCTGAATTGAATTATTATTCACACTAATAAAATTGTTTCCATCTGTAGCCGTATTAAATTTCATTCAAACTTTCCAAAAAACCAAACCCCTTAAAACATAGTTTGTGGTCCCTTAAAACATATGCGGCTCATGTCATAAATCATAAGAGTTTATGGGTGGTGGTAAAATGTCAATAAAATATTTGTTAAGTTGTAAATTATGATGGTGACGTGGAAGAGCACAAGATAGATGACAAAAGTTAAGTTTTAACAATAATATTACCTTGGGTTGACTCTTCTTGTCCTCTAAATAGTGTTTTTAGCTTGGACCTTGGTTTTACCAAACAAATTAAATTATTCGTGTTGAAGTAGATTGTGAGCATGAATTTTTATTGTTAAATTTTCTTCATCATCAACTTGTAATTCACACTTGAGCATTTTGCGGCTATATATGAGATTTAATCAGGTTTAAAGCATAGCTACTTTGTCCATTTGGATTTTGAAGATGAGTTGATATTTATGAGAGCTATGCAACGAGAATTTAGTAGATGAATGATGGCATTACTCATATGATAAAAATTAGTATCTCTCTGGGTGTGCGTTACCAAAAAGTTAATTTCCACAAAATATTTTGAAGAGTTGCTATTGTAAATACCTACTGAAAAGGTTGTGCTGTGATGAGAAGGGAAATATACTTTTTCAGAATTTCTTATGTAATGTCAAATATCAGTCAGTAGGAATAAATAAGAGTAATGTGAACGCGTAAAATTATTTGAACTGATTTGTATGATATTATTATCCAGCAACAACATTTAACACAAACGCTAAATTTATTAACTTGTTTTTTTCTTCAGATTTTTGCGTAGACACCTTAAAAATTCCAGTGTCATTGCTTGTACGCCTTCCACTTCCCAATTAATAGGTCAATTTGAGCGGCAGAGATTTGCAGTTAAAATAATAATCATCATCATCGTCAAACTTCACCAAACCCCATGAATGGTTCACTAAATTGATCTTTGATTGTCCACAGCATTCATCCTAAATGGATAGGTATGATACCCTAATATATTACTACTCACTTTCTGCTCATGAAATGCTTCCGTTATGTACTTTTAGAGTTTTTGGTAAAAGTCAAGAGCAGTGTCGCAACTTCATCGGATGATTCAGTTATCATGGAGTTTCTTAAAGAATTTAATGTTTTGATTTAAATCTACAGGTTACCTAACACGGAAAGCTTGCCAGCTTTGCTGGATATGATGGACAATGGGGATGAGTCCAAGTCTGAGTTGCACTTCGGTGAAGTGCAATTGCCAATACCGATAAATTTTGAGGATGAGCAATCTAATCAAACGACAGGAAGCGCGTCCCAACCGCACGATACTGAAATGTTGTTACCTGAAGATCCTTTCATGATGAATACAAATGATTCTAATGAAGATATCATTGAATTCGTTCAGGATGGAACTGAAAAAACATCAATGGAAAGCGGTGGAGTAAATCCACTTATGATTGAAGATGTACGTAAAATGCGTGTGACTTTAATATCTTGAATAAAGTTTCAAAGTAATTATTATTACGGATGTAGAAGGCGAATGAAGCAATGCTAATAAATCATTATTGCTTTGAACAGGTTGTTCGAGACATTATGAATTATTTACCGGCCAAAGACGTTGAGCTTTGTCGATTGGTGTGCCAAACCTGGAACAATGAAGCATGCAAGGTCCTGAAGACTAAGAGGATAGTTGTATTTATGGAGGTGGATGCAATAAAGGTTTACAACAACGCCATGCGCAACACGACGGGATTTCCACACGCTCAATTCGAATTTTGCTTCAAAGACTTGACTGGAATTGTGAATGAAGATTTGAGGGAATTTTGGAGGGTTTTTGGGCCCCATATAAAAAGTTTGGAGTTGCGACAGGCTCCACTTTATTGGTGTGATTTTTATGAAGTAGTTGGACAAAAGGTGTCAAACTTGGAAAAACTGGCACTCCGTCATTTGCCACGAGATTTATTGGGAGAGGACAATGCACCAGCAGATCAACGTCAAATTCCATCAGTGAATGAACTTCACCTGGCATCATTACCCAGTTCCTGGTCTAATGAAAGGCTGACAACTCTTTTAAAGTCGCTTCCAAACCTTGAAGTAATCGAGTTTCTTCCTATCATGGAAGCTACTGTTAAAACCAAAGTTTCCCAGGCCGTAGTAAAAATGTTACGAAACCCTGAGATATCGCTTCCTCATTTGAAAAGGGTTAATAATTTGACCCTCGAACTTAATTCTGAAGGATTGGAGGCTCTCACTGGAAAAAGATTGCCTCTTCAACGTCTTCACGCGACGTTATCTGACTGGATCAAACCAAAATCATTGAAAGATCTGCTAATGTCTCTCCGACCCACGCTGACTGAGCTTAAAATCGGTTTTCCCAACTCGTATTCAAACTATCAGACATTTCTTGGCTTGAATGATTCCATGAAACCAGAAGAATGTGTGCAACTTTTAACCAACTTGAAATCATTGGATATGACCAATTTCAAGGGATCTATTAATTTTGTGCAAAAGCTATTTCATCTAAAGAACATATGCTTCACCACTTCAAATCTGGCTAGTTCCATTCCATTTGGATTCCAAAGAATGCGTTACGGTTTCCGGCAGATCCAAGATCATAATTTACAAAGCTTACAAGTTTCTTCTTCAACATCAACATCCCTTGCTGAGACTTTAACTTTGGAGGGAATTTCACGGTGTTTCCCATACCTAAGATGCCTCCATTTACATGATGTTGATGATGACGGCCTTGGTGTTATTTATCGTAATCTTCCATTTCTATCCGATGTGGAATTGATTAATGCAAGCTGTACAGATCAGGGGTTGACAGGCATTAAACAGGAGCTATGCAATGATATGGTAGAAACGCTTACTTACTATACAGTTGAAGCTAATAAATTTCGGAGTGACTTGTTCATTGGAAGTCTTCAGTGTAAGTACCAAATTTTCAAACTTGTGTTATATTATTATTATAAGTTATAAATTAGGCATTATTATTTGAGTTTTGTTTATGATTTGGTCATGTAGTTTTGAACAAATTTTCTATTACGGCTTCTAAAATCACGGATGCAACCCTTGGACTAGGTTTGGTTGATTGCAAAAGTCTGAAGCAATTAAAAATTGATTCCCCGATGGTAAATGTCATAATAAATATTAGGATTTGAATTGCTTTATTTTGATTTTCTTTGAGAGAAAAATTAAGTGCCAACTTTATTGGGTCTCTATAATTAGTTTGCTTAATTGTGTTGCAGATAACGGTCTATGGCGTTCAATTCATTACGGACCAACTGTTCAAGAATTTGGAGCTACTGGACGTGTCAAAGTGTTCTCAGATCACTGAGCAAAGAGAATACTATGATGGCGAGAAACTAGTCGTTGCTGAGGAGCCATGCATGAGGAAACATCTTTTGAAGCCTCCACCACCTATTGATTCTGATCGAGCAGTTATAATGACCAAACAATTACCCAATCCCTTAGACTTGGATCCAAGGTTCCTCAATCCAGACGTTTATTTCTTTGAGGAACACATTGACGAAGGAATGGGAGATAGACAAGGTGGCATGGTCCGTGTTGCACCTTTTCCAGCCAATGTAAATCCTCAACGTGGTGCACGAATTCGTGAAGCATTGAGACGCAATGCTGAATTCTTTAGATGGTTGGGAGAATTAGGAGTATGGGAGTTTCGGCGTTTGTATATAGAGGAGTTAGAACAAAATTTACTTCGTGAGGATCGATTACTGCAGGGCAATTTCGATGGATTTCGTCACCGGGAGATTGAGGATGAGAATGGAAACGATGATGCAAACGAAGGCCAAGGGGCAGAAGAAAACGGAAACAATCAAATGATTGTTGTTGACGAAGAAGAGCAGCAGCCACCTGGTGTAGATGATGATGGAGAGGCACAAGGAAATGAAGCACTTCTTAATCGACGTCCTTACTTCCTACTTGCAGAATTCATGGCACTTGGTTTACGTCCACCAGATGCGGAATACTGGTTGCTCAATCGACTACTTTTTGAAAGAGACGAACAAGGGAATAACAACGCCAATCTTGCTCTATAAAAACACACCATTATATGTTTTGTGAATGATCTTTTTCTTGTAAAATTGTAATCCCCACGATGATAGTGATATGTAACATAAACTGGTGAACGTTATTTACATACACACATGTAATAATTTATGCTTTAAATAGGTAACTCAATATTCCATGTCGTGTAAAATCATATTTGAGTAAGTGTAAGTGCAATAATAATTTGTACATGATTTAAATACTTTTTGAAATAAGTAATGATTGCATTGTGTAGTCCTTTTTACATTAAGAAAAGGACGCGAGGGGGTAACTGTTGAGTCTAAATAAATTTGATGAAATTACACACTTTGCTTGTATTTTTATTATTTTTACGCCGCACAGTGAACCGGGATTCTTTTTATATAATAATCAGTATGATTAGATGATTGCATTACCATTTTCAATGAATTTTTTCATGAAAACTTCTTGTTTTTCTTAGAACTACTTATCTACATTGTACATACTTATCACCTATTCTCTTACGTAATGTAGACTAATGATCCTTCACTGTCTGCAATCCTTCATGTAAATGTTTCATTTGTTTCAGCCCTTCCATGCACTTTTTCTTCATCACCGAGACCGAGAGAGAAAATTTGATTGAAAAATGTTTTATCTCAACCGATATTTCTTTTTCCGTGCTGACTCAGCATTTAGAATTACCTTTGTATTATATCTACACAGCTTCCGTCGTCCTAAGGAATAGCTGACAAATTGGTGAAACTTGCAGTATCAATATCAAACTTGTAACGCCTTGCCAGTATCAGTAAGATGTTTGCCAACATCAACTTTTAAAGGTCTAAAGAGATATGAGAGACACAAATTATTTGCTCTGTTTGAAATAAAAACGTAAAATAAAATAAAAAATCAACGACCAAATTGCTTCAGCAAAGTAAGATGATAAAGGCAGTAGTGATGATGATATCTAACAAACTTAACAACTAATAATTTCAACTCCTACCTAATTCTTTTATTCATTATAATTGACATTGACAGCGTCACAGTTACCTCAATTTTTTTCTGATTTCTCTTGCACCAAATCCATAGAATGAAGGAATTCGCCCTTGTTACTTCCACGATCTAACCTGGGATTTTGCTGGGTGCTGGTGGCGATGGTGAGGGAGTTCTCAAATGAAGGTTGAGGGTTGAGATAATTCTTGCTCGGAAGAAATCTGTGGCAAAATGTGTAGGAACGCTTTTTCTCTTGAGCATTACCATCCTGCCCAACCCAGTTGCTGGAAGAAGGCCGACTTTTCTTAGCAGCAGAGATCCCCGTTTCTTCTGTAGTTTGGCTTTGGCTGCTGTTTGCTTCAGCTCTCTTCTTACTTGTCAAGAAATTATAGCAAGATTTATCTTTCCCTCTGGCAGCTAAAGCTTCCTGTTGCTCTGCTTCGCTCATGTGGGTGAATTTGTGGAGAAGTAGGGTTTGGAGGTTATTAGCAGGAAGGGGGCGCAAACAAATGTCACATTCTATTGAAGGAACCGTTCTCCTTCCAGATCCTGATTTGGGGTTCCTTACATCACCATTTTTTATAGCTTTAGTTGATACTGCGCGATAAAAGACAAACCATCTTTTGATTCATCATTCATTCTCATTTATGACTGCTGCATACAGAATTGTACACGTTTTAATCAATTTATTACTCACATTTTTTCATCTTTTGGTGTCTAAACTGAACATGACGCTTCATTTGCAACTCTGCCACTGCCAGTCCTGATCTCCCATCTCCGACGACAACAGGAATGGAAAGAGTAAGGTTACATGAGCCACACTGTAAGTATCTGACGTCTGGTTTGGATCCGGCGGTGCACTCAAAAACTTCTACTCCGTCAATAATCAATCGAGATTTATTCCGTTTAATTCCGAACGCATCACCATCGTCCTCAGCTTCTATGTCAGTTTCTTTGGCTTCATCGTCGTCGTCGTATCCTTCCTGAACTTGTTCGGAACCCTTTCCATTCATCCTTAATTTTGAATCAAAGAGATAAAAAACATAACTAGTTTATTTTACAAATGAAAATGTGAATGTTAAGATTATAATACCCACCCCAATTCATCTTCTTGTTTGTGTCGTCCAAGATAACCGACACCATTTGAATCCACATCAGTTTCCTTGTCCTTATTCCCACCATCATTATCCCTCGCCGTTTTTGGTAGTTGATGAGCAGCCCCAAAGCTAGGTGGATTTACATTAGAGCAAGCTGCGGAGTTAATCAATGGTTGTCCATCTGGATTGTGAAGTTGCTGTTGATTACAACAACCGAGAAAACCCTGGGTGGCTTTATTGTTTTTCTCTTGCTGTTTCTTCCGGGATTTTGCTCTGTGTCCTAGGAAAAAAAATTCTTCATTCAATTTTATATTTATCAATCGTACTTTTATAACAAAAAGGGTTTAAACCAGGAAGTCCTTCCTGTTTCCTTCATTCATTCTTACCCTCCAAAATTATGTCCCTTAAACGAAGTACGTATCCATTAGATCCGGGGTTCTTAAATTCTTTATTTGAATAAAGTAATTCAGAAAGGACGACATTCAACTCCATATCCGTCACAGACTTTTCAATCAATCCTTGAAGATCCCAAAAAGTCTTGATGATTTGCGTACATTCTTCGCAGATGGGAACTATTTCCCCAGGAGGAAGGACATCTGGAATGCTGATGATGGTGCTGCTCGGAAGTTGCATATGGTGACAGAGATTCTTCATCATTTTAGACATCATGCTTCTCTCAATGATATTTTGATTTGGAACAGCGTCGTCAACTTCTTCGAAGCAAAGCTCACAGATTACGAGTTGCTGTTGGTTTGCAGAAGAGGTCGATGGTGATGATAATAAGCCTCCATCCGGTCCCGGTCCGTTCATCCTATCAGTCATTATTGGAGCTCTAGACTTCCTCCCAGAAATGCTTACGCTGAACAATTTTGTTAGTTATGACACTTCTTTTCACAGGTAAGATTTGCTAGAAAAATTGAAATAATAGTTTAAAAAATAAATATTTTTCCCATAAACAAAATTGTTCAAGTGACAAGGAAAGAAACGAAGTTGAAAAGTAAACCAAGTAGAAAGATAAAGCACGTGAGATTTGTAAGCGGCGTTAGGTAACTAACACTTTCACCTATTACTTATTATGACACAATAAATGTTAATGTATTGCTTAATTTTTTATTCGATAAAATAAATTCAATACAAAACTCACTAGCAAAAGGAAATTTTTTCTCATCCCTTCGCATTTCACCTTTAGATTAAGAGAAAAAATGCAAGCCATGATCAAAGTATGTAACCTTTTTGGCTGTTTTCTCCCAAAATCGAATTTTTTTTCCATTGCAACCGAATAATGTAAAAAAATGTTGCTTAAATTTTTAACATTCTCCTACCAATGCCTGTTGGTAGTAATTGCCAAAAATCAATGGTTTTGACTAAAATAGTCACACAATAACTTTCCAAGTCCAAGGAAAAAATACACCTTTTACATATCTCTCACACTTTGCAAGAAAAACAACTATAATTATATGTATTTCAATCCATTTATGTATTTGCTGTATCACTTCCTTTAGCTGTAATCCAGGTGCACTTTTACGTTAATCAGAATCATCAGGTGGTTGTTGGATATAATGTAAAGCAAATCTGTAAGTAAATACAGTACACCTTTCTTTTTAGCTCAGCTCGATCTAGTTTTTAAGACCCAACCCATAGTTTAGTTTCCGCTGAAAAACAGTTCTCCAGTAAGGATCAGCTTGGAAAGAAGGGGATAGTGACGTGCTCTGCTCTTTTGTATGAGAATATACGTCACTGTGCGCTTTATAGTCCGTATATTTATATAACATTATGTATGTATTAAATATAGGTATATCAAGTAAGCTAAAGCCTAAGTATGTTTGGTATGCATCGCGATGATGATCATGATGATGTAAAATATGAATGAATGACAGATCGTCGAAGACGAGCTGATACTGCTGCTAATTAATAAAATGAACACTCTTCTTTCTACTCCCATTCAGACAAAATCTCCTTTTAATTTATTCTCTCACTTCACTCTATTTATCATACGCAAAAATAATATAGTATAATTATTCCTCCAACTTTAAATTTAATAACGGTATACCTGAAATTTAACTGTTACATCAATGCTTTTTGAAGGAAAGCTCTGCTCAACTCCTTTCTTTTCTATCCATTTTATTACGTAGCTGAAGCGAGAGTATTCAGCGAAGTAATGGTTTTACTCAAACTGTCTGTCCGTCTGTCTGTCTGTGCGCACTCTCCTGGTCACATACATTGACCGATTTGGACCAAATTTGGTACACAGGTAGTACCACTCAAGAGGACCTCTGGGAAAACTTTTCAGCCAAATCGGTCAAACGGTTCGAAAGTTATAGGCGGATGAGTTCAGTAACTCATCGATTTGGCTGAAACGCATACGTATACGTAAGAATTGCATAGCAAATGCAATGATATCACAAGTGGGTTTTATTTTCCATAAAAAACAGTCGAGTGAAGCTAATTTAAGGCAATAACAATAAAATGCTCACATCCGTCAACTAACGACATCCGTTTAGCAGGATTAAATTAATTGCGACTTGGAATATAGTATGACAAGAGGAGAATGTCACCGTTGGGATGAAAGTGTGAAAGAGTGTGTCTTTGTCGTTTTTGCTTCTTTCCCAGTGACCTCGACTCCTCAACTTGTCCAGTTCTTTTCAAAGATCATCAAAGGGAATCTGGTCGCTGATTTTTTGTGGGATCCTAAACGAGTTCGGGTTGGATTCATACGATTCGAAAGCCGGTTGGTAACTAGTTTAACAAAATTTATTGTTGAAGCTTATTCAATACTTGTCTTACAAGTCATAAAATTCAAGTTATAAAAATTACCTTAATTTTCAGGTCAAAAGTGGATGAGCTGTTCAACCAAGTCGGAAATCATGCCAAGATCGATGAGATCCAGAAGTCAAGCAAGAAGATGAAGAAGAAGAGGAGCAGCATACTAAAACATCTATTCGAAAGAGGCAGTCAGCACCTGCACTAGGTTCTGATGATAATGAGGATGATAATGATAAGACGACCTCGACCTGTGGAGGGAAAAGGAAAAGACAGCGAATGGTTGCTTTTGCTGCCACCACTACTGCAACCGCAACCCAAAATGCTACCTCAACTTCTCCATCTCCATCATCATCCCGAGCTGTAGCTACAACCGCTACCAACACTGAATTAAAATTATGGAAGAAATATGTCGCTCTTTGTGATTTCGTTAGGATTTCAAACAATACCTTGCTGGATTTGGATCATCTGAGGTTTGCAATTAAAAATATATTCAAGAAAGACTTTCCAAGGACGACTGTGACCCCCTTCAGAAGTTGGTACTTGGGAATCAGAAACGCTACCGCAAATCAGTTGCTTCTTCTTGTTGATTTAGCTGGTGAGTAAAGGATTGACGTTGACAATACACGATATACAATTATTAATATATGATGATGATAATTTGGATTTATTTCAGGTTTGGGTAAAAGTTCCAAAGTTGATACAACTCCTCTTCCAGAACTAGAAGAATTTGAAAGGGCGTTGCTAGCTGATCACCTCAATAGATTTTCCATTTATGAAGAAGAAGACGAAACAGGGAGAAAGTACTACACTTTTAAGGAAAGTGGTATTCAATTCAATGTCGGTTTTGACGGACGGCACCTTCTGGAGGCTCAAACTGGGTCGCTTCTCAAGTATCTGTTGACTTTTGACTGGAGGGCCAGGCCACTTGTCAGCCTCCTCCACTTCTGGGCATCTTCAAATCAAGTCAAACTTGCTGAAGAAGGACTTATTCCACCAACTGACTACAAAGCACTTCCTGATCCTGCAGCCCTCGAGCGGCTCCTCATCTTCTATTTAAGTTAAGGGCAAAGGTGATTCCCCCTCCAAAGGAATTCCTTTATGGACGCAATAAGCCACGAATTGTTGTTGTGGAAGGAATGCAAGTGGATACTGACTTTAATGGTGCTCCTGAACTAGCTCGCAACTGGAAAAACTCTATTCTTGCTATCCCTCAGAAAAATACAGATACGTTTGTATTAAGTGTTTTGAAACTGGCCAGGGATTTCTTTGAGTTTTGCAATCTTCAAGGTCGTATCATGAGCACTCTTCAAGCAAAAATCATTCGTAATACTGCTGCTGCTGATGAGATTCCAAATGAGGTATTTGGATCATTCACACCAACTCAGCAGGAAAGAAATGAGTTTCTAGATCGACTTGATCGAAGGGAAGTGTTGATGCTGCAACCTTTTGTGCCAAAATATAGATTCTCAATTTCTAGTCAACGCTTCACCAGAGCCTGTTCTGTAATGGAAGCCACGCTAGTCAAGATCAACTCGTTTCTAGAGAATTTCAAAGAGGACCAAGACTCTGCTGGATTTATATCAATGTTTAAGACTGCCATGTAAATATTACCTAGTCAATTATGTATGTTAACTACGTATAAACCCTTGTGTAATTTCATTTTCATAGCCTAGGATGCGTTACGAATTGTGTAAAATGAAGAATAATATATTAATTAAACAATTATTATTGTACTTGATTGAAGTGCAGTGCTTCTACAATTGTTTGTGATTTTTATTATACATAATACTCTGGATGTAATTATTCTACTTCATTAATTTATTAACTTCTTACATTCATTTAACACCATTCTATAAGATTGTTATCAGTTTTTGTGCGTCCATCATCCTGTCCATCAACACCTGGGACTGTAATACTCCTCCATCATTCACCTTTAATAAAATGCTTAGCATAAAAACTGGGAGTTGGGAGAGAACAAGAACAAAGTACAAGCCAGAGAGAAGCTTTTTTCAATTTACATTCTCCTTGCACTCAGGAAGCAGAAGCTGCATTTGGAAATTTTTCCAAACCTAAACTTTCCTTTCCGTCGAGCATTGCAAGCCAACCAGTCAGCTGCTTGTGTCTTTCTGTGTAAAACAAATTCTCTCGACTACTTTATTCCACATCTCTGGCTGATTTCAATTTTTTTGAGTTTTTTAAATAATTTGTAACTTTGTCATATATTGACAGTGACAAGTAAAGATGGTTAAAATGTTTTGCTTTCTATTGCTTGAAAATCTGTCCCTTATCCTCCCCAGGAAGAGGAAGAGGTGGAGGAAAGGATGTTTATGATGAAAAACTGTACAAAAATATATTTTGCAAGTTCGCAAAAGATTATTTGCAAATTTCATTAGGAGTATCATCATCATCGACGCATTATGATCTTGCGGATGAATCCTTGTGTGATAATTGTGAGCATGTGGTCCCCTCAATTTGCCAGTTGTACTTGGACCTCGTAGGAATCCAGCTTCGCCTTTCTTGGAGGCTTGGTGAGCTTGGAAAGTTGGTGAAGTTGAGTTTGAAAGGGTTTTCAACAGCCGATTCATCGTTGAAGGAATCCAAAAATCATGTTGCGGCTATTATGGCGTTAGCATATCAATTTGGAATCGGGGTTGAGGGGGTTGACAGAGCTTCATATTTATATGATGTTCGAAACTTGTTGGTAACGAAATGTAAATCTTTTGTAAATCTTCCAATTGTGTCAAAAATTGGAGACCGTGACTGTAAACCAATCATTTTTTCAGGAGGACAGTCTTGAGTTTCAAAACTTCGAGATAACCGTCTCAAGGGACGGGAATCAATTATGGAAACTGCGTCAATTAAAACACCAAATGTTATGGAATTAGTTTTTATGCAGCCTTGTTTAATGATTAGTCTTACAGGATTTGTGTTTTTAATTATGCTAAATTTTTTATGTATAAAATCCGGAACTGAAATTGGTTCTCAATTGTCGAAAGTCGACTCTAGTCACTAGAGTCTAGTGTATTCTAATATTTTTCATAAACTAAGCCGTCGCTTATTAGTGTCATGTCATCTAAATTTAAAAATAAAATAAAAGTACAATTATATTTTATAAATCTACACCCAAGTCGATTTCCATCCCAAGAATTTATTGTGCTATCAAAGAAATTATTTGGAATTGTGTCTTTATATATGAAACAAGACCTCTTATGAAATAAATGTTAGGTATTCCTTTTGAAAAAAAACATTTCGTCTTTCTTTCGATAAAGTTTACTTGTTCACTGTTTTATTTATTTCCCTACATTTCCTATAATTATTTTCTTTGACAAGCTTCACAAAATCATTGCGAAATCATGTCAGTCTCACTACGCCCCCAGACGAAGACAAGCATATTAATATTGGTTAGAAACGTTGGGGTTAGGAATTACAGGATCAATAAAAAAATTGTCAGTGCACAATGTTCGGACAGACGTGTATTGTGGCGAAAAGTCTTTTTTGTGGACCTTTTTTATGTCAACGAAATCCAGGTTTTTTGAAGTTGGAGATTGTAAAGCATGTCAAACTGTGCTAGAAAAAAAATACTGGAGAATTTTAAAGTGAAAATTCTTGCAGATATTAATTAAAAACTATCAAAAACATGCGTTTTTCCTATTTTTTTTACAATTTATTAATAATTGCGGGTCGGATCAATTTTTCTCATCATATACATAAGAAAGTGCAAGTTTTCTTCTCTAGGATAGCGTTGGAACCAAAAATTGATCGGACCCGCAAGTGCATGTAATTAATTCATGAAGATGACAATTTCCCTATCACATGCCAGCAGGGATGGCCAAACTACGACATATAATATACCCAATTAAAAAAATCATTGGTTTTGGCCTTTTTAAACAATGCTTAGTACTGTGATTTTTATGAAATGACGTTTAACTACATTAGCGTTTGCCGTTTTCCGGACAAAACCAATGATTTTTTTAATTTGGTATATTATATGTCGTAGTTTGGCCATCCCTGCTGGCCAGTGATACGGAAATTGTCATCTTCATGAATTAATTACATGCACTTGCGGGTCCGATCAATTTTTGGTTCCAACGCTATCCTAGGGAAGAAAACTTGCACTTTCTTATGTATATGATGAGAAAAATTGATCCGACCCGCAATTATTAATAAATTGTAAAAAAAATAGGAAAAACGCATGTTTTTGATAGTTTTTAATTAATATCTGCAAGAATTTTCACTTTAAAATTCTCCAGTATTTTTTTTCTAGCACAGTTTGACATGCTTTACAATCTCCAACTTCAAAAAACCTGGATTTCGTTGACATAAAAAAGGTCCACAAAAAAGACTTTTCGCCACAATACACGGCTGTCCGAACATTGTGCAGTGGTTTATGTACACTTGAAATGATAATTGACTTGCCGAAATAAAAACTATTTAGTAAAACTACTAGGTGGAAGGAAAAATCAGAGCTGACGATTGTCTAAATTGGTTGTGATATTCTTGTTATGTCAGGCTTAAGTGTTTGATTGATGGCTTTGATGGTGAGCATTTGTGTATGTAATGTATTTTGTGTCAAACGGTAAAATACAATACATCCTAGCATGAAGAACGAAGGAAGAAAAAATCTAGGAAAAATCATCAGCATCACACATCAACGCACGAAAATATACATACAATATTTTTTTACCATATATCTTACACTTAAGACTTAAGTCTTAAGTTCATGGGAGTTTTTAACCAGTTAACGAACAACTATGTTATGTGTAAAAACACACGTCGTCATTCATGTTGTCACTATAAAACGTTAATCCAACATAGATTTGTGTACTCACTTAATCGCTTGTCTATTAGAAACGCCAATATTTACTTTCGTGGGGTTTCCGGAACTTTAATGGGCTTTCCATTCCGCATGAACATTGACGACGCCAAGTACAACACCACACGGTAAAACTTTGGAAGCTTTTCTCGCAACGCAATCTCATTGAGCACAACGAAACGAGGGAATTTTGAATTTTATAAAGACTCGACCTACAGACGATTGATCAGTTGTGTTGATTGTAATTATCGGTAGAGTCTTTTCTTCTTCTCTTGGTTGAACTCAATTGAGCTGCTGTGCTGCTAAATTTAACATTGAGAATAACGGATTCTGCAAACTCAATTAACAGTCAATAAACACAACCACGCATGGGTGCAGAATCTTTTAAGCATAAAAAATCTTCCTGTAACCAGACCCAAAACTTCCTCTGGATATTTTTGCCTTTCGAAAAGCTGGGGGGCTGTGCCCCCCAGACCCCCCCACGTGGTCTCTAATTTCCTATAAGATAATACGTATTTGTTCCAATTTCCACTTCACAACTACTTGTAAAACGTGATTTCTTTTTTAAAAAAAGAACATGTTTCAGGACGGGTTACAGCTCACCATTTGAAAGTTTGTAGGGTTGTCTGAATCGTAAATTTTATTGTATTTCTGGACAGACTACAAATATTTATTGTATTTCTGCACAGATCATAAATTACTTAAACTTTTCAATAGGAAATTTTGCTTCGTACAACAAACCTAAATGACCAGAAATACCACAAAATTTACGATTGAAAATTTCAAATTGGCCAGTATGGGTTGCTGTCCGTTGCAGCCAGCGATCAGCGTTATAATTTGATCTCAATGTTCAGAAATAAGGCGTTTTTGTCGTTCTGGATTCTGAAGTGGAAATTGAGTGTAAAACTGCCATATGGAAAGAAAAATTTGGAAATAATTCTGGATGATACCGAACTATTTTTAAGTCAGCCTCTTATTTTTACGACGTTTTAATTCTCTATTTTCGAAGTTTGTCGAAAAATGGCTTTGAAATCAAAAGCTCAAATTGTACAAGGTGAAATTTTGACGCGCTTGGCAAAAAGATTCACTTGCAGAGTTTTAATTTCCCAACCACTAAAGTGCGTATATAGTTGAGCAAATTTCAACAAGTATTGTTTTAAAACGAATGCAAATTTACACTCCAAAACGACATAAAATACCTTATTTCTTACCATGGACCGCAAAATTGCACTCTTTCGAGGAGTACGGAATTGCACTTCTGGATTACAAATTTGCACGCTGATTGCTGGCTGTCTAACCTTAGAAAGTGACAATAAGCTAAACTTCCTTCCAGCATTTTCCCTTCCCTCCTCTTTTTCCTTCCCTTCCCTCCTCTTTTTTCTTCCCTTCCCTCCTCTTTTTCCTTCCCCTCCCTCCTCTTTTTTCTTCCCTTCCTTTTCACCCCCTCTTTTTTCCCCTCCTCCCCTTCCTTCCTCTCCCCCTCTTTTTCTTCCTCCTTTCCTTCCTGTAACCTGGTTACAACGTTACAAAAGATTCTGCACCCATGCAACCACGTATTCACAGGAACTTTACACCTTGAAAATTGTAAATCGGATAAAAATGGCAGGACCAGGACCAGTTCTTAACATCATGGACTTGCTACCAGAGGTGCTGGAGAACATTTTTGACTTTTTGGAGGATCCCGACGATTTCCTTACCGTAATTAACACATGTCAACAATGGCATGACATCATGGCTTATCGGAGAACAGAGCGGCTTTTTCCTAAGGTTATTTTTTATTCCAAATAACTGGGTCTTGTTGTGGTTTCGTTGTTCGTCATTCGTGATGTGATTATAATATTATCTTACTAAACCATTTAAATTACTAATTGTCACAGGTCCTCCAGGTGCTAGAGAAGGCCGGCGTGTCCATGCTAATGGAAGAGTTGTTGACAGTGCGCCAAGTGAGCAGGAAGTGGAAGCGGGTTGCAGACAGCCAGCTGGACGAAATTATGATGAACCTTCAACTGCCGAAGTACACTTTCCACACATCTGAGGAAATGGAACAATTTGTGAATCACGCCAACTCCATCCCTCCAGGGGCCAATCCATTTGTTGGAAACTTCATCCGTATAATAATTACACTAGAGCACGGACTCTCACTCTATGAATCCTTCCTTCAGCTTATCCATCAATATGGAACTCATTTGAAGAAAGTCGAATTGGTGTTTTATACCCCGGATTTTCCACAACGTGAGTTGATAACCCAGCTAGGACTCCATCTACCCAATGTGGAATTCTTGAGAATGCAAGGATTCATTGAAAACTGGGATCCTGTTGGAGCTGTTGACGCACTTCCAGCCTTACCTCGTCTTAACTACTTGTTCCTGGGAATGATGATTTGGAGTGTAACAGTTTGGGGTCAAGCTCAAGAAGCTTCGTATCTGCACCTAATGTCCTCTTTTGTCTCGACTTATGGTTCTCAACTGGAAGAGATGGTGTGCTCACCCCAACTGCTCCGAATCCCTGGCGTCAGCGACATGCTTCCAAACTTAAAAAACTGGACAATTGAAGTGAGCGGCTGGCACCATTTAACCCAACAGGACATTCAAGTTTTTTCCCAAGTTGGGTGAGTTGAGATTTGCTCATCCCCTTATTGAGCCTACTGAAGAGATCCTTGGTTTGCTGAACAACTTTAGAGACACGTTGCACAATGTTCGGACAGCCGTGTATTGTGGCGAAAAGTCTTTTTTGTGGACCTTTTTTATGTCAACGAAATCCAGGTTTTTTGAAGTTGGAGATTGTAAAGCATGTCAAACTGTGCTAGAAAAAAAATACTGGAGAATTTTAAAGTGAAAATTCTTGCAGATATTAATTAAAAACTATCAAAAACATGCGTTTTTCCTATTTTTTTACAATTTATTAATAATTGCGGGTCGGATCAATTTTTCTCATCATATACATAAGAAAGTGCAAGTTTTCTTCTCTAGGATAGCGTTGGAACCAAAAATTGATCGGACCCGCAAGTGCATGTAATTAATTCATGAAGATGACAATTTCCCTATCACAGGCCAGCAGGGATGGCCAAACTACGACATATAATATACCAAATTAAAAAAATCATTGGTTTTGTCCGGAAAACGGCAAACGCTAATGTAGTTAAACGTCATTTCATAAAAATCACAGTACTAAGCATTGTTTAAAAAGGCCAAAACCAATGATTTTTTTAATTGGGTATATTATATGTCGTAGTTTGGCCATCCCTGCTGGCATGTGATAGGGAAATTTTCATCTTCATGAATTAATTACATGCACTTGCGGGTCCGATCAATTTTTGGTTCCAACGCTATCCTAGAGAAGAAAACTTGCACTTTCTTATGTATATGATGAGAAAAATTGATCCGACCCGCAATTATTAATAAATTGTAAAAAAAAATAGGAAAAACGCATGTTTTTGATAGTTTTTAATTAATATCTGCAAGAATTTTCACTTTAAAATTCTCCAGTATTTTTTTTCTAGCACAGTTTGACATGCTTTACAATCTCCAACTTCAAAAAACCTGGATTTCGTTGACATAAAAAAGGTCCACAAAAAAGACTTTTCGCCACAATACACGTCTGTCCGAACATTGTGCGTTGACGAGTTTAAGCTTGGGCTGTCATTTTCATGATGATTTCAATCTGGGCCCTCTTCTCATTTTTCCCGTTCTCAAACGGCTGCACTTAACCGTTTATTCAAGCTTAATGCAGATCCCGGCGTGGATGATTGAGAGATTTCGGAACATTGCTGAGATCTTCCCAAATCTTGAGGAATTGGAGGTTGTGGCTGGGTTGGATAACACGATGATTGACATTAATTATTATATTAATATGATAAAAGAGGCCGGTGTCTTCCCAAAGCTGAAGAAAATTGAATATAATGCTCGTCAGTAAAACTAAAACTAGTGGCTAGCCAATTCCAATAATTTTTGATTTTATACCAGGAATACATTTATAACTGAATTTGTTTCATAGTAAATATCCTTTTGGTAAACAGTTGTTTATTTAGTTAATTAATCAAACTAACTCATCACTTTCCTTGAATAAAAAAAATGATTTTTATAAAAACAACATTTTTAACATGAAGGCTGTCTATAACTGCATTGAAGATATCCATGTGAAAACAATAAGCACTTTGTTACGCCATCAACTAAGTAGATGTGTTAATTGTTTTTATTAATTTATAAATTTATTTGATTGTTAAAATTAGTAAAGGTAAAATTGATCGTAAATATAATGGAAAATATAGATCCCTTACATAAATAAATATTTAAATATAAATTTTTTTTTTTTTTTTTTTTTGGTGGGTGAGCTGCGAAGCCGCGAACACGTACAATTTTTGAGCTGCTCAATATAATAAATTTAATAATTTTAATAATTTTGATTTCTCAACAAATACTGCTCACTTTTCAGTGATTTTTTTGTCTAAATGTTGCACTTAACATCCGCTTACAGCTCAGCCTCTTTTAAATATTTGACAAAGGAGTTTTCTAACTCTAATTAGCTTTCAAACTTGAGTTGTAATTTTTACACCTAGCCTATATAGGAAAAATGTTTATAAACAAGGTTGATACTGTATCTTTACATTAAAACTCCAGCATACACTGAACTATTTTAGGATCGAAAGGCTCAGTGGATCAACAATCATCTGGACCAGCTAATGCTATTATTGTGCGAGTATCTGGCTGGTCTCCAGCTTAGGTAAAAACTTTCTTATTAATGGTATAACTGCTGGTTCAGAGACAACGCTGATTCCTTCCCTTTTTGTTCTGTTTATCTGGAGAATTTTTTTGCAACTGATGCCACTGGGAGATAAGGATGACCATGAGTGACGATGATGATGAATCCCAAAATAACCAACCATTTCAACCCAAATTAATTGTAAACGAGCTTCTCAGCTCAACATTTCATGCGATCTTAACTGGTCGGCAGGATGAGGAAATTGCTCAAGCCTTTCTTCAATTCTACGAATTTACTGATATCCTTGCTGCAAAACAAGTTCTCATCGATGAGGGCTGCCTTGCAAAGAAGAATACCACAAGAGGTCGAGATGATGCCACGAAGAAGAGAGAAATTCTGGAAATAGTGAAGTGCATTCGTGTGAAGGACTGGAAAGGATTAAATATACAATATGCATCAGTTAACTTACTGAAAGTCTGTCTCGTGCCTGCAGGGCTAGGTGATGAAATATTAATTAGAAATGAAATTCTTATTATTAAGGAAAAGTTTGCTCACATGACCGATGCTGTTGATACGCTGGGGGAGGCTGTTTCATCTGTGAAGGAATGGATATTGAAGCTGGATAATGCGGCAGAAGCAGCAAAAGCAATCACCACAACAATGCAATCGGTGGCTAATACACTAACTTGTCCATCTCAGCAGCCAATAAAATCACCATCTTATCTTGATGTGGCCAGACGAGCGCCCATGGGTGATTCACAACCAACTACACCGTGTTCTGATGATCATGGGAGAAAAGTGAAAGGAAAGTGGAATGATGTGCACGGGAGGGGAAGTAAAGCAAAGGCAAATCCAAAATCAAAGCCAAATCCTAAGCCAAGTCAGAAATCCAACGCAGTTGTTGGGACCTCCTCCTCCGAATTTTTGAAGGCAGCGGAGAGAAAACGGAGAGGGGTTCTCTTTGTGACAAGATGTCACCCAGACACCACCTGCGACATTTTGAAGACGGAAATTGAAAATAAAAATCCTGGCTACACTTTGGGTGACATTGAGAAACTTTTAACCAAACATCATACTTACGCATCTTTCAAAGTTCACTTTAATCTAGGTGAGACAAAGCTCTCAAGTTTTTTTACAGATATTTTAAGTCCGGAACGGTGGCCGATAGGACTAATGGTTAAACCTTTTCGTGCACCACGAAATCAACAGATTCCGAGCTCATGATGAAGATAATGTCATGGAACTGTCAAGGAATAAAAACTAATGGCCTGTGGCTTCAATCCGTCCTAAGTCAAATCAACTGTGACATTATTCTTCTACAAGAAACATGGCTGTACTCCTTTGAAAATTCTATTTTAAATCAATTCCAGGATTACAATTATTTCAATGTGTCATCAATGTCTACTCATAAAGTCTGCAAAGGAAGGCCCTACGGAGGAACGGCATTGTTGTACAAAAAATCTTTTGTAAATGCAATTACATGTGTAAATAGTGATGACCCTCGCTTAACTGTTTTTCAAATCTCTACTGATGCGGGTGCTGTGTGTCTTGTGAATGTTTATTTCCCCTGTAATACTAATGAAAATGAAGCTCTCATCACCAATTACATTAGTAAGCTGGAAGCGGTTCTTCAGGATAGCAATCATCCAGTCATCATCATAGGTGATTTTAATCTATCTGAGGGCACTAAAAAATTTGATGAATTGTTTCGAATGTGCAAAGAAAATTCCCAGGACTTGGCGGATATCCGTATTTTAAGCAAAGGCACATTTACATACTGCAGCAAAATCAATGGAGCCACCACCTGGATTGATCATTGCATTGCGACTCGAGGGCTTATTAGTAATGCTACTCTTCCCTTTGAAATAACTCCCAGTGATCATGTCCCAATTATTGTGGAGGTACCAAGGAATTTGTCACTCTGTGCAGTGAAAGAGAAAATAGCTAGACGGAAACGGCTAAAATGGGATAGAATGACAATGGAAGATGGAGAGATGTTTCGTGAAACAATTAATGGATACTTTTCTAGCTACAAAAATTCACTGTGTACTTCCCAAGGGTGTCGGAATGGGCAACACAGACACGCAATTGATGAAGCCACAAGTTTAGTGCTCACAGCTCTTGTGTCGGGGGAAAATGCCTTACTGCGTTCCTCACACCACAGGAAAAGGGCACACCGGTTTGTAAAGGGCTGGAATGACAATATTAAGCAGTTTTATGATGATTACAGAGCTTCATTCCTAAAATGGGTTCAATCAGATCGAACTTCCGAATTCAACTATAGTGATATGTGCCACAAAAGGAAGCAGTACAAAAGTCGACTCCGTGTACAAAGGCGGAAGAATGAAAAGGAAAAACTGAACTGTTTAGCTACGTCTTATGGAGGAAAAGACTTCAAGAAATTCTGGGAGCACGTTAAAAGCTATGATCAGTGTGAGGGTCATCATCTTAGTGAATGTGTTGATAATGTACATGGGGAGGAGGACATTAGCAACCATTGGGCCCAGCATTTTCGTCGTTTATTTAATGCCCCTCAAAAGAAGGATTACGAATCCAAAGTTTATGACTACGTGCAGAAGCGAATGAACGATAAGGCGTTCAGCTTTGTGACTTTGGATGAAGTGCAAGCAGCAATTTTTAAATTAAAGAGAGGAAAAGCCAAGGGGTCCGATAATGTTCAAGCGGAGCATTTCAGGTGTGCTTCAGTGCAGATATCCCCGCTTATCACAAGCATAGTCAATTCAATGTTTGCTCACAGCTATCTTCCTGCTGAGGTAATGAAAGTTCTAATAGTTCCAATTCTGAAGAAGAAGGGCCTAAATCCCGAGGAGAGCAGCAGCTATCGACCAATTGCTCTGGCGAGTATATTCTCCAAGCTATTGGAAATAATCATTTTGGATAAATTTGGCCACTTGTTTGGTACAACACCAAATCAGTTTGGCTATAAGAAAGGGGTGGGCACGGAGCTCTCCGTGTTCTCATTAAAGACTATTGCTCATCATTATCTGCGGAACGATACACCTGCTTATGTTTGTTACATGGACGCCACCAAAGCCTTCGACCTCGTGAATCATTTCACGCTATTAAATAAGCTGTGTGAAAGGGGGGTGCCGGCTACAATAATAGAGTTTCTGTTTTACTGGTTTAGATCGCAAGAGTTTGTAGTAAGATGGGGCGAGTCCCTGTCTATGCCATTTCCGGTTCGAAATTCTGTTAGGCAAGGTGGAATCCTTTCGGCGATATTCTTTGCAATCTACATGGATGATCTATGTGTGCGGCTGTCGGCCACTGGCGTGGGTTGTAGAATAGGAAATCGGGTAGTTAACAATTTGGTTTATGCGGATGACATTTGTTTAATAACCAGTTCAATTTCAGCTTTGAAGATACTCCTCGCAATCTGTGAAGAGTATGGAGGGGCTCATGATATTACATTCAACCCAAAGAAGACGGTCTGTCAAGCATTTGTTAGCGCATCTTATGAGGAAAGCAGACCACTTGTCAAGCTCAACGGGAGGATTCTGCAATGGGTGGACACCGTACGGTATCTTGGTTATGATGTCAACTGCCGAGACCGAGATCGGGAGGAGATTATGAGGAGACGAAGAGAGCTATACGTCAAGGCAAATTTACTGTCAACCAGGTTTAGAAATTGTAGTGAAGTGGTCAAAAAGTACTTGTTTAAAACTTTCTTTTACTCTGTTTACTGTATGTCATTATGGGTTCCAGTTGGGAAGCAGCATCTCCAACGAATAAAAACTGCGTATAATGATGCTTTTAGGATTATTTTTAAATATAGTCGAAGGTGTAGTGCTTCAAATATGTTTGTGAGGAATAGAATTAACGATTTTTCTGCCACAAGAAGATCGGCAGCCTTCTCAATATTTAATAGGATTGTATATTCGGATAATGAAATATTAAGTGCGATTGTAAATTCTAACTTTTTCGTTCAATCATCAATATGTAAGACGTGGAGGCAGTTATTATATAATATATAATGGGACTACATGATAGCATTGTGATAATGTAATTTATTGATGACTTATTTTTATTAATTCTTGACTGTTATGTACTTATTTATTTTTGTACCATGTACCAATGACACATTGGAAGCTGGCCAAATGGGACAGAAAGTTTCTGTTGAGTGTGAGTTTTTTTTATTTTCTTCCTCTTCTTCACCTTATCAAACTTCGTTTTTTTTTTTCCCTAACAGGTTTTTTTTTTTTTTCCGCTTAAAGTTTTTGTTTTTCCTCTGCTCACAGCTTCCATGTAAACCTATTTTTTTATAATGAACTGGCGGTGCTACGGATATGGATTAGTGTCTCATGTATTTGAAAACACAGATCTGCAATAAAGAGATAATAATAATAATAATAATAAATAAGTATCAGTAAAGAAGTCACCCATCAATCAACACTCATTTTCACATCATCATTGTTTGTATTGCTTAAAATCTTTTCTATCTCAGCTAAAATATAAGATGTACTCATGGAGAATTCAGTTGAACTCCTTTCAATTTCTCCTCCATCACCTCCAACTCCCGCTGCTGGACCCCCTTTAAGATCCTCCACAAAGTTTTCAGTGCTTTGGACATGTTCATGTTCCCATTCTTGATAATCTCCGGCAGTATTAGTATTCCTTTGTCCTTGCCCCCCATCTTCTCCTCCAGTCGAAGCGGAGTAGAGAATGACACTTTCTGCTGCAGGATTTAGGTAAAGTGCTTCTACAAAACAAAACATGAATGATTTAAGGGTTGCGTTACAAAAGTTACCAATTAATTTTCATCCCAAAATTAAAGAGTTTTTTTTCAACACACCCAAAAGGCTAACTAAATTTGGTACACATGAGCGAATACCGTTTGAGGTTGTTGTTTCTGGTTGACCTTGAGTTTCCCCATCACTTGTTTGTCGTCCACCAGTTGTAGTCCAATTATTTCTAAGCGGTGACGGTTTTGGAGGAAGGACCACCTCAACAACGCCACCTCCACTCAAAAGGCGGTTGTTAGGATGAACTTTTTTGACATGACGATGAGATAGGAAATTGGATGGGAGCTCAATCCTCAGTGAAATGGGTGCTGGATGAGGGGAAGATAGAGATCCTTTCTGCCACCCATTTCTTTTTCAGTAAAATTAAAATTATTCAAATTTTTGGAATATCTCAACATCATCATGTTTACTTTTCACTTCAATTTTACTAAATAATCAAGATTTGTGCTTTAAAATATACTTTCTTCCATCATTTAGCGTAATTATTAGTATTTTGTTGAGTATAGTTCCTTCGGTAGTCTTTGCAGAATCTCTCATTCCATTGGTATTGGTTTTGTAAATTGAAAAAAATAGAATAACAATTGACATGGCCATGAACTTTGCTAAGCTTAAGCTTTAAAGCATAAAAGTACAAAAAGAAACCCTGCCCATTAAGCTTTCATGCAAATAGAAAAGCCAAAAAAAGGATTCGTCGATGGAACCGTCCGAAGCTGAAATGGTACAAGCTATAAGTTTTAGTTTATATGAAATTTAAAAAAAAAATCTAAAATAAAGTAATACTTGACATTATTGAGAACCAATTTTATTTTCGAATTTCATACATACATCAGGAAATTAACATAAAATCCTGTACTACTAATCATTACACAAGGCAGCATAAAAACTAATTCAGTAACTTTTATTGATAACACCGTTTGCAAGACTGATCCCCATTTCTTGAAACAGTTATCTCGTACTTTTGATAGTCTACATCTTCAAAGTTAACAGTCACGGTCTTCAATTTTGGACACAATTTGAAGCAATGTTGGATGAGGAAAAGAGAGTCTAATTTCTCTCTCACTTGATCTAATTTCCTATAGTCTGGATGATTCAGTCCAACAGATCGCAAATGTAAGCGTTCCAAATTCGGGAATCTTGTTAAGAAGACCTCATGAAGATGCTTCAGATAATCCACTGTCGTTGCTTGGACACCCAACAAGCCTGGGAACTGAATGAATAGCTCGGTCAAGCGAGAAAACTCATTGGAAGGAATTATGCCTCCATCTTGTCGTCCTCCCAGAAACACATCCAAATAAAGGTGAACAAGAGTTGAAGAGAAGTTGTCCAAGAAAGTGATGATATCCTTCAAAGTTATCTCACGAGGAATATCCAGCACCGAATCAATTGACAAGTGGGATAGTGGAAGTCGCACCATTTGCTCACAGAAATCCGAGTTTACATACCACACTCTGAGTTTGGTAAGACGAAGATGGTATGTTCCCAACGACGATGGCAGTAGCTTCAGATAATGAGGTGGATTTGGTGGCGGTACTCCCGGCCGACGTGGTAGCGTTAGTACCAAGTTGCTTGCTTGGGCTGCCAAACTAATTAGCTGGCTAGAACATTGATCTATCATCCACTGAGCCAGATCATAATCTTCAGGACGCGCGAACATCCCCATCCGCAAATATTGAAGATTTGGAGGAGGCTTAGCAGTCAACTCTTTAGTTGCTTCCCATTTTCGTTTAGTAAATTTCGGTTGTGAAATATTGAGAGCTTTGAGGTTCACCAACTCTTTGAACATGATGCTAATCTGGACTGGATCTAATGAGATTCCATCGAGCCACAAAGAGGTGAGGTGGCTCCCAAACAACTTGAACAGTTCAAACGTCTCGATTTCAGGTGGATTAATTGTTTTCTTGTACATCTCCCAACCCCACCAGTCAACATACAAGGATCTGGTTGGAGTGGGAATGATCAGAAAGATTGGTCTGCGGTACATCTTTGGAACCGGCGTTCTCAGCATATTTCGTCCCTTCGGATTCCTCCATCGTGTCCAAATGGAAAGACAGAGATTTTCCATTGCCTTTCCTGCTGCAGCCTTCCACTCGGAGTTGACAAGTCGACAAGTTAGGACAGTGGCTCGATCATCTAGTCTATCAATTATCTTCTCCAACAACTGTGGGTCGAAAATTAAATTTGTTATTAATTAAAAGTTTGCACCAAGTAATTTTCTAAATTAATTTATTGTTGATTGTGTATTGCGTAAAGAATATGGTAGAACACTAACTAACCTCTGGAGGAAGATCATTTATGGTCACTGGCACTGAGGATGACATACTCAAGGTCGACATGAAGGAAGCGACATCAACTTCTTCCGTTTCGGATTTTTTACTGCTGGCCATACCTTCCATTGTGAAACTTTTAACGACCACAATTTACGGAGAGTTTGAAAAATCTATTTTTCTTGGATGTTGGGTTTATCACAATTCTAACGATTGAAGTCGAGAATCGTTGATAGTTGATCGTGTGTGTGATGTCAAGAGAGAGAGAGAGAGTATGTAGGTTGTCTTGCTCCTTCTCATTTGTTATGTCATTTGAAGAAGCCGCCACTTTTCTCACGTAGTACATACGACTGAACAAAGAAATAGTTTGATCTGATGCTTTCAAATGTATGAAATTTCTGACTGGAAAAGAATGAGCCCAAGTCAGTTGAGAGTTGAGTTGCGCGCAATATTATATGCTGCCTTTTTGTTTCATGGCTTGTCACGACTTTTATACTTCATCAGGATTCCAGGTAATTGGTTCTCTGTTGCAAAGTTAGGATATTTAAAAATGATTATGAATTTCATACGATAGAGATAAAGCCATTTTACATTAAAAATTTGACATGTCATTGACATACTTTAGAAATAGAAAAGTTAAACTTGGGACTTGTAAAACCAACCTTGACCGATCATAAGTTACGTTGTGTTTTCTACTTTAAAGCATTTATACAATTATTGAACTACTTTTTCTTACATGATTTAGCGAGAGCAACATAATCTTTTTCGTATCGTTTGCTTGTGTAGCGGAACAAGACGGTGTAAAAATTAGTCCTTAAATCATATACTGTATTTTAAACCTTTGATCTACCATTTACAACATTAATTTTGATTCAAAGGAAATTTAGAGTATATAAGCTTTACTTTAAACGTAATTTTATGATACAGCCTTGGACAATCAGAGAAAAGTAATACTCTACATAAATGAGCAAACAATGCATAACTTGTAAATTGATTTGATTTTTGCTCTTAAAAGCATGCACGTGTGTTGGCAGGAATGATTAACCTAGTTTCAAGATGCATTTAGGATGAGCTTCATGATACAGGTCGTCCACTGCAGAGATTGGTAACTGAAAGGTTCTAGTTACAAGTTGCAGTTACAGTTACATTTTGTAACAAGCTCAGTTACAAGTTGCAATTACAGTTACATGTAGTTACAAGTTACATTTAGTTACAAGCTCAGTTAAAGTTACAGTTATGCAACTTAACTGTAACTTGTCAATGAAGTTACCAATCGCTCACTGCCAGATACGCCCTGAAAGAGTATGGATACATGCTACTGGACCCAGCTACAATTGCAGCCTTCCAAACTAGTCAATTTAAAACTATATTATAAAGAATTCTGTCATATTTCTGTCTGTCATACATTTTGTAACAAGCTCAGTTATAAGTTACAGTTACATTTAGTTACAAGCTCAGTTACAAGTTACAGTTACAGTTATGTAACTTACTGTAACTTTTCAAAAAAGTTATCAATCTCTGGTCCATTGTTATTCGTACGTATACAAATTTCTTCTTATCCAGTTCTTATTAAAAATACGTTTGCTCAACAAGACTACTGGCTGATTTTTGCCGGTCTAGCTGGTTTGTGCTTTATATACGCACTTATCAAAATTCCATGAAATTATCTTCATTTGATATGTTGCGCCTTGAGATATCTCAACTCAACCATCAACCTCAAGTTCTTTACCGATTTTGGTTTGAAACTTGCATCCTTACTTTACCATTTGATCGTTCTATGTATAAATATGTGTATATTCAGTGATTTATAATAGGCGTTCCATATACCACTCCGGTCTGCAATCTCTGACGGGATATGTTATGCATTTTGTAGTATTACGCCAAAAATAAAATATTTTACAACTTAATGGCAAAACGTATTCTTGAATTTTTTAGAAAATCGACTTTCGTACAACCATGCCCCTTTGTTTTTACTACAATTGGTTTATATACGCAGCAATATATTTGGCATTTGCTACAAATGTGATGAAGAAATTGTCAGGATGCATACACGATACACTCATTTGATATAAGTACATAGCGAGTAATTTTAAGTAACATCTTTTTGAGCATGATTACTCAAACCTACGTAGCATTACTTCAGCTCTTCAAACTTTTCTGGTTATACATAAAACTACAGATAAAAGAAATACTTCATGCAGAAGATAAGAGAATTTCCATTTCTTATTGATTCTGTTAGTAAGTGTACTAAAACTTCAAGGAACTGCACTTACAGAATAAATGAATCATAAATAGCTGACTGAATGCGAAGCATTTTGTCTAGATCTAAGAGTGACGTTTAACTGGATTCATGCAGGCTAACATTAGCATTTCATTGGGGGTGTTGTAGGATGCAAACGATTTTTCTCAATACCCCAGTTGCATTACACATATCTGGGTAAATGACTTACAAAGAAGCTGCCTGCGACATCTGACACATGAAATAAAAGCCGTATATGAATGTATAGTTGAGTTTCAAGGCTTGAATTCCAGTAGTAATCGCTGGCCACAGAAAAGAACCAACTAGACCAACTTCAGCTAGCAGAGCCCAGCAAAGAAGCAGAATGAGCAAAGGAAAGGCAACAAGGAAATACCATACCTTGCCTTGTTCAACCACTTCATTCATATAAACATACAATGAGCTTGAGATAAAGAGAACATGTGAATGCTAAGTAGGAGTAATGTTACTCCTTCATTCACCAACGGCCAAACTACGCTGAATGCACCAGTTCTCGTCTGATCACTGAAGTTAAGCAGCGTGAGGCCCGGCTAACGTACTTGGATGGGTGACCTCCTGGGAACCCCGGGTGCTGTTGGTACACTTTTTCTGCCTTTTTAATCCAATTTTAACCTTCTCAATGAAACAACTTTTTTAATGTTGTAAAACATATCCTTATAAAAACTAGAGTGATAGTAGCTTGGGCCTGTGCCCTGTGCCCAGTGGCAGCCTTGTATCCGTTCCATGCATTATTTCCCATAAGAAATCCCGACTTGAATGGTGATGATCAGCCCCGTACCATGGTTAAGTACGGCCTGGAGCGAATATCACCGGGAAGGCCTTAATTTTGCACTTTATTAAGCAAATTACTAAAATTGAGACGTGTACCATAAAAGTGCTTGAATTGGATGTACAACAGATGTTTTACGAAAAACCATTTTCTTTATATTTATAACATTATATTAATTAATTGGTCACATAAAAGTCTGTCTGCTTGTATTAAATTGAATGGATATCTCAGGAATTGCTCAAGTATTCCTGACTCATTCTTCTATGTCTTAAGTAGTTTTTAATTACTTAAAATATAGGAAATGCACGACCATCTTCACCCAAAATTACACAGAAATCGCCAAAAATATACGAAGTACATTGAAACTGTTGGTTAATTTGTCATTTACCAATCCAGTGAAGTTGTCCAGTAGTTCAACTGCGGCCGTACATTTTACGTACATCTCGGAAATAGCTTTTAACATACTGTTAAACACCAAACCTTTGGGCGCTTCAAAACCAATTAGAAAGAGTTAAAAGTACAGAAAACCTTTCCATACCAGACAAATTTTAAACCCCATTTGTGTTGATGTATTTTCAATTTGGTTTGAATACAAGCAGGGCGATTGAACTTGTGTATTCAGGGTACTTCAAGTCTTCAATGGGTAAGTTAAAGCGAATGTTAATACGTTTTGACAAAAACTGCGCAAATTCAAAATACTATGAAGATTTTACTATAAAATATGCGATTTCCAAGTCGACCTTCTTGCGGAAAATTTTTGCATGGAAAATTAACAGTAATTGGTTGTATTAGAAAACCTTCGATAAATGTTTAGTTAAGGAACTACTTGTTCTACATATTATTCATTTCATATTATTTCCGCTTTATAGTAACAGTATCAGTTGATTGGTCTTGGCATGGTCCGGCATGGAGTGGGGGCTCCGTTGGGCTCCGTGTCGTTACGGCCCTGGTGATGATGAAAACAACAACAACAAGAAATGACCAACTCTTTTTGAAATCAGCAAGTAAATTTTCAAATTTCGGATTTTTGTTTATATATTGCCAGGCCATACAAGGAAGTCATTAATGATGCCTTGAAAGGATATATTAATTATTAAAACCTTTAAAAGCACTTAAATTAAAGAAATCTTTAAATTGAAAGTAATTAACGTTTTCACACTAGTCATATTGAGTACGACTTACATGGATTAAAAACACTTAAATAAAAAAAATTAGTCAAATAAATTAAATTAATCAAATCAAAACTTATAAACTTTTTTTTTTAAATATATTGTATTTTAAATACATATTAATGTTGGTGTGGGGAAAAGGCCTTGTGGGGAACGGGCCGGTAACCGGTTTTACCATTACATTTTCAAAGTCACACTTTACACCAACCAACACACACCAACATTAATATATATTTAAAATACAATATATTTAAAAAAAAAGTTTTGATTTTATTGATTTAATTTATTTGACTAATTTTTTTTATTTAAGTGTTTTTAATCCATGTAAGTCGTACTCAATATGACTAGAGTGTGAAAACGTTAATTACTTTCAATTTAAAGATTTCTTTAATTTAAGTGCTTTTAAAAGTTTTAATAATTAATATATCCTTTCAAGGCATCATTAATGACTTCCTTGTATGGCCTGGCAATATATAAAAAAAATCCGAAATTCTTATGGGAAATAATGCATGGAACGGATACAAGGCTGCCTGTGCCTTTTCTAACAAATACAACTCTACGAAACGCATTTATTACAAATACAATTACAATCTGCTAATTCTTTGGCGTTTATTTTTATTTGAAGTTATAAATGAAAGAGTCTTTGGTTTTTTATATCTGTTATAAGTAAATGGTAAAATATATACTATTTGTGTGACTGGAACGTTTAGTTTAGGAATATCATTAAAGGTAGAATCGTTGTGGAGCACATATTCCAGCTTAAAATTGTCATGATGAATATGGTAACGATCACAAATAACAATGAATTAAATTAATTGTAGATGGTAATCAGCAATACTAGTAAGAATTTTCAGCGCAGCATAGCTAGTTTATGGGAATGAGAACATTAAGACTTTGAAGCAATCACAAACTACAAACAAAAAAGTAAGCAGAGAGAGATATATAACAACAGATCAACATAACATAACAAATAGCACAACAAGTTTTTCCATTCTTCTGACTTGAAATGAGAAATGAAGTGGAAGCTGTGCTTTGTGTATAAGAAATTTTAAGGTGGAAGATTTTTGCACCGTACGATCCTCTTGTAATGGAGCGACGTTAAGGGAATAGAAACCAGACCAGAATAGCGTTTAACGCATACCTTGTTCGGGACCCCCTTACCACCTTGCTTAAAGAAAAAAACAAGACACTCTTAGCCTTGTTCCACAGTGCGTTGTAGTATTGTGCATGCTCATGAGCTATGAACAAAGTAAAGCAAAAGCAGCATACATCAAATGAAAAGAATTTTCTTACGAATCTATTTTTTCGTTTAGTTTGCCTATCTATTCCATTTCAACTTAATAACTTTTTCCCAGGCCGTTTGAAACGCTCATCAATAAATGGTTTGCAAGAATGGATACTAAAACTATTTGGGAATACGCTTGCAAATGTAAACCCGGATGGTTGACAACCAGAACAAAATGTTGTATTGTTGAAATTTCAATGCGAGATGAAGCTGCCTGGCTTCGCATTCATGATTGAAAGTCAAAACATTCAAACTCTCTATAGTATTATTCGGTTCCTAAGATTTATTAAAAACATGCAAAATTTTTTCGCATTTCTGTGTTCCCCGTGTACGTGGAGAACGAAGGGGAAAACAAGGAGAGTTACTACATGTTCTTATGCGTACACTCTACTTGTTGTCATCTATCTCCTCTACTTTACATGAGTTTGTGAGACGCGAGCTGCTTTGCTATATAGTCCAAATGCCAAACCAAACACTTCTCACGCTTGTGCTTACCCACACTTTACCTTCCAGCTTTTCGCTTCGACAGCCTCAGACATCACTACGCTTTGATTGCTCGTGGATGCAGCTTGCACACACTTTGACGTTTTTCTGCCAGTTTGTTCTATCATATCATTATAAATACCACATATTACTTCCTTGAGATTATAGTGATTGCGGTAAGTAAAATAATAATAACTTTGCCTACAACCAGTTTTATTAAGACTAGTTAAATACAGGCGGTCTACTTTTCTTTATCGTCATTCTAAGCGTCTTGCCCTAATAACATTTTCTTCTTTCAGCTCATCTTCTGCAGTTTTATGAGAAACGAAATTAACATATATAATTTCTTTGCAAATATCTTCCATGTCGTAGACTGTAAACAATATAACATGTCATATTTCAGCTCAGCTACAGTTTGCATAATAATACGTTTTCTAGCATTATTGTATAGCTAAAGTACATGATTCCTACTCATTTAGTAGTTTGTGGGATTTGACATTCAAGCAATTTTAATTTGACTTTTAGAAATATACCAAATTTGTTTGGCCCAACATCCGTCCTCTGTGATTAAGGTATGCTCTGAATCCCTATTCGGATTTATCCAGAAAACCAGTAACACACAGGATCACAGCAATCGGTAAGCCAAATTTATTTGACTAGGCTTGGCTGCTATAAGATCATTTAAAAAATAATAGAATCCAGACTGTATAAGAGTCCTTATTGGCTTACTTGGTGCAACTGCACTGCACTTATTGAAGTGTAATGAGCTGCAGCCTACGCTCATTACTGCGTCATTTTCCAGTTTGACACTTACTCAAAAAACAGAGTAAAAGCGAGTGAGTAGTTGGCTGGATGCTAGGCGGGCTGAGTCGTACTTTAATAATATGTATGCACTACTATGCACTTAACAAAATCCCATGTTACTGAAGTTTGCTTAATTTTTTCTGCATTTGATCGCTATATGTACACTGTATAATAAATGAATATGCGTAGTGATTTATAGGCATTTCATATGCCATCAGTTTTTCAATCTCTGACACAATGTAACCGTGATTGTGTAGTATTACTGCAAAGCATCACTTTATAACAAAACGTATCATTTTATTTTCAGAAATACTACTTCCAACCTCTGTTTAGCTGGACATTGCTGCTATTGCAGAGCTGGGGGACCGGGACAGTTCCGGTACTCGGTACCGGTCCCCGGTACTTTTTCTACCATGAGCCGGTACCCGGTACCGGTCCTCGGTACTTTTTCTAACATGAGCCGGTACCGGTCCCGGTCCTCGGTACTTTTATGTTATAAGCGGGTCCTCTGTACATTTCTGTCATAGTTAGATGCTCAGGAATATGACACCTTTAGTAGTCTAATAATAATAGACTACAACTAATCAGTTTCGAGAATTAAAACATTTGCATGCAATCGTATTCCCACATACAGACCTTGAATGTAATTCATATATTAATGCTAGTGCAAGTTTGTCAATTTGTGACCAGGAGAATGCACTAGAAGGGTGCAAAGCGAGAGACCAACAAACTTAGTTGAAAAATGTATAAATTTCATTCAGCCATGTAGTAAAATACAGCACACGAATGCACAGAGTTTCAGCGGAGGTGAATTGTGGCGGAAAGTCATTTTTAATACATTTTTTTTCATGACTGAAATCTCGGGATTTTTTTAATGGAGCTTCTAGAATAGGTAAGATACTGATAGGAAAAAAATATTTCGTAATTTTTAATCCATAACTTTATGAGAAATAATTTAAAAACTATAAAAAACACGTAGTTTTTTGACATTTTTTCGATTTCACAAAAAACCCGGGCCGATAACTTTTTGTCACATTATATGTGCCAAACTACAACTCTTCCTCGTTCGAATGACACATCGCTCAAAAAGTTATCGGCCCGGGTTTACGAGTAATTAATTATTTAATATGATCAATTTTCATGAATCAGCTACCAAAGTTGGGCAGATTTCACTATGCATGCATTGACATCCATGCATGCAAGCAAAAATGCATGAGAAATGATCACATGAAATAATTAATTACTCGTAAACCCGGGCCGATAACTTTTTGAGTGAGGTGTCATTCGAACGAGGAAGAGTTGTAGTTTGGCACAGATAATGTGACAAAAAGTTATCGGCCCGGGTTTTTTGTGAAATCGAAAAAATGTCAAAAAACTACGTGTTTTTTATAGTTTTTAAATTATTTCTCATAAAGTTATGGATTAAAAATTACGAAATATTTTTTTCCTACCATTATCTTACCTATTCTAGAAGCTCCATTAAAAAAATCCCGAGATTTCAGTCATGAAAAAAATGTATTAAAAATGACTTTCCGCCACAATTCACCTCCGCTGAAACTCTGTGGAATGTTAAAAACTGAAAAATATTCGTAAACATTGGGGGACCGGGACCATTCCGGTACTCGGTACCGGTCCTCGGTATTTTTCCTAACATGAGCCGGTACTCGGTACCGGTACCCGGTACTTTTCCTACCATGAGCCGGTACTCGGTACAGGTCCCGGTCCAGGACCGGTACCTGTACCGGGACCGGACCGGACTGGAAAGTACCGCAGGTCCCCCAGCTCTGTGCTATTGTTACAATTACTTATTGCTTACGTTAGTTCCATCCAAAGTTTGAGATCCAGGCATCAAATGGTAGAAAATCACATTCACAAACATAAAAGCTCCGTAAGACAACATTTTATTGATGTTCACAATCCACAACCTGTAGTTTGCAGTCATTGTTCAAAGACATTCAACACCAGGAGAAATTTGATTTGGAGACACTTTCGTCACGATCATCCTTTTCTGGGGCAGACAATGCCAGTGATTTCCCATGTGGTTCGATGTTCAACAAAAGCAATGTTAAAGTTTCATTTGACTAAATGTAGTTACACAGCTTCTGCTCACACGAAAAATGAGGTCAACGCTAGTAATAAAATTAAAATTGAGGAGGCATTCTAGATGGAAGATTTAAATGTCATAATAGCGGACTAAAACGGTCCATTATAGGCATTTGTTGTTAAAGTAATGATGTAAAGCATTTAATGATAAAAAGTTTAGTTTTTTTATTATCAGTTTTTGTTGCGTTTCATCAGAATAAATTTATTACTATTCTATTTTAACCAGCATTGTAAAAATTTTCATGAAACATAAAACTTAATTATTTATCACTTAAACGTCTTTAGAATTCATTTTATTTAGACTATTCAAATTTAATGGGTAGGAAAGAACAAAAAATATAAATAATGTTATTTTGTTATTTGAAACTGATTTTTTCTAACATTCCCAATCATTGAGCTGCTTAATTTAGCAACTCCTCCTCCTCCTCCTCCTCATCATCATCAAGAGTATACTGTCTCTCTCGAGTAAACGTATAACTTGGGTGAAATTCCAGAAACTCAGTTAGGTTACCGTAAATTTCAATAATGTTGAGCCTCGGGGACGTCTCCCACAAGCTCATTAGCCTATTAACTAATTTCACATAAGATCGATGCCTGATAATATGTTGTCGTCCAAAATGGAGCCATTGGAACACTTGCATGGTTGGCAAACCATAGCGAAAATACTCCATAAATAATCTCCAGGCTGGTTCACGATATACATTGGTAAGTGACAACTTTTTCATATTGGGAAACGAAACTTGTCTATCTTCATCTTCTTCAGCTTGAACGCGGAAGGCTCTCGGGTTGTTAAAAAAATCAGCAAAATTACTCACCACACAAAGTTCAACAAGACTGGTTGAAAACCTTCCAAAAAAGCGAGTAAGCTCGCTCATTGCTACGTTATCTTTAGGATGAACAATGGAAAGGTATTCCAATGCAAAAGGGAGGCACGAATCTCCAGTTTCCATCCCAGTTTCATGGAAAAACTGTTTACTTGCGTAGATAATTTTTAACCTCACCAAATTCTTGAAGGACCCTGCAACCGGGTAGTTTTCTTGAGTAAAGGGAAGCAAATCACTACCATCCACTTCCAAACTAATAAGACTGGGAGCAAATAACTTGACAAATAACTGCTCAAATCCGAAACCAGCTATATCATCATTACGACACATGCGAAAGTGGGTGAGTTTGGGACAAGGTGACACTTTGTATTGACTCATGAATTCCGTCCCAGGTTTATTCCCCATTCCAAAGGATTCCAAAGTGAGGGCCTTCAAGTTTGGGGTTCCCTCAAGAGCCGTGTACAACTCGAGTGGGGAAGTTTCGTTAAATCCTTCAAGGGTCAGAGACGTCAAGTAATTTCCATGAGTTTGAAAGAGATTTGGCATGTTCTCCCAACCCAATTTATTTGATTTGAGCCACAATGAGTTGCCCGGAAATGGATTACGTTTTTCAAGAAAATTTATTTTAGTTCCGTCAGGATAGTAGACTCCCATTTCAATTCCAACCCATTTATCATCAATGTCTTTCAATGTCAGCTGTAGAGATGACCGAGTCATTAATAGTCCCTTTTCGATTGAGGGATGCCACTCTCTCAATTTCTGAAGGATTTGCTTCTCAACTGAAGAATTGGCTTCGCGTCCCCAGTGTTTGCAGACCCCTCTTAGTGAAAGGAGGAAGCGGGATTGGCTCGGATAAGGGAAGTAGCCAAAAATCATTTCCAAAAGCTGAGAAAAAAAGAGTAATTCTCAATGTAAAATGTGTGAATTTTTAAATTTTAATAGCAAATAATAATGATAATTTACCTACCTCCACTGGAAGATGGTCCCAATTTGTAGGGGAGATTAAGTTGATATTTTCATCTGCCATTTCCTTTGTGAAGTAAAATGAGCTTGAGTAGAATATTGAAATGAAAAAAATTATCTCGTGAGAAGAACTCCCAAATCCGGCTGGATTGGAGGGCAAGGTCGTCTTCAAAATTCTGCAACAGAAAATAATGAAATGGGAATAAATTAAAATGTAATTATTAAGTGTGGCATACAATTACATGGGTAACTACATTTACCGTATAATTTTAATTTTGTACAGTTGGACTGCAGAGGATATCAAACCCGTTGAGGATATCTACAGACGCCTGAAGAATATATATGATTGGTTCCTGGTTCCTCTTTTTACGGCCCATTGACAAATATTTTATTATATCTTCTAGTCTGTTATGTATATAGGTTGTAGCTAATATAATACATACTTAAACATGAATGAATAATAATTATTGTCAACTTACATATTTATACACTCGCCGAAAAATATTGTTAATCTTTTCCTCTCTTTATTTGCGTCATCAATTTGAAGCTAAATGGATCAGTTAAAACTAGGGAGTAAAAAGATATGGTGACAGGAACTTCACTCCCTGTCACTTTCAATAAACTTTGTGGTGTGGTGTCTGCAACCCTTTGTTTTGGGAATCCTTTTTATCCATTGATCTGGAGGTGAATTCTCCCTTAGTACTACTTGACATTTCAATAAATCCTGCTAATATTCTGGTGGTCAGGAAATATTTTGAAGCTTGACTTGATTCTGACAGTTTACGAATTAAGATGATTTCAAAAACATAAGGCAATTGACTAAATATTAATTAATTACTCATGAATAAGCGAAAAATAAAGAAAACATAGCTGTCTTCCACTAATTTAGGAAATTGAAAGAGTCGATTAGGATACACACAAGTTAGGATGATGATGGTGATTGAGTATTTTTTGGCTTGACGTGGCAGTAGAGGAGTATGGAATGACAAAAAGGATGCTCAGCTTCATCTCCTGCTTGGATAAGTAGCTGAGTACAGAGTATATATGCTATATAGCGAATTGCTTTTATATAAGAGTATCTTATACATATATCATCCGCACTTTCTTAAGTAATGATATAAATTATATCGGAGCATATATCGCATCGGAGGAAGAACAGCAAGCGCCACCTTTAAGCTCTGAAAATGTACTGCAAGTTTGCGAAATGAATAAAGGAGTCGTAGAGCTCGCATGTTTTTGGAGCTTGTCGTGAACAACTTGTGGTGGAAGATCCACGGCTAACTGCACAAGCATACTCCTTTTACATATGTATGAAAAGAAACTAGTCAAAATCTTCATCAAGAGCTATTCAAATATATACTTACCACAGTTCATTCCACAACCAATATATAACATTGGCAGACATTGCTTGTGAAATGGTCATATTATGAACACTTCCTTTTCACTATAGACAAGTAGATAGTGACGGGACGCATGCCAGATTCAGGCTTAACAAAAGTAAACCACAAGATATACTTTTATGTAGCATAAAATATTGAACACCTCTTTCCACACTGAAGACCCAAGTCAGCCAGCTTTGGCTGTGTATGTATTCCCTCATCTAAAATTCCCTGACCTGCTCAACAGTTGCAATAATAGCAGCACACTTACATTGCACTCACTCTTTTCTACGGTTTTTTTCATGGATGGATGGATAGTTTGAAGATGAAATCATCATCCACTAAATACTGAGAGCCAACTTGTGTATAATATACTTGTTCTTATGTATGTAGGATTCACAGAAGCTAGTCAAGATCGTCATCAAATGCTGTAAAGGTTTAAAATTTCATGTATACTCAAACTATTGCTTTTTATGATATAAAAGCGAAGGCGAAATCAACGTGCACACTGCAGACCAAGTGAAAAGCATACACACTTCATAGTATGGTTGTCCTGCTGAAACAAACTCTGTTAGTTTGCTCGTCTCACTCTATACTTCTCCACAAAATGAAATTGCAGGGAGCAAATAATATTATCATCATCCACTGAAAACTACAGACCAATTTGTGTATAATATACATTTCCCTGAATATAGAAACGAATTTTTAAAGACCTTGTAATCTAATCATGCATATTGCATTGCTTCAATTTTCTATACCACTACTATAGTTTTTACTATATTAGTTTTATTTCAATCTGAATTAACTTTACTACAGTATCTCAGAATTGAGAAAAATGTGCATCGACTACTAGGGCTTTATTTGTCACGAATCTGAATCAAGTTATTCAGTTTGAAAGAGTAAGTCAGCGTAACCTACCCATTGGATCATTATTATCCTACTCCTTTGAATTCCTGTCCATTTGATCAGTATCCTTTAACACTTCCATTTTGTCAACTTGTATTTCTGCGTCGCCTTAAAAATGAAAAGGATAATGTCAGGGAATGACAAAATAGGCATTACGTTATGATACTTTGTGAAGCAATATAGCCAACGAAAGGGAATTTAACTCTTTATTTACAACAGCTCGGGGTAGCAGTGGTGTTGTGTAGGTAAGACTAGACATATAAACAATATACCTTTCACAATATTAATGCAAATGTCAGTTTGCTCTGTAAAACGTTTTGTACATTTTTAGGCATATGTGGTTAAAAAGGAATGAGAGAGCTAGAGCAGTCCATAATGTAGCATTCACACACTACTCCACAAAGCCTCATCACCATCCGAACGACATCTACAGCACATGTTTGGTTCTCGTTCTAACAATGAAGGAGAATGCTACCAGATTACAAAAGGCCTCCACATAGTCAGTTAGTCAGCCCAGTGCAACTACATCATCATTGACGGTATAGATGCTATTCTGTGTGGTGTGTATAAATATATCTCTATAAGTGTGTTTTAAAGATAATGTACATACATAATATCTTCTTCAAAAAAATGGTTTCTTTCTTCAAAATATATTTATAGTCACGTAAATAGTAGCAGAGCCTTAAGCATCCCTGCTTCTAGCTATTGCATATTACTATAAATATATTAATCTATAGAGTAATGTTGATATGTCCATAAGAAGTTAACACATCTGTATCTACTCCTCTGCTCATACTCTTAGGTATATTTCACTCAGGACACAGGATTAAACGAAAACTGGCTGGGAAATCAAGAGTTAGGAGGCGTTCTATGTAAGTCATTAATAATTTTTATGGTCAATTGATTGTTTAACATTTTATTTCATAATGAAGGTCAGCATTTGTGGTAACGTTTAGTTGGGTTGGGTTCTATTATCTGTGTGAACTGGTGGTGATTGATTTATTATTGAATTTGTCCGACTCTTTTCCTTTTTTCAGAAGCACTGACTGAAAAGTGCAAAACTTGTCGGCTATTCCCACATCCACCTCAATGTCTTATGCCAATGCTGCTTCATCATCATCATCATCAAGGAAGGAGGAAGGAGCATTTGGTACAAAACGAAAGCACAATGAAGACTCGGCGTAAGTTTGCTGTAATTGTAATTGTAATCATCATAACGTTCATCAATGTTGTGCTGGATTGTTTGATTATTTTGTTGTATTTTGTTATTAATATAAGTATTTATTTGACATATTTAAGGGATGGTGACAGTTTTACAAAGGCTTTATTTCCCACTATGACTTCAACTTTTAAGTTCAAGCAAATACCAGAATTAGAATCTACATTGATGTCTGATGAACAAGTCAACAAGTGTAATGATATTGAGACATTGAAAGCCCAACTAAAGTCATCCATTGTCAAGGTCGGAAAGGCTGAAGCACAACTGGAGGATTTTAAAATGGACGGTAACACTGAACGAGAAGCATTTCATAAAAAAGAAAATGAGGCAGAGTCATCAAATGCTGCATTCAAAGAAGAAACTTACAAAAAGATTTTGGAGCTTATGAAATCAGAACTGAGTTGTTCTGTATGTAACGAAATTTTCATTCAGGTGGGTGAGATTGAATTAAAAAGATGGATTTGACAATTTGTCTTGCATTTATAAATCTTATGATAATAATAAACTATTCATGTTTTTCACAGGCCACGGTTATAGAGTGTGGCCACACATTCTGCGGCTTTTGCATTGCAGAGTGGTCACGGACGAAACAAGAGTGTCCAATCTGTAGAAAAAGGTTCACAAGGCGATGCCGTCATATTGAGATGGAGAACTTTATCACAAAGATGTTCGAGTCATTCAACGAAGAAATCACTTCAAGCCGCCAAGCTACCATTTTAGATAGAGAAAATCAAGTGAAAAGAGCTGAAGAGGAGGCAGCAGCTCGTGCTCAAATCGTCCTTCAAAATCAAGGTGCACGTATGGGAAGGTATTTACCTGTCTTAATCCCACCTTTGGCTGAAAGAGACTTGGATTTTTTACTAGGATTTCCTCCCATCAATGAACCAATCATTTTAAATCCGCGTCCTAATAATGTATCCCTAAATGATATCGAATCATACTCCTCGTCATCCTCATCATCATTATTCTCCTTCTCATCATTTTCATTCTCATCCTCCTCACCATCTTCACCACCTTCACCAGGGGCAGCTGGAGGTGATATAAGACGAAGTAATTATGTTTGTTTTTGCTCATTGGAACTTAACATGAAACAGTAGAATATATCTATTTATTTATACAAATTGGCAATCAAAATTCTAATAATCTTTTTCTTCCTTAAATATAGGTGCCAGAATACAACATAGAGTTGTTGGTAATGGCGTTGACCCTGCGGTGGAACAAGGAACAAGTGGCCGTCATAGGGAGTCGTAGAAATGGAGCCCGACCCAATCAGTAGTACTTTAAATGTTTCACAAAAGTCTTGCAGAATGTAAGTAGTAGTAATTTCTTTCACTCTGATTAATAAGATTCTCATAAGTTCATATTTTCTTTTAGCCTAACCTACGTATGTCCATCTTATTTAACTATAAACATTATCTGTTATTATTATTATTTGTTATTACACGTTTTTGTTCGTTGTAAAAAGCTAAACAAATAAAATTATTAAGATATACAGTAAAAATATTGTATGTATATTTTCGTGCGTTGATGTGATGATGATGATTTTCACTAAATTCTTCTTCCTTCGTTCTTCATGCTAGGAAAGGATGATGACATGTGTAGACTTTATGTGTGAGATCCTTCAGCCTACCCTATTTCTCGACAGATATTTTTTACCTAATTAAATTAGCTCATTTTGGGTGAACACAATCCCGTAACCAAAGGCAAGAAGGGATTATTATCCATCAGCGAGTCTATAAATATATAAAGTAGAAAGAATAATTATTCAATCATATTTAGATATTCTACAGTAAATAGTATTTACTCGTGGCATAGAAGATTTAAGAGATGTACCTGTAAATGGAACCGGGTTCTGACAGGAATCAACTTCATACGGAGCTGCGAATAGGGGAGCCATGAACCGGACATATAATCTTCAGGCTTATGTGGACATCGATTAATGCAAGGCGAGGAACCTTTTGTCAAGGAGAACTCTTGAATGTGTTTGGACAAGAGTACATTTTTCTTGCATACTTTCCTGAAATGTCTTGGCAATTAGAATACCAATTTGGCGATAAAGATAACAAAATCCCATATTGCAGTTGCATGAGTAAAAATATGAGAAGAAAGCATGAAACAAAACTATGCATTAAAATGCGCATGTAACATGCATGTTTTTCATCAACTCATGATTCTAAATGATTTATAGCACGTTACTATCGTAATGAATATTTGGCTTTTACACGAGCATAAGCAATGGGATTCGGGTTGTATTATGAAATCAACGAGAAAGAGAGAAAAAGCAACAAAGAAATGATACTCGATACCCTTTCGCTCGAGTTGTTTTGAGCTGCTGGTATTGCAGAGGAGTCTTAAGTATATACATATATTTGTATGCTTTGTTTATGCATAAAATTCATAATAATAAATGAACATATTGTGTACGTACTTGCTTGTTACGTGGATATGGATATTTTTTGCACAAGCCACATACCACTACCAAACCAAAAGGCATACACATATCATATTATGTACAATTGAACAGTTCATTCCACACTGCATACTACGGCCGGCAAGGGCAAGGCAAAGGCAAGTTCTGTGTGTAGCATGTGCTGAATATTCTTCCCAGAAACTTAAAAAGAACACAACCAACAAGCAGGGGAAACCTATACGGAACATTTTAAAGCTGACTGTAAACCTAAAGGAGTCGTATTGCTTGCTGCTATCATCACTCCATCATCGTAATTGCCAGTGTGTAAAGTAGAAAAGCATATTATACGCAGAGTTACGGATAGGTATAATATGCAGTATAATTTTTCGTGATGAGAAATGAGTAGCTGGCTGGTCTACTTTTCGTTGCACTATTTCTCTTCGTTCTTGAAAAAATGAGTGTGTTATAAAACGAGCATCAAGTGAGAATGGAGAACAAGTTCATCGTAAACACATACGCGATACAGTGTAAAAAAAGCATAATATGGAATAATGGCGGTGTGGTGGATGGCTGGATTGCTGGATACCCAAGCCAAATAATTATAAATTATAAATCAGCAGTTTGCTGTTACTTTGAGTTGTCGTGATCAATTTTCTTGTGCTAATAATAACAGTACATCATAATTTGAGCAAAGATTGGATTGTGCTGATGAGTCCCAATAGGACGAAACAGTACTGTCCACAATTATATCTGAGCTCAATTATTATAACACAGTATTGCCTGTTAACCTTTCATTTAAACTTTTCCTGTGTTCCGAATCATTTCAGTTAAATTCATTCTCCGGGCAAGATTTTTCGGGTTTACATGACAATAGAGAGAAAAGATTTTTCTCCACTCATTTTTGTTTATCAGCAGTTTGCTGTTACTTTGAGTTGTCGTGATCAATTTTCTTGTGCTAATAATAACAGTACATCATAATTTGAGCAAAGATTGGATTGTGCTGATGAGTCCCAATAGGACGAAACAGTACTGTCCACAATTATATCTGAGCTCAATTATTATAACACAGTATTGCCTGTTAACCTTTCATTTAAACTTTTCCTGTGTTCCGAATCATTTCAGTTAAATTCATTCTCCGGGCAAGATTTTTCGGGTTTACATGACAATAGAGAGAAAAGATTTTTCTCCACTCATTTTTGTTTATCAGCAGTTTGCTGTTACTTTGAGTTGTCGTGATCAATTTTCTTGTGCTAATAATAACAGTACATCATAATTTGAGCAAAGATTGGATTGTGCTGATGAGTCCCAATAGGACGAAACAGTACTGTCCACAATTATATCTGAGCTCAATTATTATAACACAGTATTGCCTGTTAACCTTTCATTTAAACTTTTCCTGTGTTCCGAATCATTTCAGTTAAATTCATTCTCCGGGCAAGATTTTTCGGGTTTACATGACAATAGAGAGAAAAGATTTTTCTCCACTCATTTTTGTTTATCAGCAGTTTGCTGTTACTTTGAGTTGTCGTGATCAATTTTCTTGTGCTAATAATAACAGTACATCATAATTTGAGCAAAGATTGGATTGTGCTGATGAGTCCCAATAGGACGAAACAGTACTGTCCACAATTATATCTGAGCTCAATTATTATAACACAGTATTGCCTGTTAACCTTTCATTTAAACTTTTCCTGTGTTCCGAATCATTTCAATTATAAATTCATGTGTAGATTCTACGCATATCAACCTATACGCTATACAGCTTAAAATTTGAAGTATTATGCAAGCAATACTCTTTCCGTTGGACACAGCGCTACTCTACTCTAAACTCTTTCATCATCATCATCGTTTTACACTAATTTTTGTTCATCAAATACTTGACTGTTTGAAGTGTGATTGTATTCATTTATTTGAACATGATGCATTATGTAAGTTAAAAACAAATCTCTGCAAATAACGAGGTGTGTTAATCAAAAAATTTAGTTCCACTATCTATAATTTAAAAGAGACTGTAACCAAACCATTATTGGGCTACTGAAGAAAAGAAGAAGGCTAGCGTGAGTGTTTAATAAAAAACATTCAGTCATTTATGAAAAATTTGTTATGTCATAATAACTTTTATAACTTTTCAGCTGGGCCATCCAATCCAATTTTTACTTTGGTGCTTTGAACTTCAAAGTTTGAAGTAGACCTTGCAAGTGTACCTTTTTTGTTCTCTCCCTTTTAGGAGGTATGGGCCAAGAAATACACAAGAAATCCAATGAAGGAACACAATGCAAATTGAAGCCTCTGAGATGAACAAAGATGAACAAAGGCTTATAATCATAGAGCCTTTCTCTTTCATTACATTCAAAATTTCGCACCGGGAAAATGTTTTTTATGCATTTCACTTTTGTGCTTGCTTTTGCTGTATAATGTATATCACAAAACAACAACAACAGAACCACGCACGTGCTGTCAACATCAAAATCACATTTGTTCAAGTGTCAATGTCAAGCGGAAAGTAAATTGTAGCGGAACTTAAGTCTTTTGACCTTTCAAATTACGATTTTCACTGCTGTCTATTTTGTTCATTGTGTGGTTTCATTCAAGTCAAGTTTATTTTGAAGAGAAGAGAGAAAATGTCCGTACTCGTGTTGCAGTGCTCAGTGTGTCAGGCCAATTTTGAGACAAGGAGGGCCTGGATAAGTCACCTGCTCCAGCCATATCATCAGAATCAAGCTCGGAAAGAGATTTGTCGTTGGGGTCAACCAGAGAGGGAATGTGTGCTCATTGCTTTCTCCACATCTCCCATCGCCTCTGATGAACTGCTACACTTTTTCTCAGTCAACAATCTAGTCGCGGACTTTGTTTGGTTTGAGAGTCGATCCGAAATGGGAATCCTCTAGTTCGAGAGCAAGTAAGCTCTCCTAATTTTATTTATGTATAATGTGAAACATTTCACGCTCGGAAATTTCACGGGAATCGGCGGAACTTGATTAATTTGTGCATAATTTTTTTATTTTAGAAAAAAGGTGGAGCAGATCCTGTCCAGTCTTCCGGCTCCTGAAATTCGTATTAAAAATCAGTTAATTCAATTAAAAAAGGCAGGTGAATGTCTTCGACTTGAATGTAAGTAAAGAACAAGTTACAAAATATTTTTAATCATGTACCAGCGCTTGAGAAAGGTCGGTTTAAAACCATTTACCACTAATTTGACTGACGGGTTTTAACTTTCAATTTCAGGGCAAGGTTTAATTCCATTCCCAACAGATGAGTTGCTACAAGATTCAGAAGAAGAAGGAAACCCCTCACTTTGCTCTGCCTCAGAAATGATCACATCGTCCTCCAAATTGATATTGACCTCTAAAAAACCAAGACAAGACAATCATGAGATAACTGCTCTTGCTGAAGTCATTCCAGGAGATCGAGGTGGACCACCACCAGATCAGTCTAAAGAGTTACTAACCAACCACTATAAAAGGGGAAACCACGGGAAAGAAACTGCAGAAAAGTTTGGACTTGTACAAGTCTGGTAGAAAGTTCGACATGAGATCAACTTTTGAAGTTGATCATTAACTTGCATTAGTTTTTATAGTAAAAATACTTAATTGTAAAATGTCTGAATAACTTTATTTAAATCAAAACAATATATTCTATACTCTGATCTTGATACAAAAAAGGTACACATGAATTAATTTATAGCTGCAAAATGTTTGCAATGTCTACATTTAACATTGCTCCTCTTCCCTCACTGTAGAATTTCCAGCTATTCAAACTAGTTTTAGATTTTAGTTATAGAAATCCTGTAAACTGTAAAGGTTTTTAGTAAAAATGTGCTAATTAAATTGCATTAAAACTTTTGTGCTTACATGTTTTCGAGTGGATAATTTGAAATCCAGAACCTTCATAACTTTTCTAAGAAGCACATCTCCTTCATAATCATTAATGACCTTTATTTGAGAAGATTTGGCAAAAAAATACACCTTCGTGTGCCGTTTATTGAGAGTGAATGGAACTGCTTAGGCTCTGCTAAAAGCAATGGTAACTAATGACCTGCTTGCAACCTGTTTCTTACCTTGACACTCACCTTTGATACCTTTCCGTTTCAAATTATGTCAAATGTGAAAAATAAAGAATAACAGAAGTAAACTTTAAGAAAATGTTACGAGAATTGTTATACAATTTTTAAAAGTCAGTGCATTTATTACTAATTACTCACTTATCTTGTTTTTGAACTCATTACAATTTGTAAATAGGCAACATAATGGAAAAATATTAAATATTCAAAAGTATTGTAGCAACAGACGTGGATGTTCCAATAGCTAAGGGAGAATCCACTACAAGAGATAAAGGATTACCAAAAGAAATTTTCGGAGAAACTACAGCAAAGACCGTATGGAGAGTGACTAGGAGGGCCTTCAGACAACTGTTCGAGTTGGCAGGTCATTTACAGATTAAATTGGGCAACTTTGCGTCTACGAGATCCTGTAACCAAAGGCAAGGGATTAGAATGCCTATCAGCGAGTCTATAAAACATAAAAACAAGTTGAATAATTAATTATTCCCTCATGCTTTAATATTTCGATGTGTTTTATATTAGCTGCAGCAAGTAGTACTTAGTCAAGTTTTAAAAAGGTTTACCTATGAATACAACCAGCTCCAGCGAACTACTAATTTCCGACGCGGGTGTGACTGGAAGAGTCATGTGCCAACCAAATAATGTCCAAGTTTATGTGGCCTTCCTTGGTCTTGGTCCTTGGAACATTCCTGGAATGGAAGTATTCGGAGTGAAAGGTAACTTGTTTGAAGGAAAGGAACTGCTCAAGCATCCTTCACAACCAGTTTAACGGCACCAAACCTAAAGCAGAAATTAAAATTATGGGGTGAATAATAACTCCTTCAGAAATAAAATTTTCATCAAAATGATAACCCTCAACAGTATTTATATCGATGACTAACGAATCATAAGTATATTACATTAATTGAGTGGTTTTCTCCACTGTGCCACCCCCTGATCTCATCCACGTCAGCAGTTGATAACCATCCGGACCTGGTTCTGTTTGTAGGTAAATATCTCTTTATAACTTTCGTGCTATGGGTAAATGCTATTGTAATTTGCTGTAACTAATATGATACAGTAAAACATGAGTGAATACTTATTCAACTTACATAATTATAGACTCGCCGAAAGGCATTAATCCTTTCTGCCTTTGGTTAAGGGATTTCATTGATTCAAAGTGGCCCGATTGAATCTGTAACAAGACTTGCCGAATCAAGCTGTGGTTTGAAGGCACTCCGAGTCATTCTCCATATTACCTTTGCTGTAGTTTCTACTAAAATTTCTTTTGGGAATCCTTTCTCTACTTAATTGGAAGTGCATTCTCTCTTAGCTATTGGCACTTCCACGTCTGTTGCTACAATAATCCATGATGATGGCTATTTTCGAATTGTAATCAGCTCAAAAACAAGATATTAATTATTTATTAATCAGACAAATATAAAGAAAACTTGATCGACTTTCAGTAATTTAGAAAATGGAGAGATTGAGAGAGTCGGTTACGATTCACACAAGTTGTGATGGTGAATGAGAAAGGTTTGTGAGTACGTGGCAATAGACTAGTATGGCTATGTTGAAGCATTCTCATTCTCTTCATATCCTTTCTTCCATGAGTAGCAGAGTATACATATACAGAACATGTATTAACTAGCCTTAAAAGCATGCAAATTGCATGCCTTATATAAGCAAAATTGGCAAACAGGGTAACAGGTTATAAATGGAAAGGCAATCAGTGTATACTCCATTTATCATTACCCGTTGCCTTGTCTTTCTTGTCATATATGGCCTTCTCCAATCCATTCCAATATAAGGCCGTCATTTACCAATACTCCCAGTTTTTTCTAACATCCTACTCCCAGTTTCTTCTAATTTCCTACTCCCAATTTCCCAATACTCCCAATGCTCCCAGTTTCTTCTAACTTCCTACTCCCAATTTCCTACTCCTAATTTCCACACTTTTCCTAATGATATTCATTTAATGAAATTAATAAGACGATGATCTGATTGATGGCGAATTACATTTTTAAAGACATTAAATCGTTAGTTGCTACATTTTTAACCTCCTAATTTTTTCATAAATTAGAAATAAATGAAACAAAATTTACACTTTTACTCCAGGCTCATTCAAAATCAACAGGTTACAAACGTAATAGCGAACGATTTAATGGCTTAAAAAAATAAATAATGTCATTCACATCAATTAACATACATTTATGCCATATCATAGTTAAATTAATTCCATCACAAGAACCAAAAAGGTATAAAATCGCAAAGAATTGAACCTACGCTTCATGACCTAAAAGCCTAAGCTTTTACCGTCTCACCATTGATCCGGTCGCTGGGAGGCATGTGTAATAAAGTAGATTTGATCTACAAACGACAGACTCACTACACGGGTGTAGGATATAGAATAAAGATACATTGTATATTGGAGGCAGTGTGTTATAGCGAATTGCTTAAATATTACACCATCATATATATATATACATCATCCATAGTTTCTGCAATAATATAAATTATATCGGAGCATATATCACAACGGATGAAGAGCACCAAGTGCAGCAAAGGAATACTGTTTGTGATTTTCCGTAGAGTCGTGTAAAGCCGTGATTGGTAGGTAATCATCACCCCATTTGATAAAGTTACATGAGACCTCTAATAGATGGCATGATGGTCCTTGATTAATTTGGTACTATTAAAAATACTAGATATCCTGAGCCAAACACAAAGTCAATAGTGTAGCGACAACTTTCATGAATATATGTGTGTGGATGCATTCTAATTGACTGTTTCCGTTGATGCGAAAATGCTTCGAATAAACTTTATGCAAAATGATTTTCAAACATCCCTTAAATGTACATTAAAATCGGAAGGTGGCTATCGTACGTTTGAAGTAATAGGGTAACTTAAAATGGTCAAGTTGCAGTTCTGTTCAATATGCGGAGTTCATGCTGGATTGTAGTTGTACATAACATTGACAGAAAGGAACTTACTTGTGAAATTGTCCAGTGTATTTACTATGCAATACATCCTTTTCACCATAGTTGAAATAAAAGTAGCCCACTCTTGCATTGCACTCTTTCTTTCCTATTGCTTTTTTGGTCATTTCAGATGGCAAGCCAACTTGTGTATACATACTCCTATGTATGTAGGATTGAGAGAAGCTAGTCACACTCATCATTATCAAGAGCTGTAAACAGGTAACTTGTGATGCATACTCACACTTTTCATGATGTAAAATTGAAGGCGAAATTGGCATGCACACGTCATACTAATGCTTAACTATGTCCTGCTGGAAGCAAACTCTGTTTATTGTGCTTGACTCACTCTATACTTCTCCACGAAATGAAATTGCAGTGAGCAAATAATATTATCATTATCCACTAAAAACTACAGGCCAGTATTTGTATACAGTTTGTAATATAGCACAGCCATAATAATCTGTTTCATCTGCGTATCCTCCGTTCCGTATTCTCGACCTTATCCAGCAGCAGTATTATCATCACCAGCATGCTCATTCGTTGAGTCCACCGCGTCAGTTGCATAATTTTGTATAGGATCGGGTTCATAATGTTTAGACGCAAATTGCATCCCATAAACAAAAGCAGATCAGAGTAATTAGCCGACGAGAAGGTCAAGCTATCTTTTAACCTTGACATGATGATGGTGGTGAGATTATATTGTCAAGAAATGAAAAGATAACATGGGTAGAAAATAGGCATTTTTCCTAATCCTTCATTTTAAAGCAAAAGTTAGATCATGGGCGCAAATATAAAATGTAAATGTATCCTACGATTCTATTAAGAAAGCTTCGTTTCCATCATCAGCCCCACCGTAAAATGTTGACGTTTCTCGTAAACTTTGATTTGACAATACTTTCTTTCAGCAGAAGGAGGATTCGCTTAGCACTTTGCTCATATTCAATTTTCCACAATGTCTTTGAGAAACTGTGTGCATAAATGCATAGAGTACTTGTAGTTTATACGTTCATATAAAATTTGTGGAGAGAACCCACTAAGGTGTACTCAACTTCTTCTTCCTCAGCGACCCTATAATACTGGAACTTAGACTGAGAAGCCCATACATACACTCAGAAACAACGAAGCTGAACGGATGATGCCAACTGTCGACACTTGATATAGTCGCTGTCTATCCTGTTTTAACTAAAGAGGATTTTTTGCTAGATATACAAAAAAGGGTCCTTTCATATTCTGCGGTGTGTTTTTAGTATATGAATCCTAGTTAAGTACATTCGTACAAAATACATGTACTTACCTGCATGATGTGACGACTTTTTTTATTCTTGGCCTCTACTCTACTACGCAGCAGCACTTCCCATCCAAACAAGAGCCAAGTTAACTTCATTCCAATTCATTGCTACACTCTCTTGTGTGAAGACTTTTTTTGTTTTTTCTCTTCAGTTTTTTGTCGTTATTTTCTGTCTTTTGAAAAAATTATTATTTGGGTTTAGGATTGGTTTGTGTAAGTGTCTGTCATTTTGACAGTGTAATTGTCATTTCCTTATATCATTATTGTGGTAGATGGTGTTGCTGATTTGGAACAATTTAAATAGTAAATTAGATTCACTCGGGGGTCATTTTGTAATAAATATGTGAAAAATAAGGCGTTTTACCACATAAATTTTTCACACTCACATTAAACATGGTTCTGTACTATTTAAAAAGATGTCAAGCAAGCGCCTCTCTATTCTTCGTTATTCCGCTTGCTTGATGAACCAAAACTTTACTATGCATATTTGAATAAACCTGGTAACACAGGAGTGTAACGAACTAGCAATTTAGGGTTTATGAAAGAAAACTGTAGACATTTGACCCTAAATATAATATCCGAGATAAGCGCGCATATCATAGATGATCTTCCTTCATGATTAGATGTCGAATGATATGCTACAAGGTATGGTTGAGCAAGAGCCTCACATCACATCAAGAGCATCACAAGCGAGTAATAATGCAAGCGTGATGTCACGAGCGCAAAGCTCAAAACATTTATAAATATTGAAGGACTGTCGATCCCAGTGCCACAATGAAATCAAGTACCGAACCGAATCATTCAGTGACAAGATATTGTGTTGAATGACAACGGAGTGAGCAGAAATACTAGCTACCGAGGTGGAGATTCTCAATTGGCCCCATATTCTACTCTGCACTACAGGCAACATACTATCTCCTTACCAATGCAGCCCGATTGGAACATTTTCCCACGCTGACAACATCCACTATATATCCTACCAAACTATAACAGTATGATGAATAGTGCAGCACGAAGGAAAAAAGAAAAGTATGAACACATTTGTGCAACTAAACGTAGGAAACTTACAAGAAAATTAAAAAATCTACTTACAGTCTGTTTTGGGAGTTGAATGTTCCACCTAGAAGATTATGGCCCAACCAAGTACAATACTACTTTTTCGTTCAAGCAAACGTTGTTCACTTTATTGTTTGTCTGCTTCCAGCAAGTATAACTTGCAAGTGAGTGAATGTGCATGACAGATGCCGCTTGGTGTGCAATAAAATATTTACTAGGCATTTGTTTCTTCAGTAAATTTTATACCTTCATTCAATCCACCGTAAAAATAAAATGTGTAATTAGAATTCTTTTAGTGGAAGCTAATCGTTTTATTGCATGAACGCAGAGTATTCAGCGCACGAAATAAATAAGTCACCTTATTCCCTCATCAACTAATGTCATTTGTGTGTAATTTAGACGTAATTAAAAACTGTACACGTGAAGTGAAAAATTTCAAACACCTTGCTAATTAATGCTTTTTAGTACGGGACGTTCGCGGAGCTTGCTCTTGCTGCCGTCGTTTGGCAGCTCGCATCTGCATGCTCAATCCTCTTGACTCTGGAAGGGTTGAAGAACTTTGTAAGGCCCGATACTCAACTAAAATAATGTACAATATGAAATCAAATTGTATTAAAAAATATCATCAAATTAAAAAATTAGAATCAAAGATTCTTTATTCTTAATATTGATATTTTGCATTATTTCTGATCCCTTACCAGGGTGTGTTGTTTTAAAATGACCCACAACATCCACCATTACCGTTGCGATCACCAGCAATGATCCGTTTCTCTTCTTTGGAAGGGGAAGAGTGAAATCACACGCGGGGCATTTGATGTAATCCTCTACATCATCTCGATCGTCAATTACAGCAGTCATATTTACCACATCGGAAGAAAGTTGTATCTCCTTCTTATGCTCTTGGTCCACTTGATTTGTGGGGTCGGAGATTATTGGAGGAGTTTCTGTAGAAGTGCCCTGCTTAGATTTGCTACGAGTGACACGGAGACTGGAATTCTGTCCACCAGGCCCAAGCTTGCTGGCTTCCAGACTAAAATGTAATTAGCGAGCCAATTAGATTTCTGAAGCATACTGATATGAAACATCTAGATTTTTGTCAGTAAATCTCTTTTATTTATGCATCAGCTATAAAAAAAAGGCAAAAAATTACTTACGCAGCACCATCCACTAAAGGATGAGAACAATTATCCGGGTTAACATTATTTTCATGATTAGATCCACTTTGAGAGGTTGATGCCTCAGTTTCTGTAAAAGAAACTGAATGTTGTTGCTGCGGAGCCGCTATGGGCACGTCGCCCAAGGTAAGTGCTTTGGTTTGGGTTTCCATTGCCCCTGGATGTCGCTTATTGTTCTAGAATAAAATTAAAGGCTCTGATTTATCTATTTATTCGGAATCACGGTAACAATCGTGTTTGATACACTGAGTTGACAAATCGCCAACGAACTAAAATTGATGTATTCAGATAACAGCTTCAAATATGCTTACTAACTACTACTCATACTCTAAGATCCAAATTCAACAAACTGACGTTCTTTAATAATGTTAATTATACTCCTAGCGCTTCAAAATTACTTGAATTGAAGTGATTATTGAAGATTTAAAACTGTTTTTACTGGAGATACTGTAGGTGTGCTATCTGATTAAGACAAATAAAAAATGATTTGAGTTGGAGACTAGAAAACGGAAAAGCATATATTATTTCTGATGGAACAAAGGTTCCATCAGTTATATTTCATTGAGGATTGATATTTATTTCTTCTGCACACCTTGAAGATAAGAATTAATAACACAAGAGAGCTGGTGTTTTTTCTTTACTTTTAACCGTAAAGGAATTATTATTTACTATTAATATTTGAAATACAGTCTCGGTAACAAACGCCCGTCTGTAAGTGTGTTCCTGTTAACACGATCATCTGTGTATATTATCCAAACCAAGCCGGCCTGGAAGTGATTTAATGTAATTGCAAACGAATGAAAGGAGGGTACTAAGGTGATAACTGTCAGGACGTGGATCTGTTTTAAAATAGATTTTTTCCATAATTTTTATGGGAGAAGTATGAGTATAAAAACTATTTGATGTGGCTAATATTATGCATAATGTGAATATAAACATATTAAAACATGAGAGAATACTTATTCAACTTACGTATTTAAAGACTCGTCGAAAGGCCTTCCTGCCTTTGGTTAGAAGACCCCAATGAAACAAAATGAACTAATTTATTAAGGTAGAAATGGCTGTTGAAACATGTGATAGTCTGAAGTATTTGACGTCACTTTCAAGGAACTCCGTCCTATAGTTTCTGATATCCAAGAACTTTTAGTTGGATAAATTGAAGGTTATCATGACAAAATGTTTTGGGAATCGTTTGCTTGTAAAATTGGACGCAAAGTTTCCCATAGGACTAGGTAATTTAATGAATATTGCTAAAACAGTAAAGAATTATAATAAGCAATTTAGGAATGGAAAGAGTAAGAAAATCAATACGATTCACACAAGTTGGGACGGTGAATGAGCTGATTTTGTGAGTACATGGCAGTAGAAGGGTATTGAATATCAATGCATGCCCATACTCGTCTTTGAATATACTATCTATATAGTGAATTGCTTTATATTACACAATCATATACATACATATTATGTCATTCACAGTTTCTTAAGAAATGATATAAATTATATGGGAGCATATATCTCAAGCGAACAAGAACACCAAGCGCCACAAGAATATTGTTTAAATGATTTTCAGGAGGGTCGTGTAAAGCCGTGATTGGTGGGCAATCCTTACCCCACCTCACATCCTTTAAGCTCTGGAAAAGTACTGAAGGCTTGAGAAATGGACTACTGAGCTGTAGAGCTCGTGTGTTTCCGGTGCATGTCGAGAACAAACAATTGGTACATTTGATACAGTTGCATGGCATGATGGTCTTTACTTTATTTGCTCATCTTAAAAATGCAATATATCCGAAGCTAATGACAAAGCTAGTTTACGACAACTTTCATATGCATGAGTTTTGGTCTTTATTCCCGTGTTTATTAAAGTGGCAGAGCTCATAATTCATTCTAATATAATGGTACATAACATTGAGAGAAACGAGCTTACTTGTGAAATGGTCATACGCAATACTTCCTTTCCACTATATTAACGTAGAAACTGACGCGTCATATGCTAGAGCCTGGCCTAACCAAAGTAAATCACAAGATATACTTTTATATCTTAGGATAAAATATTGTGTACCTCTTCCCACACTCAAGACTCAAGTCAGGTAGCGTTGGCAGTGTGTTTGTGTGAAATAATATTCGCTGACCACCTCAACAGTTGCAAAAACAGCAGCTCTCTCTTGCGTTGCATTCTCCTTCGTACTGTTTTTTGTCGTATTGGATAGATGGATGAAATATCAAGCATCCACGATTCACTAAAAACTGAGAGCCAACTTGTGTATAATGTACATGCTCCTATGTATGTAGGATTGACAGCAGCTAGTCAAGATCATGATCAAGCGCTGTAAATACTTAGCTAAATGTTGATGCATACTTTTCATGATATAAAATTGAAGTGAAATAGACATTTACACGTCATACTAATGTATAACTATGTCCTGCTGAAAGCAAACTCTGTATTCTCAGCTCACTCCATTCTTCTCAAACAAAATGAAATATCAGTGAGCAAATAATATTAGCATCGACCACTAAAGACTGCTGGCCAACTTCAGTATAATATGCGTTTCTTTGCAGACAGAAGCTAATTTTTAAAGATCTTGTAAAATGAAAAAGCATAATGCATAATTAGAATGTTCTATACTACTACTACTATAGTTTTTACTATATCAAAAGTAGAAATCAACATCAACTCATCTCATTGCCAGACCAGATCTAAGCAAATGCAAACCAAAAGACATACTTTTACCATAGCATACTAATATTATTGAATAGCTCATCATCTACGAACTCAAACCAGCTAGCTAGGTATGTGTGAATAAACTGCTAGTAAGCAGGCCAGAGACGTAGCTGAGGCGTTGAGTGAGCACCTCCAAACCCCCTCATCCCATGTCCACCAAATCTCCTCCACCACCTCTCACTCTCACTCTCTCTCTGTCTCTCTCTCTAAACCCACCTTCGCTATCCTCTCCCAACGTATAGTGAAAGCATTCATTCCATGGTTTATGTACAACCACCTGATTCCGAATTTATACACAAGAACATCCATACGGATGCTGGGCTCTGCTTCCGTATACGTATACGTTTCAGCCAAATCGATGAGTTTCTGAACTCTAACGCCTATAACTTTTGAACCGTTTGACCGATTTGGCTGAAAAGTATTCCCAGAGGTCCTCTTGAGTAGTGCTACCTGTGTAAAAAAAATTCGCCCAAATCGGTCAATGTATGTGACCAGGAGAACCATAACGGACAGACGGACGGACAGACAGACAGACAGTTTAAGTAAAACCATTACTTCGCTGAATGCTCTCGCTTCAGCTACGTAATAAATGAATGCAATCTCACTTCAAAGAGTAAAGTATTTGATCAACAAAAATTAATGTGGGATGATGATAGAGTTTTAGAATAGAGCGCATTGTAGTCAACGGAAAGAGTCTTGTATGTATAATACTTAAATTTTAGGCTGCTAGCTTATAGGTTGATACAGACGGAATCTACGCATGAATTTATGTATATTGTAACTCATCATGATTATCTGGATTGGGCATCCAGCTATCCACCACGTCGCTATTATGCATTTTTTGTGCTGTATCGCATTTGTGCTCATGATGAACTTCATCTCCATCCTCACTTGATACTTGTTTTGTAACATACTCATTTTTTCAACAGAACAAAAACAGAACGACGAGAAATAGTGCAGCGAAATGTGGGCCAGCATGTTACTCATCTCATCACGAACAAAAATTACTGCATATTACGCCTTCAGCTCTTGATGATGATTGTGACTAGCTTCTGTCAATCCTACATACATAGGAGCATGTATATTATACACAAGTTGGCACTCAGTTTCTAAAGGATGATGATTTCATCTTCCAACCATCAATCCAACACGAAAAAAAGCAGCAGTAAAGATCGAGTGCAATGCAAGTATGCTGATATTATTGCAACTGTTGAGCAGGTCAGGAAATATTGCTTCAAACACTAAACAGCCAAAGCTAGCTAGTTTGAGTCTCGAGTGTAGGACAAGTTGTTCAATATCTTATACAATATAAAAGTATGCCTTGTGGTGGTTTACTTTGGTTGGACCAGGCTCAGGTCGCCTGCTTCTACTTTTGTATGGTGAAAAGGAAGTATTGTATAATATGAACATTTCACATGCAAGCTCATTTCTGCCAATGTTATGTATAGTTGGCTAGAAAAGTATATTGGTTGAGGATTGAACTTTGGTTAGTATACAATGTTAGGACGTCATTTGGTTTGCTATACAACTTGATTTTCACTATACTTTTATATGTATATAGTATGAAAAAAATGAGTTTGAATACATACCAGCATTTACTTGGCTCTCGATGAAGATTTTCACTTGTTTCTTGTCATGCATATGTAAAAGGAGCATGCTTGTGCAGTTTGCAGTGGATCTTCTAACTTCAGCCACCACGCACAAAAAGGAGTAGAAGGAAAAAAAGTGTATTGCTATTAGTCATGAGCTTCTTGTGCTTGTGCTGGAGCATAAACTTGGTGTTCTCATGAAGTGTCTTATAGCATCGCTGATGTTGAGCAGGTCAGGTCTTGTGGTTTACTTGGGTCAGGCAATGACATGCGATGATATCTACTGTTTAACAAAATAAAAAAGGAAGTACTGTATATTACACATGGCCATATTTCACAAGTAATTCCGTTTCCCACAATGTTATGTACCATTAGAATGCATTATAAATTCTGCCAATTTTATAAGCACAGAATTAAAGACCCAAACCCATGCATATGAAAGTAGTCGTAACTGGCTTTGTCATTTACTTCGGATATATTGCATTTTACTATGTACAAATAAATCAAAGACCATCATGCCATCCCTTACATTCTGAAGTAAGTGTATCAAATGTACAATTACTTGTTCACGACAAGACGCGAAAAACCACGAAAACATGCGAACTCGACGACTCAGTTGTGAGGTAATGATTGCCCACCAATCACGGCTTTACACAACTCTCCAGAAAATCATTTAAACAATATTCTTGTGGCGCTTGCTATTCTTCTCCGATGCGATATATGCTCCAATATAATTTATGTTATTGCTTAAGAAACTGTGGATGATATACAATATGTATATGCTTTTCTAATATAAAAGCAATTCGCTATATAGTATATTCAAGGACATTTATACAATATAGTAATAGTTGTGTGTTGTGTTATATCCTCTTTACTGTACCTCCTTCAGTAACTGTTGCCAGGCAAGGCTTGGAGCATGCTCCCCTACTCCTCATTCCATCCTCCTCTACTGCCACGTAATCGCCAAATTTACTCATTCGCTACCAGAATTTGTGTGAATCTTAACCGACTCTCTTCATTTCCTACATTAGTGGAAGTCATCCACGTCTTCCTCATTTCTAATTTATTAATTAGTAACTAGTTTTCACTTGTTTCTCTTGTTTTTTAACATAAGATAACTCGTTAACTGCCAGAATCATGGCAAACTTTAAAATATTTTCTGACAACTAGAAGAGAAAAATAATACATTGCATTGTGAAGTACTAAGGGAGAGGATTCGCATCAAGATCAACAGATGAAAATGATTCCCAAAGGCAAGGGTAGCAAACACCCCACCACAGAGGTTATTTAAAGTGACACGGAGTGCCTTCAGACTACAGTTCCTGTCACCAGCTCATTTTACTAGATTAAATTTGTCCAATTTGCTTCAAAGTGATCATGTAAACAAATACAAGAAAAGATAAATGCCTTTCGGCGAGTCTATAATTATGTAAGTTGACAATAATTATTATTCACTCATGTTTTAGTATGTATTATATTACCTATATACATAACAAACTACAAGATATAATAATAATAAGAGATTTACGAATGCAATTTACAGAACCAGGTCCTAATGCTCATCAACTGGTGATAGGGCTACAAACGGGGGAGCCAGAAACCAATCAGATATATTCTTCAGACTTTTGTGGAACCTCCTACAAAACAGACTGAGGACCCTTTTGTCCTGGGAATATTCCAAAAGGTATTTCGATCTTTTTTGTAGGATCTGCTCGCGAATCCTTGCCAGCCATTTGTGTCTATTTCAGATACAATTACTCTATGTAATTGTATGCCTCACATAAATAACAATAAAATTTTTGATTTATACAAATTCCATTATTTTTTGTTTGCAGAATTTAAAGACGGCCTTGCACCCAACGTCAACCCAGTACGATTTGATGGGCTCTTCTCACAAGATCATTTTTCATTCCAAGAGAAGCGTTTTTAGCTCGTCAGGTTGACCACGGGATCGGAGGGGTTGGAGCAGGTGAAAAGACACCTTAATTATTGTGACATACGTAAGATTCTTTAGTCCTTTATGCATTATTTAGTGATATGAAAGCTGTTGAATGTTATCATTTTCTGCAGGTTATTAATGTTATTTTTCCCTGATTAATTTAATTTCTGCTTTCCGTTTGGCACAGTTCAGCAGTAGAAGACTAATCAGTGATACAATCAATCATATAGAAGCCTCGCCTGGCATCAAACTCTTTAAGTACATTCAATCTAGAATTGCTCAAGTGACTGGGATGGCTGCGGGAGTAGTTTCAAAAAACAGGTTCCCCTCAACTCCAGATACTCTTGGGGAATATTCACAGAAGTCTGAAGAATATATATGATTGGTTCCTGGCTCGTCCATTCAAAGTCCCACCAGAAGTTGATAACTACATATAAGGACCTGGTTCTATTCATAGGTAGATAGATCTCTTATACATTTTTATGTCATGAGTAAATATTAGTTGCTGTAGATATTATAATATTTATAATACACACATTAAAACGTGAATGAATGCTTATTCCACTTTATTATGATTTATTATAGGCTCACTGAAAGGCGACAATCTCTTCCTGCTTTGCTTGCGGGATCTCATTGAAGCAAAATGTGCCAGTTAGCCCTAGTAAAAAGAGCTTGTTGCAAAAACTGTAGTGTGATGGAACTCCGTCTCACTTTCAATTAACTCTGCGATGTCATGTTTGCTACCATTTCTTTTGGGAATCCTTTTTATCTGATGATCTTGTGGCTAGTCCTCTTCCTTAGTACTTCAAAATGCAAGATATCCTGTTCCTCTTCTAGTTGTCAGCAAATGTTTTAAACCTTGCCGTGATTCTGACAGTTTAAGAATTATAATGGTTTTAAAAACATTAAAATTATATATTAATAAATGAGCTGACTTGTAAAAAATTTATGAAGCGTCGAGATATTTTGGACACTTGTAATCAACTACATGTTCCACATTTTCATCCTCTGCAAGTTGGACTTGGACTGACTCATATTTTATTATAATAATAGATCGCACTTCTCCATTTCCACTTCCACCTTCGTCCTTTGCAGGTTCAATGTCATGTCTAACATAATAATATGTTTCAATTATTGTCCATTATTCCTCATTCCCCCTGTGTTCCCCGTAACTAAATTAAAACATTCAAATAAAACGTACGCTTCGCAAGAATCCAAAGTTAATGGATCTAAATCGTTATCATCATCATCATCATCATCACGACGAACCCAAGAAGACTCAACTTTGACAATTTCACACCTTGACTTGTCAATAAGTACGTCAGGCGATGTCTCTTTCCTCTTGAGTCGACCTACATAAATATTAAAAGAATAATCGAGAAAAAAATTAATGAATTAATGAAGTAAGTTTGCTTTGAACTCTGAAGTTAAAGCTAATAAGGTAAGCAGTTAATTAGTTAACAACTTACATTTTTAAGACAGGAAGCTTGTGAACTCTTCCAAATCCGTGATCCGTGACACTGATACTATTGCTGGAGCCACCAAGACCAAGCTGCTCAAAGTTCATCCCTCTCAACTTAGTTAGTGGACATGGCAAGTTTTGAGCTTTCCAAAAGCTTCCCTAATTATTCCAACTCCAAATAAGAGATGGTAGTGGTTGTGTGGATTTCACTTTGTTTCCGCTATGCACCTTTGTTGGATGATGAAATGATGATGATAATTTTATAACATTTCCCACTCCAACTCCTCGCTTGATAGGATCCGGTCGAGTATCAAAGGGAGAATTTTGGTACATGCGGAATGACAGTTGACAGTTGAACGCTGAGCAACTTCCTTGAGATGACCAACAGGGAAATTCCAATGGGGAGCAGGAGTAGTGGTAGCAATGGGAGGAAAAGCAGCGAGAGTACCAGGAGATGAAGCATAGGCCACAAATACTGTGAGTACTCATCCTGATGATGATAATGATAAGGCTGTTGTCCCATTCCAGCAGAGTGTCCATGATGAGAATGAGGCGAATGAAGTATTGGTGGAGCGGCATAAGAAGGTTCATAATCATCATGATCTTTAAAAAATTATCAAGGTAAAATAGACATAGAAAGCTAGCCTTTCTTCTTCTTCAGCCCACCGAAGGTTACAAGCTGTAGTTTTTTTTAAAAAATAGAGAGACAAGAGAGAAATCGGAAATTTTCAAAGAAAATATTCAAAGAAGAAAAGTTTTAAAAAAACATGCCGTAAGTTGTGCTATAGACATCATAAGATCCTAAAACGGAAAATCACGTAGAACAAACAGATATTTAAAATGAAAGCGTTTGGGCAGGCATTAAAAAATCATGTTTGAAATGTTGAATGTCATTAAATGTTTCATGCAAAACAAAACTGTTGAAAGATGTCTTGACGCTCATCGCTCATGCTTTCTCTCACACGAGTCCAAACAATCAACGACTCTAATTTTTTCCAGGAAGAAAATAATTATTGTATTTAGCGTTTAAGGTTCTTTATATATTTAAATTTATAAGCTGACAACCGGATTTTCAGCAAATTTATATGATTGTCGATCGTGATTTCATTTCAAAAACTTTCCTTCTCAATTTTCAACATTCAATGAGATTACAAACTACATATTACATTCAAAATTGGCTTATAAAGTATTCAAATAAATCTCAATATTGACCGCAATTCTCTTAATTATAATTGCGGGAATGAAATCGTTCTTAATGTTGAAGATCTCCGACTCCAACATGATCAAAGGAACACCACCAGAATAGATCCGGACTATCCTGGAGGTTTCCCCCTGATTATGTTGGCGTCGATTTTGCAGGTCACGTCCAATAGTCGCTTGATGTCCAAGTAGTTAGCTGCGGCCTACGATAAAGCTGCTAATGTCATCCGTACACTTCTCCTCGTTTTCGTCATCCTCTGCTGGTGGTGGATCATCCTGTATTGATTTAAAACAAAATTATTTAAAATATATTGCAATGAAAATATAGTTAAGCCTTCATCTTAGCATTACTGCCTTCTGATTTCCCATCAACTACAAAAACCACAACCATGCATAAATTATGCTAAAATTGAGAATAGTTTATCAATTCCTTTCCTGCCTGTTGCAATGCTGTTGTTGAGTTGACGTTGGCTAGAGGAATGACCTCCTCCTCACCCCCTTCCTCCACATATACTCAGATTCTCCAACACAGACTTGATGGTACGAAGATGTTCGACGTGGACGTCCAGATAGTAAGATGGTAATGCTGCATCTCCCTATCTGGACATCCACGTCGAACATCTCCCTATCCGAACTCTCCAGCTTTCTGTAAAGAAAAAGAAAAGTTTTATGAATATTTCAAAACATTAATTCAACAAAATTCATTCTTCAGCAAGATGATATGAATTATTATCACCTACTAACAACTAACGTTTTTTATACTCTTGCCATACACCCCCGTAATTATAGCTTACGGTAGTTAGCATACGTTAGTCTAATATCAAATACAGGCTCTACCTAAATCCTATTTATATGTCACAGTACAATACCTCATTCTCTCCCCTAAAAATGAGTCTAATTAACTATTAAATTCTTCTACATATGGAGAAAATCAGCAACAAAAGAAAAAAGAACAAAGGAAAATAAAGACAAAAAATACTTAAGAGGAAGTAGCTAATTTAATTAACCTTTAAATACTTACATGTAATCGCAAATCTGTTCTTCTTGATTCCAGATGACAGCAAAAGAAAAGTCTTCATACAAGAGAGTATAGCAATGAAATGAAATGAAATTCACTTGGCTCTTGTTTGGATGGGAAGTGCTGCTGCGTAGTAGAGTAGAGCGTAGACCAAGAATAAAAAAAGTCGTCGCATCATGCAGGCATGTACACGTATTTTTGTACGAATGTACTTAACTAGGATTCATATATTAAAAACACGCCGCAGAATATGAAAGGATCCTTCTTTTATATGCCTAGCAAAAAATTCTCTTTAGCTAAAACAGGGTAGACAGCGACTTTATTGCGTGTCGACATTCGGCATCATCCGTTCAGCATCGTTGTTTCCGAATGTATGTGTGGGCTTCTCAGTTTAACTTGCAGTATAGTATAGTGTTGCTGGGGAAGAAGAAGTAGAGTACACCTTAGTGCGTTCTCTCCACAAATTTTATATGAACGTATAAACTACAAGTACACTATGCATTTATGCACAAAGTTTCTCAAAGACATTGTGGAAAATTGAATATGAGCAAAATGCTAAGCGAATCCTCCTACTGCTGAAAAAAAAGAATTGCCAAATCAAAGTTTACGAGAAACATCAACATTTTACGGTGGGGCTGATGATGGGAACGAAGCTTTCTTAATAGAATCGTGGGCTACATTTACATGTTATATTTGCGCCCGTGATCTAACTTTTGCTTTAAAATGAAGGATTAGGAAAAATGCATATTTTATACCCATGTTATCTTTTCATTTCTTGACAATATAATCTCACGTCAAGGTTAAAAGATAGCTTGACCTTCTCCTCGGCTAATTACTCTGATCTGCTTTTGTTTATGGGGTGCAATTTGCGTCTAAAAATTATGAACCCGATCCTATACAAAACTATGCAACTGACGCGGTGGACTCAATGAATGAGCATGCTGGTGATGATAATACTGGAAAAGGTCGAGAATACAGAACGGAGGATACGCAGATAAAACAGATTATTATGGCTATGCTGCTAGATATCACCGGATAATAACTATAATTCAATCATATTATTAACATTCTCATATGTTGTGAATTCTCTTTTTTTAGGTATCAAAATCTACATAAGATTTTCTTGTCGGCTTGTGCAAAAAATATCCATATCTAGTCCTTCCGACTTATGTATAAGTATACCTATTGCTATTTGCAAAATATTATGAATTGCTACTGGTATCGTTGCCGGTCTTAGAAAAAGTATGTCATATGTATACATATATATGTACGTGTGTGAGAGCACTACGTACATTTTATACCTAAGAAACACTTAATCAAGGGGAGAAGCATGTACATTTTGTGAATGGTAAGAAATAAAGAGATTTTTATGATAAGGATATTTTTGTACCAAAGAAAGAGCAGATATCCAAGTGCAAGGCGTTTTCATAACCTTGAATGTTTTTTGTTGATGAAACTTGTTTAACCAACGCTATACATCATATTATATTACTGGTTTAATCTTGGTTCCGTCCCGAGTAATTTTTGGCTGACTTTTTACGTATTCATCATGTCGAAATAAAAATAAAAAATCGGTTGGGATGAATGAGTATCGTTTCTTTGTTGCCTTTTTATCTCTCTCTCTCTCATTGATTTTCACAATACAACCCGATTCCAATTGCTTATGCTTATGAAAACCATTTTGTATTAAATTCATTTAAAGCATTTGCATCAAGGACAACATTCAAATAAAATGTGTCCACCCACACATATTATTTACGAAAGTCGTTGCTAAGTCGTCGTTACTATTGACTTTGTAAAATTAGTTTCGATGTATTGCATTTTTAACATGAGCAAATAAATCAAAGATCATCATGCCATCCACTGTAGTCTAGGGCAACTTTAACAAATGGGCTGATGATTGCCAACCAATCACGGCTTTACACGACTCTGCAGAAAATCACAAACAGTATTCTTTTGCTGCGCTTGGTGCTCTTCATATTTTGCGATACATGCTCCCATATAATTTATATTATTGAAGAAACTGTGAATGATATATCATATGTATATGATACTATAATGCGAAAGCACTTCGCTATATATTATATACACGGACATATATACAATACAATAAACCCGACAACAGCTGTAAAGAACCGACACCCTTATGCACTTTAACTTAATATCGAAAATTTTGATTGATTAAAAATTAAGACATTTCGACCTTTAATTAATTCGATCATTAAGACATTAGGTCATGCTGAGGTCATTGTAAAACTTTTAAAACAGCATGACTGAAATCCTCTTAGCAAATAGAACCATTTAGATGCATCGCACTCTATACTTTGCTATTACAAATATTTGATCTTATCTTTGACCTGGTTATCGATAACCGATAAGCCCCATCTCGCTTCCTAGGATAGGTCTTGACCTAAGGTATCGTTTACCAAAAAGAATTTTTGAAATTCTTCAACCGTGTCGCCGCTACCGTGTTCACAGACAGACGGACAGACAGACAGACACCATTTGTGAAAATAAGAACCTACCCCCTTTTGCAAAGGGTGCCGGTTAATACGAAGGGATTATCAGAAATATCCGGTCAACTTTGATAACGATTACCTCAAAGAGGACTTCCTCAAATACAATGATCTGCACATCATCTGAAAGATAAGGTTTGTGGCTTTTGAATGATGGGTGCATGTAGTAGCAGTCATTTGCTTTGTAGAGTTAGAGCTGGAAACGTAAACGCGAATGTTTTTTACAACACAAGATATTCGTGCGCAGATGAAACTGCATTTTTGAAGAGCCTTTTTTCGCCCTTAATTAGAAAGGAGCTTCAAAAAGATGGTTTTGATCCATTGCCAGTGCGATCAACTATTATTGAGTGGTGCAAGCGATTTCGTAGTGGTGACCCATCGCTAGAAAACAAGACAAACCCAGGATGACCTTTAAGTTTGACTGACGACAGACATGTAGCTAAAGTGAAAGCTGTTGTTGAAAAGGACAGACGACTCCAGTTGCGGGAAATAGCAGAAAAGGTCAATATAAGTGTCATGTCAGTGTGGAGAATTATACATTTGACTTTGGGTCTATCTCTTCGCTATGCAAGGTGGATTCCCAAACTGCTCACACATCAACAAACGAAATTTAGGTGCAAACAAAGTCAATAAATCTCAACCTTTTTTCTCAGGATACAGATATTTTCTGGAGCAAGTTGTGACTGGGAATGAAAGTTACCTTCATCCCTATCAGGCAGAGACTAAAAGACAGTCATTACAATGGCTCCCAGCTGGTTCACAACCCCCTTTAAAAACCATGTTAAAAAAGTGTAATTTCATGGCTTGGACATGGAGGCCCAGCATTCTTCTCTACTGGCATCTCGGCTCTTGAGAAGAGGTGGTAAAAGTATGTGCAAGTTGGGGGAGATTATGTAGAAAAAATCGATTGAATATGTCAAGTCGTTATAAAATGAGAGCCAAATAAAGTTGACCGGACATTTATGATAATACCTTCGTAATACTTGTGCTGTATACTCTGTGCCGTGCTCTCTGCCACGTCATCCCAAAGTCTGCTCATTCACCATCACAACTTGTGTGAATCGTAACCAACTCTCTCTCTCTCCATTTCCTAAATTATTCAAGTCAGCTACGTTTTCTTTATTTTTGGCATATTAATTAGCAATTACTATTTACTTACATTTCTTGTTTTTCAACATGTTATAATTCCTAAATAGTCAGCATCAAGGGAAATTATAAAAATTTTGCTGCTCTTTTAGCAATATTCATTAAATTTCCAAGCACTTCTATCAGCGAGGAAAACTACTTCTACTACTTCAAATATATTCTAAAAAAAAAAACTTTTGTGAAGACCTACAAAGAAACCAACTCAACATTTTTTACCTCAAAAACCACACAACCACAGTTTATTGAAAGTGACATCAGAGTGCCTTCAGACTACCTCAGACCTCTACAGATTAGTTTTACTTAATTAAAGTAGCCCATGTTGGAAGGACACAATCTCGTAACGAAGGCAGGAATTGATTAGCATCGTTCGGCAAGTCTATAATTAGGTAATTTGAATTTGAATATATATATAAGTATTTACTCATATCATGTTCTAAAATGTAATGTATTAAGCTAAATCAAGAAGTATAAAGAGATCTACGTTTATTAACAGATCCAGGTCCTGATAGTTATCAACTGCATACGTAGCTGGAAATGGAGGAGCCATGAACCAGCCAAATATTCCTCTGGCTTTTGCCAACACCCTTCAATGCACGCTGAAGACTTTTATGTCCTTGAAAACTCCTGAGAGTATTTGGACAAGAATGCGATTTGGTTGCAGAGTGTGCTTGAAGATACTTTCCAGCTAATCCGGCCCGATTTTTGACAACTACTTGAGAGATTTGACAAGGTCCCTTTTCATTCGATTTATTTCAAGGGAGGAGTTTTTGGCTTGTCAGGTTGGCAATGCGATGGCAGGACTGCAGCCTAGATGAAGACACCTTAATTGATGTAATATTTATACACATATATAATTCTTTAGCTATTGTTAAGAATGGAAATGAATACTGTTATCGTATCCTGGTGATGAAAATTATTACTTCCGGAAGATATTATAATGTAATTTCTGCTTTAGGTTTTGTGCTGTTGGGGTTCAGAGGATGTTACAATCATCAAAATCATCAAATGGTTTTAGTTTGGAACTGCCACAACGAAAACCGGTTGAAAAGGATTGGGAACCACAGAAACAACTCAAGAATTAAATGTATGAATATCACATCAATTAAGATGTACTCATCTGGATTGCCGTCCTGCGATCGCATTTCCAATCCGACAAGCCAAAATCTCCTCTCTTGAAGAGAATGGGTGAAAAATGATCTTATGAGATCTCCCGAATAGTTTTTAAAATTCTGGACGGATTAGCTGGGAAAGATCTGCAGGGACAGCCTACAAGCAAATTGTACTCTTCTCCAAATACTTTAAAGAGTGCTCCATGACAAAAGGTCCTCATCTTGCATTAATGGATGTCCACACAAGCCTGAAGATTATATGGCCGGTTCATGGCTCCTTTATTCGCAGCTCCGTATGGAGTTGATTCCTGTCAGAACCTGGTTCTATTTATAGGTACATCTCTTTAAATTTGTTATGCCATGAGTAAATACCATTTACTGTAGAATATTTAAATATGATTGAATAATTATTATTTCTCTTTTATATATTTACAGACTCGCTGATCGATGATAATCGCTTCCTGCCTTTTGTTACGGGATTGTGTTCACCCAAAATGAGCTAATTTAATTAGATAAAAAGTACCTGTCGATAAATACGGTAGGCTGAAGGATCTCCGTCCTAAAGTTTCTGATGTCAAATAATTTTTAGTTGGGTTTTTTGAAAGGCCATCAATCACAATTTTTTTTTGTAAATTCTTAATTTGTAACAGTAGAAGTAAATTTTCCGTATGGGCTTGAAAATTTAACAAATATTGATAAAGCAGAAGTAAATATTTTATAGTTTGCCGTCACGCTGACAATTTCTGAATTATAATATGTTGATAAACAAAACATGTGAGTAAATATTAGTGATAAACAAGCCAAAAATAAAGATAACGTTCATGACTTGAAATAAAAATCGCAACTTTTCCAGTTTGGTTAATTTTAATAGCGTAGATGAAAGTTGGGATGCTCTCAATCTCAAGTATGTAGTATTTTACAATTGTCATAAGTCATACGTCATATGTGTCAAGATGTTAACTTGTGCTGTGATTCTGGGATACTTTTTAGAAAGTTAATTGGCATGAGTTTGAGTGGCAAGAGAAATGTTGGTTAAATTAGTTGCGACTTGATTTTATTTGATTCCTTAATTATTATTGTGTCAGAGCTACATCAGTTCAAATTACACTGTTTTCAATGATATAATACATACAGTACGGACATAATTTACATACAAAGCAAAGAAGCTCATTTCATCTCTGATCTTTCTCTCAACACCCGAGCTACAAACTAAAAAACTACTCAAGAAACAAGAAAACGCCAGACCAACTCAGCACTTCTGTTATCTTTCTATGATCCATTTTTTTCATTCCATACGCCTACACTCTCCGCTACTCATGATAAACTAAAATGTCATGCGGCACCACCTTGCCGCATGACATTTTTCATACAAGAAGGTTTAATGGAAAGGGAACAATGAATTTTTATCCATGCGCATTATCATGGGTATACAAATAAAAAGATCTACACATGTAATCCTTTCCTAGCATGAAGAACGAAGGAAGAAGAATGTAGTAAAAATCATCATCATCACATCAACGCACGAAAATATACAAACAATATTTTTACTGTATATCTTAATAATTTTATTTGTTTAGCTTTGTACAACGAACAAAAACGTGTAATAACAAATAATAATAATAACAGATAATGTTATAGTTAAATAGGATGGGCATACGTATAGAAGAAAGAAAATATGAACTTATAGGAATCATATTAATCAGGGTGAAAGAAATTACTACTACTTACATTCTGCAAGACTTTTGTGAAACATTTAAAGTACTACTGATTGGGTCGGGCTCCATTTCTACGACCCCCTACGACGCCCACTTGTTCTTTGTTCCACCGCAGGAGCAACGCCATCCCCAACAACTCTATGTTGTATTCTGGCACCTATATTTAAGGAAGAAAAATATTATTAGAATTTTGATTGCCAATTTGTAGTACATAAATAGATATATTTCTACTGTTTTATGTTAAGTTCCAATGAGCATAAACAAGCATAATTACTTCGTCTTATATGACCTCCAGCTTCCCTACCCCTTGCAGAATTAGGACGCGGAACAAAAATTTCGTTTATCGGTCTAAATTCTCCCAAAAACTCAACGTCTCTTTGAGCCCTACTTTGGATAACATCCTGAAAATTCCCTCCTATACGTGTTCCTCGATTTTGATGGGCTGCTTGAGCACGAGCTGCTGCCTCCTCTTCAGCTCGTTTCACTTGATTTTCTCTATCTAAAATGGTAGCTTGACGGTTTGCAGTGATTTCTTCGTTGAATGACTCGAACATCTTTGTTACAAAGTTGTCCATCTCAGTATGACGACATCGCCTAGTGAAGCTTTCTCTACATATGGGACACTCTTGATTCGTCCGTGACCACTCTGCAATGCAAAAGCCGCAGAATGTGTGTCCACACTCTATAACCGTGGCCTGTGAAAAACATGAAAAGTTTGTAAATAAATGCAAACAAAAATAATTTAAAAAACCATCCTTTTAATTCAATCTCACTCACCTGAATGAAAATTTCATTACATACAGAACAACTCAGTTCTGATTTCATAAGCTCCAAAATCTTTTTGTAAGTTTCTTCTTTGAATGCAGCATTTGACGACTCTGCCTCCTTTTCTTTTTTATGAAATACTTCTCGTTCAGTGTTACGGTCCATTATAAAATCCTCCAGTTGTGCTTCAGCCTTTTCGACCTTGAAAATGGATGACTTTAGTTGTGCTTTCAATGTCTCAATATCATTACACTTGTTGACTTGTTCATCAGACATCAATGTAGATTCTAATTCTGGTATTTGCTTGAACTTAAAAGTTGAAGTCATAGTGGGAAAATCAGCCTTTGTAGAATCATCATCATCTTTAGAAGATTTATCCTCTGAAGAACTTTCTCTGATAATTTTATTTTTCTTGCGGTCAGTCGGGCGACTCTCACTATCCCTTAAATATGTCAAATAAATACTTTTTATCAATAACAAAATATAACAAAACAATCAAAAAATCCAGCACTACTTTATGAACGTTATGATGATCACAATTACAAACAAACTTACACCGAGTCTTCATTCTGCTTGCGTTTTGTTAGGGTACCGAATGCTCCTTCGTCTGCAGATTCTGGATCCATTGCTGGTGACTGATCATCTCTAAGAGCTTGGACTGAAGAGGAGATCCTATTCTCAAATGACGCATTCCTTGATGATGATGATGAAGCAGCAGCATTGGCACAAGATCTTGAGGTGGAGGTGGATGTGGATGGGAAAGCCGGCAAGGGAGAATTCAATTTATTATTTTGCCCTTCAGACATATTAGGTCTGTGCGGTGCGCTAAGGGATGATGTCGCGTATAAAAGTCTATAGCGAACATTGCCAATAAAACTGATGATGTCATAATCATTCAGAGGAGATAATTCCCCCTTCACCAACTGATTGCCGTTTACTGAAACGCCATTTGTGCTCTGTAGGATTTCAAACATAGTTTAGAATTTAGATCGTATGCTTTACACATTAAACTATATTTGAAATGAACTTTTTACTCACCATGTCCCGAATAAACCACTTTGACATCATGTACTCCAAAGAGGCATGCTGTCGGGATATCTGCGACGATCCCCAAACTACATTGCAATTCTCCGCACGGCCAATAGAAACCTAAAATAATCGTAAGGCCAGGGTTCTCATTTTAAATTTCAGTTAAATTATTTGAACCCAAAAGTGACCAGATGACAGATTTTAATAGACAAAACATCACATTTTCACATGTGAAACTTACATTTGTTTTAGAGAGTGAAATAACTCGTTGAAAATGTTGGTTATCTCCCTGAATCAGTATAAGCTGGGCTGTCACGGCAGAAGTCATTTTGTCACCGTCCCGCTTAGCAAGATTTTCCAAGAGATGATGAAGCTCAATTAGAGTAGGATCAATTTCACCTGATTATTGTTAGCTCCACTGAACTGAACTCACGATGTGGTAACTGCCACCAGCAATCAATCTTAGGAAGATGGCAGCCAGGCAGCCTCTGAAAAAAGGAGAACAATTGGACAAATTCAGTAGTAAATCAATCACAACCAGTTCACACAGATAATAGAACCCAACCCAACTAAACGTTACCACAAATTCTGACCTTCATTATGAAATAAAATGATAACAATCAATTGATTATAAAAAAAATTATTATTGGCTTACATAGAACGCCTCCTAACTCTTGATTTCACAGCGGTTGTTGTTTAATCATGTGTCCTGAGTGAAATATACCTACGAGTTTGAGCAGAGGAGTAGATACAGATATGTTAATTTCTTATGGAGATATCAACATCAATCTATAGAGTAATATATTTATAGTAATGCTCAGAGGTGTAAGCTTCTGGTTCTTCCGAACCAATTCGGCGTGGTTCGGTTCGTTTCGATTCGGTAGAACGTAACTTTCGTGAAAAACTTTTTTTTTGTATTTTTTACGCAGTATTATATGTTGGGTGAGGCTGAGTACAAAGTGAAAAGGTACACAGACAAACACAATAATGCACAACTGCACAACACAAGGAATGAAATGATATTCTTTCTGGTTTTTGATTAAATATAATGAAAATAATGATGTTATGCATGAATATATATTTTATATATACTAATTCAATCAACATTATTATCGCAAACATAGTTAAAATGCCACCTTATTCTTTTCTTACCAGCGAGAAGCCACGTTAGTTGCTCGACTTTTTATTTCTTTAGTAGCGATTGTTTTGAGGTTTAAATGGGATTTTAAGTTTGATTTCATTGACTATTGTAGTACAAAAATGTTAGACTATTGTACACAATATTGCTTTAAGCCACTTCCGTTTGCGTGGCATCACACAACTTATTATCAACTAGTTGTTAATTCGTTTGAATGAGTTATTATTTCAGACTGATTTACATGCTTCTTCCTCATTTTAAAATTACATTTATATACAATGTAAGCAAACCAGTTGTTAAATGTTTACTCCATTTGTTGTTATTCGTTTTTATTTAACTAAGAATCTACTTCATAGTGTAGACAGCATTATGAATTCTTTTGTGTGGTTAATGGATCTCATATTTAAGTTTGAATTAAATCACTAATTAATATTCGCAGCTATGATAAGGAAAACATGTGGCGTTATAATAAAATATTGTTTTGTATGCAATTAGTCTGTACTGGTTCGGTTCGGTAAAATGTTTTTGGTATGGATTGGTTCGGTTCGGTGGAACCTAATATTCGTGGTTCGGTTCGGCCAAGCCAGAAAAATTAGCTGGTTTGGTTCGGTTCGGCTGAGTTTTTAGTACCTAAATGGTTATAAATTTATATGGTTCGGTTCGATTCGGTTCAGTGACACCAACTTACACCTCTGGTAATGCGTTAGCTAGAAGCAGGGATTCTTGAGGGTATGTATTGAAGATATGTATGTACAACACAGTTATAGAGATATATTTATATACACACAGAATAGCAGCTATACCTCAGTTTCAGTTTGTTTCAGTCAGTCACATCTCACATCCACAAGAAATTAGTAAAGAACACTCTAAAAATGTACCATCTAAATCCCTCGCTCCACTGTGTACTCTCAATGATGATATAGTTGCACTAGGCTGACTATGTGGAGGCCTTTTGTAATCTGGTAGCATTCTCATTCATTTTTAAAACGAGAACCAAACATGCGATGTAGATGTCGTTCGGATGGTGATGCGGCTTTGTAGAGTAGCGTGGGAATGCTACATTATGGACTGCTCTTGCTCTCTCATTCCTTTTTAACCATATAAGATAGATAGATGCATACATGCCTAAAAATGTACATAACGTATTACACAGAAAACTGATATTTGCATTAATATTGTGAAAGGTATATTGTTTATATGTCTAGTCTTACCTAACAACACCAGTGTTGTGGAATCCCAATCGCTTGCTAAGGCGCCACGTTTTTTCATCTGGAAAGGGAAGCGAAGCTATTTACCGTTTCTGTTTATTAACTAGCATATTTCATGAACTGTATGATGATTAAAATTGTAGCGAGTATTAGTTTTATGAGAATGTGAATGGTGTTAAAATTAGATGCACGGGGTAGAATGCGACTGCGAAATAAGTAAAAATGCAGACAAGCAAGGAAGGTGTAATATTAGTAAGTCAAGTTTACTGTGGTCTGATATGGGCATTTGAAGTGGCAAAAGAAGAGTGAAGGTTTTACAGAGAACATATTAAGAATGGTTTTAGGAATGATTCACAAACGAAAGGACATTCAATTCATCGTAGAATCGAAGATAGTTTACATCAGAATAGAACTCATGGCATGTAGGTATTAACATAAAAAGCAATTATACAAAATACATAAAAGGACTTGTCAAAGTCAAAAATAAAGGTTGAACCAGGGTCAAAGCATTGAATTTCGCATAAAAAAGGTAAAGATTACAATATTTTCTTAAATCAGTACGTACATTCTATTCATAAGCTTCAATGAAGTTGGTGAACAAAATCATGGGAAAATTTGATAAAATTATATAGGGGTTTGGCCATGGCATACTGGATTACGTCACCATCTTGTGTCTCAAAAAAATAAACATTATATGCTCTCACGACATTCCACTAGCATGCTTAGAAAAGAATTAGGCTAAACTCAGCAATACTTCAACTCATAATAATTACGGTTGAAACCATAACAAACAGCATAGTATACACATACGTATAAATATCAATGCACATTTCGTCAACGTCGTAGAAGTCAATGCCTACCATGACTGACCAAGTGCAAGTGGATGGAAGCATTAGCTTACCCTTTTCGTATTCGAGTGAAAAAACTCTGTGTAAAAATATTACACGCAGTTCTTTTTTACCGAAGCTCAGACGTAAACTTAAGCATTTATAATACCGTTTTATAACATCTTATTGTTCCAGTGTCTTAAGCTAGTCATGAGTTTCTTCACCCCCAAAATGTTACAACTGCAATTGAGACTACTTTTGTACACAATTTTTATGCTTTAGCTTGTTTTTTTTATGAAGCTGTGGGGGAATGTCGGGACATAATTGTCGTCTAAAGAAAAAGTAAATTTGTGTAAATGGTGAAATTATGCGTGATCTTGAAAATATCATACTGTGATGTTATACCTACCTCATGTTCCCCCTGTACTTCTTAAGCATTACGTGGAATGAAGTTTGGAATTTTGGAGACATAAATGCCAATTTTTACATCATTACACAGATTTCTACTTCGGTGTCATGTACAGCCTTTCTCAAGCAAGGTTAGAGCGAAAACAATTGTATCCCGTTTGGCACGGACTTGAAATGAAATGAACAATTCAAGATAAACTAAAGTAAAAGGTAAACTGCAAGGAAGCATAAGCCTGCTAACACGGGAGTGTAACGAACTAGCAATTTAGGTTTAGTAAAAGAAAACTGGTAACATTTGACCCTAAACACAACATCCAAGACAAGCGCGCATATCATGGTCGTTGGTTTTCTCCAATACTTAGCAGGAATGGCGTATTTGAAATGCATAGAAAGAGATACCCAGCATAGAATTATTGTGAAAGGCTCATCTTCATCAGATCACATAATGCAAGTACATATGAAAGTGACGGAGTTGAAAATCGCTTGGTTGAAGTACATTCTTTGCTTTCCTTTGTTCATAGTTAGTACATGAGCATCATGATTATGAGCATGCACACCACTGCGGACCAGAGCTAAGAGTGTCTTGTTTTTTCCTTAAAGTGGGGGTCCCGAACCAGGTATGCGTTAAACGCTCTATAGACTAGAGCCTCTATTCTGGTTCTCCCTTAACGTCGCTCCATCACAAGGGGATCGTACAGTGCAAAAATCTTCCTCCTTAAAATTTCGTTTTCACAAGCGCAACTTGCACTCTATTCACTTCGCGTTAAAAGTAAGAAGAATGCAAACTCTTGTTGTGCCACTTGTTATATTATGTTGATCTTTTGTTACATATCTCTCTCTGCTTATTTTTTGTTTGTATTTTGTGATTGCTTCAAAGTCCTAAAGTTCTCATTCCCATAAACTGGCTACGCTGCGTTGATAATTCTTACTAGTAGTTGCTGATTACGATTTACAATTAATTTAATTCAATGTTATTTGTTATTTATGATCGTAGACACATTCATCACGAAAATGATGAGCTGGAATACTACGTCTGTGCTCCACAACGATTCATTCTCTTTTTAATGATATTCCTAAACTAAAAGTTCCAGTCATACAAATAGTATTTAATTTACCATTTACTTATCACAGATATAAAAACCAAAGACTCTTTCATTTATAACCTCGAATAAAAATAAACGCCAAAGAATTATCAGATTGTAATTGTATTTGTAGTAAATGCGTTTCATGGAGTTGTATTTGTTTGAAAAGGCACAGGCCTAACCTACCATCAGTTTAGTTTTAAAAAAGGATAAATTTGACAACATTAAAAAAATGTGTTACATTAAAGAGGTTAAAATTGGATTTAAAAGGCAAGAAAAGTGTACCAACAGCACCCGGGGTTCCCAGGAGGTCACCCATCCAAGTACGTTAGCCGGGCCTCACGCTGCTTAACTTCAGTGATCAGACGAGAACTGGTGCATTCAGCGTAGTTTGGCCGTTGGTGAATGAAGGAGTAACATTACTCCTACTTAGCATTCACATGTTCTCTTTATCACAAGCTCATATTATGCTTTTATGAAGGAAGTGGTTGAACAAGGCAAGGTATGGTCTTTCCTTGTTGCCTTTCCTTTGCTCATTCTGCTTCTTTGCTGGGCTCTGCTAGCTGAAGTTGGTCGAGTTGGTTGTTTTCTGTGGCCAGCGATTACTACTGGAATTCAAAACTTGAAACTCAACTATACATTCATATACGGCTTTAATTTCATGTGTCAGATGTCGCAGGCAGCTTCTTTGTAAGTCATTTACCCAGATATGTGTAATGCAACTGGGGTACTGAGAAAAATCGTTTGCATCCTACAATACCCCCAATGAAATGCTAATGTTAGCCTCCATGAATCCAGTTAAACGTCACTCTTAGATCTAGACAAAATGCTTGACATTCAGTCAGCTATTTATTATTCATTTATTCTGTACGTGCAGTAGTGAAGTTTTAGTACATTAACTAACAAAATCAATAAGAAATGGAAATTTCGAGTGGGCAGCAGTATGAAATAAAATAAATTATATTTTAATTTTGCTGTGATTTGCATGTGTTAAAATGTCAAGAAACATTTACACCATTGGTAAGTATAAGCTCAAGCTCTGCGTACATATGAACGAGTAGTCTTGACAAGGTGACAGACAAATTTTACACCACATAATATATGCCGCACAATGAAAATAAATAGTTTGATATGTATGGCTCCGCCGTGGATTGTCATTAAGTTTTGCTGGGGTTGGGTTTGACTTGCCTGTCTTGTGAGCGGAGTTGATGCAAAGCTTAGCTAGTCCATTTCATTGAGAAGTAATGGAACCTTAATGCTAGCTAGAAGTTTCTGAGCTCTTTAACGTTTGCTCCGTGCAAGGATACTGTGAGAGGTAAAAAGCTTCATAGCATATGCCAAATTCCCATCGTCAATCTCATTTGTTTCATCGTTTTTCTCTGCTTGCTCTGAACGGTGACAGAAGCGATGAAGCTATAATGCACTCAATGATTTTCAACTCTCAACGCAAATATTGAAATCCGTTTAACATTGATGATATGCTATGGAGTAGGTTGTCTTCAGTTCACACACAATAGCATCAAAACTATCAGTAATGCTGATTTTGAAGCTCAATATGTGTTTTATGCTAATTTACATGTTTTTATTTATGACGTAAAACTCATCCGCAATTCAAAATGACAAACTGTATTATTGTAATAGCTGGAAATGATCTTAAGTAATATTATTTAAAAGTTCGTTTATTTTTTTGGCTTTGGAATTTAATTGTAAAGATCGTTAATTGTGGAATGGAGAAGCTAGCTATTGTCTTCTGAATGAAGTAAATCTTTTATCTGTGTAGTTTTATGTTTAATCAGAAAAGTTTGAAGAGTTGAAAATTATTAATGGGTTTGTTAAAAGATGCCTTCGATAGTCAAAAATATAAATAGTAAAAATTGATGAGCATTGTGCTCTTGTGAAAAGGATGATTTCAATTGTAGACCACTCTCGCTCTTCGCCTTATGCTTGGAGTTGGAGAGAACATGAGTATACTTTTGTATGCTTCCCTAATCAATGCCTTGTGCATGAAACTGAAAGTATACCTTTGCTATGTGAGAAAATGATATGATAAAAATGAAGTGAATGAGGAAGACAAATTTGCTTGTCAGAGTAACCAAGACACAGTCCTATGGCTTTTAATGAGAAAAGATAAGAAGGAACACTCTAGAGACGTGTAAAAAGAGTGAGCAAGAGTATATTGGTTTGGTTGCCTTTTGTAGGCGCAAGAGAACATGAGATGGTAACGGAGCAATGGCATGGCATTATCCTTTAGAATATTCATAACAAATCGTAGCTTAAGTCTACTAACATGATTTAGTCCTCATCGGACAGTCAAACAATAACAAACAAATTAGAAGTATGGGGATTTCCCGAAGATGGGATTATACAAATTAGTAACAGGTCAAGACACGAAGAACAAGAAGTTATTTTTACATACAAGTGTTTTTTATCACTACAAAATATGAACTGAAGTAAACTCAATATTTCAACCACCTCAAATATAATACACAGCTTACACACTTACAAACAAAGATTACTTCTGCTCTTTTCTACGTAGGTTTGAGTAATCATGCTCAGAAAGATGTTACACAAATTTACTCGCTATATATGTACTTATATGAAATGAGAACACGTATCCTGACAATTTCTTCATCACATTTGCAGCAAATGCCAAATATATTGCTGCGTATATAAACCAATTGTAGTGAGAACAAAGAGACGTAGCTGTATGAAAGTCGATTTTCTCAAAATTTAAGGATATGTTTTGCGATTAAGTTATAAATTATTTGCGTTTAAGTATTTTTTTGCCATAATGCTACACAATGCATAAAGTATTCCGTATCTATTGCATCAAAAATTGCAAATTTTCACCAAATTAATTAAAATGTCAAGTAACTGGTTGGAGGTAAAAAAAATCACGATGCTCATCTTCAATGTCCATTGCACCTTAAAACTAACGATAAGTTAAGCTTTCCACCCAGCTAAACTTTTACATGCTTTTGGGAGCAAATTCAAATCAATTAACAAGTTATGCATTGTTTGCTCATTTATGTTTAGTATTTTACTCAATATCAATCTAACGGATTCCTTTCCTTTCATTATCTAAAGTTATATCATAAAGTTACTTTTACAGACAAAGTAAAGCTTATATGTTCTAATTTCCATTGAATCAAAACTGTTGTAAGTGGTGGATCCAAGGTTTAAAAAACAGTATAATGATTGATGAACTAATTGTAGCAAAAAAATTCTACTGCTATGCTGGGAAATTCCGAGGAATCCAAATTCAGAAATCCAAATTGTCCAACAATAAATAAAACTCTGCGAAAAGAGTGCAAAATCTGAAAGTTAATCTTAGAATATATCCCTCACGCACAGCCAAGTATAATATAGTTATGGTTTTTTGAATATTTAAAAAAAAAGTATGAGTTAAGGTGTGTACATCACAATCTGTAGAGTAAAACCAGAAAGTTTTCACCCACCACTGAGAAGGGCTTGTAAGTTGTATGTGGTGTGGTTGTGTGAGAGAGTAAGAAAATAAGCGTTTGGCATTTGGAATACATGATCATGATAGCATGGACTCGTGTAAGGAAGATGCTAACAGCTAAACTGGTGTGGTGCTGTTATGTAACTTTGCTTGCTTTCCTCCTTTGCAGTTTTGGCGATATTCCTTGGAATTACATGGTTTACTGATGTATTAGTTTTGGATTGCATGAGGGATTGAATTGCTAGCATATAATTTATTTTGGGAGGTTCATCTTCATCACATCATGCAAGTAAAAATGAAAGTGAAGGAGTTGAAAAACACTTGGTTGGAGGAATACATTCTCCTTCCAATCTGGCTGTACTGGTAAACTAGAACTAGAGTCCCTTCTTTTTCTCTGTCTAACGATATTTTTTTTGTCTTCGTCCTAGCTATATAGCTCTACTCACGATCAGTAGATAAAGTTGCCAGAGAAGCATAAGCTAGAAAAACGAAGGGAGAGAGAAGTAATACATGCAACTGTAGCTGGTCATGATGATTAAATTTTGAGAATAGGCATAAAATAGTGAACGTGTTTGTCAAGTGAACCTTAATTGAACCTACTCGTCTAGGATCAAAACATTAAGATAAACAGACTAAGTTGGCAAAAAAGGCACAAATAGAATATAAATCAAAGTTTACTGCAGTCTTGAAATGATTAACGCTGAAAATAAATCAACGACTTTTCTTTTCAATTCATACCAGCTTATTTGCTTGACACGGTTGCCAAGGTTATTGGGAGGAAGGCTGTGATGCTAAAGATCTACGCTGAAGTTATGAGAGCTTTTCAACCTCCTGAATACTTTGTAACTAGTCAATGACGATTCAAAACAGATAATGTGGTAGCGCTACATCAACTGTTGCACCCGGTGGATCAACAGGTGTTTTTTTTGAACGTGAAGGAAATAAATTGGCCAGCGTATATGGAAACTTATTGTCTTGGCATTCGGAAGTAAACATTGAAGGATAATAAGAGTACGCTCATGGCTGCTCGCAAACATACCAGGAAGTTATTTTGGTTGCATAATTTCATTCAATTCTTTTTATTTTGATTATCAGTACAGCTCTTATTTTTGCAGATAAATGCGCATGAAAAGTTGGTCCGTGAGGTTCTTAAATGTTGATGAAAATGCAAAAACTATTGTCACATTATTTCGTATAAAGCTATGCTTACCAAATCAAATAAATGAAATATGAAATTCAAATGTTGTCTCCTTGTGCCCCGAGATGTTGTTAAAATGGGCATTAAATGTATTGCCAATACAAGTACAAATTGATTAAAAAAAGTTAAAAATTGGGGAGGGCATATCTACTCAAATTATTTTTATTTCATTTTATTATGTAATCAAGCTTCAAACATTTGCATATATTCAACATTCATACAATATTTCATGTTAACCTAAAATTAGAGGATTATTTTTTTTAAATATTATTAAATTATTTACGAATACTTAATCTTTAAAAACCTGTATATTTAAGCTACTGTCGCATTTTATCTCACAAATTTAAATCACCTACAACCTTTAATTGGTTACAATTGACAACCCACATAAAATGATGTGCTTGTCTTACTACAATTTAAAAAGCTTAAAAGTTAAAATTACGTAACTGCAACCAGAAACTATCCTATTTATGTATGTATATAATGAAAGTATATAATATGATAAAATAAAGAAACACAAACATCCTAATCCAACCAAAGCTTGGAGGGGCAAAATGAAACTGATTACATTACTTTCTGAGTTTTACCATTCTTCATTTGTCATTGACGACATTTCTCGACCTGTAAATCAAACAAATAAACTTATTTAATGTTATATAATGGTTCTTATTATTATGAGCAGACCAAAATATATGCATCGCAAATAAAATTTACTATAATGACTATGTTTCGGCTCACCTAGTTCCTTTTTTTCTTCAAGTCCTCGCAAAACTTGCCAAAATGTTGAGTAATGGAATTGTAATCATTCGTTAGTTTATCTAGATCTCCCTTCACCTTTTCGATTTCATTGTCCTTCTCCTTAACTATGGTTTGTAACCCTTCCTTCTCCATCTGCAGCTGCTGAACCTCTACGTTTAGGTAATCGACGACAACTTTTAGGTCTTTCTCCTTCTGCCTAGAGGTACTTAGTTCCTCATCGGCGGATTTCTTTTGACCTTTAAGTAGAGCAAAATCTACATTTTGCTTACGAAATTGATCACTTAGCTGATTTTTTTCAGCCAATAACGAATCGTGTTTGTTTTTCCAGAAGATCTCATTTTCTTCAGCAACGTTACGGCTGACTTCAAGGTTTTGGAAAAACTCTTCTTGCCTCTTCAATAAATCTTGGTAGGTAGAAGTAAACTGAGTTCGCCTTTTAACGCCATCTACAGCCTCATCGTCAGTGGGGTGTGTCCGCTTTTCCCCTTTCTGTTGAGTTTGGTTGTTACTCATATTTAGGCCTACCAAAAATAATGTTTCTTATGTTGACATTTTAATTTCATTGCATTGCGGTAATAATAGATATTCATAAATGTTGGGAGAAATCAAAAGCATAATAAAAAACTATTATGGTTTGCCACAGGATGATTTTCAAGCAAAAGCAATATAGCTAAGGGTGGCTGCGCAAAGGAATCTTCTCCAAAAAGATACGGTTTTTGTCATAAGTCAAAAAACTTTCCTTCGCTACTACGTTGTCAGTAATGAAAGTATATGCCAAAGAAGAAGCTTGGGGAGAAAATCAATGGACTCCCCAGACTTTTCAAAATTAATTAATTTTTTTAGCCAGCTTCTTGTGCACTGACCTAAACTATGTTTTGTTCCTATGAGTTACCTTGGGTTTGCCCCTTGGGTGAAGAAAATAATGATTTTTTGTTCAAACTTGGGTAACTCAAACCAAACGTGATAAAGAAGTTGCAAAAAAAACATATTGACATCAAAGATCTTAGTAATATTGTTTTGGAAGAAGTTGAGTTGAGATATCTCAAGGCGATTATCGAATAAAAATACTTTCATGAAATTTTGTGCATATGTACATGTATATAAAGCACGACTCGGCTAGACCGGTAGAAATGAGCCAGTCGCATTTTGTCTTGTTGAGAAAATGTACTTTTTAATAACAACTGGCTAAGAAACAAATCATTGTTGAGTAGTTTACTGAATATCAATAAATCGGACTCCTTTCCTCTCAATGTCCAAGGTTGTGTCACAAAATTTCTTTTACAGACAAAGTCCTGATGAAGGCGTAAGATTACGCAGAAAGCTTGACGATTAAAAAATTATGAAAATCAAACCATGTCCTCTCACACCGATATTTCTACATCATTTCTACAAGTAAAGCTTATATGCTCAAAGTTTCCTTTGCATCAAAACTACTGGTGTATATGATGGAATGAACTAATCTTTACATTGTTTTGTTCAACTACATAAGCAAACCATAAGACAAAAATTATGTTGCTCTCGCTAAATCTTCTAATAAAAAGTAGTTCAATGATTATATAAATGCTTTAAAGTAGGAAACAGAGAACGTAATTTATAAAATGATGGAATTTTTCAAGCAAAGACAAGTGTGTATTTCATAATGCTTTCAGTAAGTAACCGTTCTAGATTTTTGTCCCCTCACGCTGAACGAGAAACGTTTAAAAAACAAAAGGAATGTCAATGACGTGACGAACTAGACCGCTTTTTTTACTCGCTCATTTTAAAGTCAGTCAAATGCTATTTTTACATGGTTGGTTATTGGGTTGGTGGTTTATGGCTAATTCCCTGAGTGTAGCGGATCACAAAAGGTGATGATGACGATGATGTAATGATATCTATAGTGAGCGCTGCAGTAATCGAGACGATGGTCCAAAGATTTGTGAGCAGAGCAATGCTTTAGTTCATGACTAATATAGACTTTTACAACGTTTTGGATTTCATCTAATTATAGTTCGAAGGACATCTAAGTATTATTTCAGCTCAGTAAGCACTTATTAGTCGTGGGAATATTTTGATTCAGCATAAATAATTGTGTGTGTGAGCATAATAATTAATTTATCTGGACTTTTGGAACCTAGCTCATATTCATACAAAGTTAACATTTTGTCAAATGTTTTAATTACTGAAGTGACACAAAAGCTGAATCAGAGGACATTTTGACCTTGAATACATTCTGAACATAACAATATTACTAGCATTTGTACAATCATGTTCTTCATCATGAAAAAAATGTGAGTTAATGCGGGAATCTACTTAATTATATTATATTATGACTAACTTGCCCTCCTATCAGCACGAAATTATAACATGCATTGGTAATTCAGAGTGCTGTATGCTATTATTCTCGCTTGGTAACACTTATCTCCTCTCATAAAAATCGTTTCCTCGCACTAAAACGAACGAGATAAGCTTAAAAAAGGAATGCCAAGCACGAACGAGTTGAGCAAAAGTGTCTCTTCTCATGAAAAAATGCATGTTGATAAGAGCATTTACCCCCACAGACATGGCTGCTTATATTTAGCCTATGCAAAATAATCTTGTCAATGACTTTTTGGAGCCGTGCCGTAATAATCACCATATCGTCCATCTTCATCCCAAAGTAATATTTTTAAGTAGATTATTGAATATTGTGGATCAATGATCTGAATGATCATGCCCCAAAAATCAATTAAAATACTCACATGGTAAGTAAATGAAATTAGCTTGGCTTAAAATCTGACAGTGTGAATCATTCTATGATAGCAGTCACATAAAAAAGTACATGTCAAATATGATAGCAGACGTACTTGTATATCACATGCAAACTAGTAAATATACACCATGAATTCACTTGAAACAGATGCTATAAAAGTTTAAAGATGCGTTTTGTCGTATAGAAATAAATTTTCACTTGCGATTAAGTTGAATGGAGCTATTTTATATTATGCCAATGCAAAACAAAATGTAGTCCCAATTAAATGATATCATTAGCAATGCATTTTATACATAAAGCAAGAAACAGCAGAAACTTTTTCTGCTATGCTAGGAAATCCCGAGGCATCTCTGGCTAAAGCTTGTAATAAAAATTGCTCAAGCATTACATGTTTTAAAGTACAAAAAACTTTGCATAATATGGTTCTCATGAAAAAAAACTTATGTCTCTCTTAGCAAAACGAGTATAAGTTAATTTAAACAAATAAATCTTAAATCCATTTACATTTTATAATACTATTCTCTTCACAATATTCCATGCAGTGTTTCATAAAATGCTTTTATGTACAGATGTATGCAAAGCATATTATTGCGTCCGGTTGTCCACACAAAAGCTGATAATGTGTGATGACCCAACCTAACTATTAAATATGACATGGAACGTAGGAAAAGGATGCTAATGTAATATAAATATTAACAAAGAAATATATTATGTATAAAATGTACATGCACCTAAGAAAATGTTAATACATTTTACTTTCTCATGAAACTCCCGACATTGAACGAGAGAAGTTCAAGAAAGGAAAAGGCATATCAACAACGAGAACGAGACGTGTTGGTGAAGCGAGCTAAAATGCTACGTGACACGCTATACTGACTATTTTAATGACATAATTATTAAGTAGGCCTTTCTCTATTCATACATTGAAAGTAATTTAGTTATGCGACATAACTTATGTGAAATGTTGTGTTGCATTACAGCGACATTAGAACAGTCGGCTATGGAGTTTCATGCATTTATTTGGGGGTCACATGCAAACTAGTAAAATATATCTTATAAATTAGACTCACCGGTGGTTGTGTTGTCTGTGGTTCAGTACAAGCTGGCTTGAATTTCAGATCTTAAGATGAGATGGATATTTTACTGCAAACCTGAACAATGGTTGAATGGGGGTATTTCTGCGAGTAAAATGATACGTTTTGTTATAAAGTGATACTTTGCAGTAATACTACACAATCACGGTAACATTACGTCAGAGATTGAAAAACTGATGGCATATGAAATGCCTATAAATCACTACGCATATTCATTTATTATACATTGTACATATAGCGATCAAATGGAGAAAAAAGTAAGCAAACTTCAGTTTCATGGGATTTTGTTAAGTGCATACATATAATTGAAGTAAGACTCAGTACGGCTACCGATTGTTATGATCCTGTGTGTTATGGGGTCCTGGATAAATCCTGATAGGGATTCAGGGCAATCCTTAATCACAAAGCAGGGATGTTTGGCCAAGAGAATGATGTATATCTAAAAGTCAAATTAAATTTGCATGAATGTCAAACACTGGATGACTAGGAATCATGTACTTTAGCTATGATAATGCTAGAAATCGCAATATTATGCAAACTGTAACTGTACTGAAATATGACATGGGATATTGTCTACAGTCCACGACATGGAAGATATTTACAAAGAAAATTATGTATATTAATTTCGTTTCTCATAAAACTGCAGAAGATGAGCTGAAAGAAGAAAATGGAAGGGAAAGTCGCGTGGAATACATAAATATAAAGAAAAGTAGACCGCCTGTACTTAACTAGTCTTAATAAATCCGGATGTAGGCAAAATAATTATTATTTTACTTACCGCAATCACTATAATCTCATGGAAGTAATATGTGGTATTTATAATGATATGATAGAGCAAACTGGCAGAGAAACGTCAGAGTGTGTGCAGGCTGCATCCACGAGCAATCAAAGCGTATTGATGACTGAGGGTGTCGAAGCGAAAAGCTGGAAGGTAAAGTTTGGGTGAGAGCAAGAATGAGAAACATTTGGTTTCGCATTTGGACTATATAGCAAAGCAGCTAGCTTCTCACAGACTCGTGCAAAGTAGATAGATGACAACATATCAAGCAGCAAAGAGTACTAACTACTAACTCTCCTTGTTTTCCCCTTCGTTCTCCACGTACACGGAGATTAAAGAAATGCGAACAAATGTTTCACGTTTTTAATAAGTCTTAAGAAGCGAATAATACTACAGAGAGTTTGAATGTTTGAATGTTTTTACTTTCAATCATGAATGAATCTCGTATTGAAATTTCCGTAATCCAACGTTTTGTTCTGGTTGTCAACCATCCGGATTTACACTTGCATATTCCCAAATAGTTTTATTATCCATTCTTGCAAACCATTTATTGATGAGCGTTTCAAATGGCCTGGACAAAAGTTATTAAGTTGAAATGGAATGGATAGGCAAACTCAACGAAAAGATAGATTCATGAGAAAATACTCTTCATTTGATGGATGCTGCTTTGCTTTACTTTGTTCATAGCTCATGAGCATCATGATTATGAGCATGCACACCACTGCAGACCAAGGCTAAGAGTGTTTTGTTACTCCTTAAAGTGGGGGCCCCAAACAAGGTATGCGTTAAACGCTCAAGACTACAGCCTCTATTCTCTTAACGTCGCTCCATCACAAGGGGATTGTACAGTGCAAAAATCTTCCGCCTTAAAATTTCGTATTCACAAGCGCAGCTTGCACTCTATTCACTTCACATTAAAAGTAAGAAGAATGCAAAACTCTTGTTGTGCATATTTGCATATTTTTTTGCTTGTATTTTGTGATTGCTTCAAAACCTTAATGTTCTCGTTCCCATCAACTAGCTACGCTACGTTGATAATTCTTACAAGTAATTGCTGATTAAAATTTACAATTAATTTGATTTAACAAATGTTATTTGTTATTTATGATTGTAGCGATATTCATCCGAAAATGTTGAGCTGGAATACTACGTGCGTGCTCCACAACGATTCCCTTTTTAATGATATTCCTAAACTAAACGTTTCAGTACAACAAATGGTATTTATTTTACCATTTACTTATAACAGATATAAAACAAACCAAAAACTGCTTCATCTATAACTTCAAATAAAAATAAACGCCAAGGAATTAGCAGATTGTAATTGTATTTGAAGTTAATGCGTTTCATGGAGTTGTATCTAACCTACCATCAGTTTAGTTTTAAAAAAAGGATAAATTTGGCAACATTAAAAAAATGTGTTTCATTGAAGAGGTTAAAATTGGATTTAAAAGGCAAAAAAAATCGTACCAACAACACCCGGACCGGTAGAAATCAGCCAGTCGCATTTTGTCTTGTTGAGAAAATATACTTTTTAATAACAACTGGCTAAGAAACAAATCATAAATATACGAATGACAATGGACGACCTGTATCATGAATTAACCCTCATGAAACAATGAGAACATTACGAAAGCTTGGTTATTAAAAAGTTTGATATTTCTACTAATTCCTCGTTCACCAAATTCATTAAAATGTTAAGTAGCTGGCTGGAGGTAAAAAAAATTATGAAGCTCATCCTGAATGACCGGAACTAAGTTAAGCAAATACAAAGGTACATAATAAGTTCGTGCATTATATGCGTTGCAATGAATAGGGTTCAAGTTGAGCTTTGTTTATTTGACTAGAAACGTCGCATATTGAAGCTATGGTGCATGGTGCAGTTGCAGGTCTAGTTTAGTTTTACATTTAAAGTTAAAAGTAATTTTATTTGTACCTTCTTCCATTGACATCATTAAATTAGGATGTCGGTGTATAATCCGTTTTTTTCAGGTTCTGTGGTGATAAGCAAAGAAAAGCAGGTGGTCGCAATTGTCCATGATGGATAATCCATCCTCGGAATGGATCACAAATGACAGGGAAACCAGACACGCCAAAGCTCATTCCATTTCCTTCTTTCGCTGCTCTCTCTCCAGTCATAGCCATAATCGTCATTATCACCCACAAATTGCATTACATACACAAATGCTCACCATCAATCAAACACTTAAACCTGACATAACAAGAATATCAAAACCAATTTTGACAATCCTCAGCTCTGGTTCTTCCTTCCACCTAGTAGTTTTACTAAATATTTATTATTTCAGCAAATCCATTATTATTTCAAGTGTACTCAACCACAGCGTGTCTAACCTAGTATTATGATATGCTTGTCTTCGTCTGGGAGCGTAGTGAGACTGACATGATTTCGCAATAATATCTTGCAGTATTGGACATCGTAACGTAGTATTTGTGGTGTTACATATTTAGCAGCTTGTTGCTGATGATGTAGTCATTTCTTCCAGCCTGCCAAATCTTCTGATTTTATGTTATTCCCTCGCCCTCACGTGCTTACATGTACGTAGTGGATAATATTTTATGAATAACGGTAATTCGAGAAGTTGATGAAAAAAACTTTTTAATGTGTAGATCCGACGGGTGTATTAGAAAATGTATTTAAAAAATAATCGCATGTTCTCGGCAATCTATAATTTGTAATAAAAACTATTGTCATCATTTCGTGAAATTTGTCCATGAAACACTGGGAAATTTAGAGAAATAAATACAGTGAGCAAGTAAGCTGTAAGCTTTACCGAAAGAAAGACGAAGTTTCAATCAATTAATGTTTTTAAAGAAAACATAATACCAGGCGGCGAGGGATCACATCGCTGTTTATTTATTTGTTTTTATAGGTGGCATGGCCTATCAGATAGGAGGAGAGTCGCAAATATTATGATATGCTTTTTTGCAACAGGAATACCGAGCATTTATTTCATAATAGGAAATGATTCAGGTATAAAGACACGAACCCAAGTAATTTATATGATAGAACAATAAATTTTCGGGGTGGGAATCGACTTGCGTGTATATTGTTATGTTCAATTTGAATCATCGTAAATTCAAGGATTTTTATCCTGTGACTCAGCTTTTTGGGTCACTTCCGCAATTATAATGCATCTCAAATCTCCTTTTTCAGTATGAATGTATGAAATGTAAATGAAGTTTGTTCCAAAGTCCGATTAAATTAGTTAACATGTGCTGAATCAGAAGATTCTCACGCTCCAAATTATGCTTCCATTACACTTATTGACACTGTGTGCCCTTCAGCCTAAATTTAGATTTAATCCCATACATTGTAAAAGTTTATATAAGACACTGAATAAAATCTTGGACACTCTTGCTTTTGCTCTGCTCCTAAAGACAAAACCTCTGAACTCTCGTCTTCGTCTCGTTTATTTTAGCTCTCGGTTTTATCAGTCATCATCATCATCACCTTGCAGTTTGTGATCCGCTCTACACAATTTATATACGAACATAACCAACCAATTTAACAATATTTATAAAATTTAATTGTACTTTTATTTTATTTTTAAATTTAGATGACATGACACTTGTAACCGACGGCTTAGTTTGTATTAGTTGAAAAATACTAGAGTAGACTTTCGACAATTAAGAACGAATTTCATTTCTGTATTTTATACATAAAAAATTGAGCATAAAACGCAAATCCTGTAAGACTAATCATTAAAGAAGCCTGAATAAAAACTAATTCCATAACCTTTGTTGCTTTTATTGACGCAGTTTCCATAATTGATTCCCGTCCCTTGAAACGGTTATCTCGTACTTTTGAAACTCAAGACTGCCCTCCTCCGGAAAAAATGATTGGTTTACAGTCACGGTCTCCAATTTTTGACACAATGAGAAGCAATTTTGGATGAGGAAACGGGAGTCTAATTTATCTCTCACTTGTTCCATTTCTCTCGCTTTCCTTAAGAACACACCATCCAACAAGTGCAAACGCTGTAAATTCGGAAATCTTTTTAAGAAGACCTCATGGATGTAAGTCAGGCGATTTCTATCAGGATCCCTAGGCTTCCAGAACGAAACAAAGAGCTCAGTCAAACGAGGAAATTCTTTGAAAGGGATTATACCTCCGTCCTCTCGCTCTCCCAGTTCTGCATCCAAATAAAGCTGAACCAGAGTTGCAGAGAAGTTGTTGATGAACGTGATGATATCCTTCAAAGTAATTTGACGAGGTGAGTCATCATACAGAAAATCAATTGCCAGGTCGGTTAGAGGGAGTCTTACTGTTTGCTCAAAGAAATCAGAGTTTACTCTCCATATTACGAGTCTGTTAAAACCAAGATGGTCAGTTCCTGACGATGAAGGTAGCTTAAGAAAAAGACGTTGCTCCCGATCACTAAGATACACCATACCCATCACAGTTTCCAAACTAATGAGCTGGCTAGAACATTGATCCACTATCCACTGAGTGAGATCAACACTAATCCACATCAGCCGCAAATATTGAAGATTTGGAGGAGGTTTCGCAGTCAACTGTGTAGTTGTATCCGTAGCGTCTGCTCTGCAAATAGTTAGAGCTTTTAGGTGAACTAATTCCTTGAACATGATGCTAATCTGGACTGGATCTAATGACAATTCCTCGATCCACAAGGAGGTCAGATGGCTCCCAAACAACTTGAGTATTTGGAACGTCTCGATTTTAGCAGCTTTATTTGTTTTCTTGTATTCCTCCCATCCAAAGTGGTCCAAATGCAGAGACCTGGTTGGAGAGGGAAAGATAAGTGGGCTCCCTATCTTTGGAAATGGTCTCCTATCTTTGTGATTCCCCTAGGATTCCATCGCGTCCAAATGGAAAGACAGAGATTTTCCATTGCCTTTCCTGCTGCAGCTTTCCATTCGGAGTTGACAAGTCGACAATTCAAGAAAGAGGCCCGATCCCCTGCTCTATCAATTATCTTCTCCAACACCTGTGGCGAAAAATAAGAATTATTCATTATTAGTATTATTTAAAAGTTTACAGCATGTAATTCCCAAAATTCTTCTGTATATAAAAAGATCATGGAACAAACTATATAACCTCTGGAGAAAGATCATTAATGCTTACTGGCACTGGGGAAGACATTATGGAGTTCAAAGCAGGCAAACGTTCAACTGCTTCCAAGTCTATTTTTCTGCTGACAGAAAGTTCCAAGCTGAAATTTTAAATATAGATCAACTTCAATTATTTTGTTTTGTAATAATTGCAAAGAAACATCCGCTTTCCACTCTTTCTACAACCTCAAAAATGCTTAGGAATTAGCTACAAGCTTTGAAGATTACAAGGCTACAAACTCATATTATATGGTTGAAGGTTTGAAACTGTACGATGAAGTAAAACTCTGCTAAGCTACCTGACTAGGCGAAACCTCCTGATTAATCCCCTCCAACCCCACATCAAAAATACTATCCAAACCCGTCTCTCTCATCTCCTACAAACGCTTTCACGGAATGTTGGTGTTGGTGAATAAATAGAAAAAAATATCTCTAGCCCAGCTATTCCCACTCCAAAAGAATCGCTTTGTAGTGCATAGTACTAAACGGTATAATTGACTCGTGACCTATGAAACACAGCTTTTTTCCCATTCATAGATGAAATGGTTTATCAATCATCATAAATATGACGATGATCTTCATCAACTAGATCAAGCTTTCAATCCAATCCCATCAACATCAAAACTTTTTGTGTAAATGAAATTGGATAAAATCTTTGAAAAGCACTATGGTTAATCAACTACTTCTTGCACAATGCTATCAAACCCTGAGCTCATAGATTACATGCTTTCAAGTAAGAAACAGAGGACAGTCATGCCATGATATTGATATTATGATGCTATTCGTCAAACAAAGACAATTTTGTATTTCGTAGTGTTTTCAGTCGGTAACCATTCTCGCTTGATTACGCTTACTCCTTCCTTCTCATACATCTCAAATCTTATCACTTCACTCAAGAAGCTGAAGGAAAAAAATATAAGCTAAAAAAAGCATTTGATAACTAAAACTAACATAATCTCTCCTATAATACATATTTATACCCCGTTCAACTGCATGCTAATCCTCACCAAATATTTTTACTGATTTTCCCTATTGATGGCTTAATAACATAAGAATTGATAACTCAGCATGCTGTGCACATTCGCTTGCAAGTTTCTTGCATTCAGGTTTGGTTGATCAAAATCATGAATCATGATATAAAAAGCAGTATTAACAATGACGTCATATACGCACTCACTAGCCCATGCCCATGGTTCTCATTGCCAAACTCATCGTCAGTTTAACTTAAAAAACAATCGTGGCTCAATTTATGTTTAGTATTATTCTTCTAACAACATATTCCATGCAATGTTTTATAACAAGCTGTTATCAGTTATGTACAGAAATACAAATTATACTACGTTGTTCACGCAAAGCAAGATGTGACTCAGAATCAACTTATCTAATCTAATTATTATACAAAACAAATCTAGATGAAATTTAAGGATGATAATGAAAGTTATTAACAATTCACAATATGTACGTAATAATGTTTGTTTGGTTGCCCTTTTCGTTCTCATAAATCTCATCTCCTCACGCTGAACTAGAGAAGCTTAAAGAAAGGGAAAAGAATACCAAGAACGAGACGCGTTGGTAAAAGGAGTATGCTAAACCGCTGCTACACATGCATGAGTCATTGGCAGTCAAAGGCTAAGTTTAAACAAATGATATCATCACAAGGAATTTGTCTGGAAAAAATGTATGTTAGTGAAAAAGTTTACTCGACTCGTTGTATCTCGCCAAAAATAAATGATCCTGATACTGGCTCTCTGGAGCTATAATAACCATAAAAAGGTTAACTCGTGTGGACCAAGGTTAGCCCGTCCAGTGGATAGTGGAAATTTCCACCCGGACGAAATGGAAATTTCCACCTAAATTGGGGTGGATAAAAAGGACGAAACGGACAAAAATCAATTTATAAGCTATTTTAGCGTATAAACATTAAAAGAAGCATTATATCATCAAAAGTATGAGTTATTTTGCAACTAAAACTCTCACCTTAGGAGGGTTTATAATATAATATATCAATCAATCAACTGTTTATAATGGGTTACGTATATGCTTAGGCTTTGGTACATGTGTCTTCACTAACCAGCAATAATACTATTTTAGTATGGCACAAGTTATTTAATTTCTTTTAAACTAGAATTAAAATGAAAAAATGAATGTAATCTTTTCATTCAATTACTACTTGTTCTAATTCAGTATGGAATTAGTTATCGTCAGCTCATCAGCCGTACAATACCCTTCTCACGATTTACATTATTATCTTATGCATATTCAAATTTAGCTCCTGATGGCACGTGATACTGTCCATTTCGTCCTGTCCACCCAAAAAGGGGTGGAAAATGGACAAAGGGCGTACTTTGGTGTGGACTCTTACTTTCATGTAACGAATATAAACTGAAATGATGCAGAAATCAAATGAGTACCAATCATTCCATGTTGATGAAGTTGTGAGTGTATGAATGCAATGAAACATATTACTATAATTTGCTAGCTAATTTCAAAGATTCACACTGGAATGGAGCGAACTGTAATCATAAGCAAACTAGAAATTTTACTTAGCTTACCGAATGTTATTTTCCTTCGATTTAATGCCTGGGTCTCAAACTTAAGATGAAACTAATTGTAAATGAGCACAATTTTCAGCTGAATAGATGTTAGAAGTAGTATTTCTGAAAATAAAATGATACGTTTTGTTATAAAGTGACGATGTATATGCTTTGCAGTAATGCTACACCATGCATTAAGTATCACGGTTATATTACGCCAGAGATTGAAAACCTGATGGCATATGAAATGCCTATAAATCACTACGCATATTCATGTACTGTGCATATAGCGAGAAACAAGCAAGCAAGTCTCGGATCAGATTTGATAGACCAAGAATATTTATGCTTGAGTTGGTGGCACTAATAAATGAGGATAGTAACATGGGATTTTGTTAAGTGCATATATATAATTAAAGTACGACTCAGTCTGCCTGGCAGCCAGCCAACTATTCATTCGCTTTTTTGACTAAATGCCAAACTGCAAAATTACGCAGTTATGTGCGTAGTGTTGCAGTTTATTGTACTTCACCCAATAGGGAAACTTATGCAGTCTGGATTCTATTATTTTTTTAAATGATAGCAGTCAAGGCTTATCAAATATATTTGACTTACCGATTGTTATGATCCTGAGTGTCACTGGTGTTCTGGATAAATCCGAATAGGGACTCAGAGCATACTTGAATCACAGAGCAGCGATGTTTGGCCAAACCAATGTGGTATATTTCTAAAAGTCAAATTAAAATTGCTTGAATGTCAAATCCCACAAATTACTACTGCTCATGGCTACTACTCATGTAATTTAGCTATGATAATGCTAGAAATCTCAATATTATGCAAACTGTAGCTATGCTGAAATATGACATGTGATATTGTGTACAGTGTACGGCATGGAAGATATTTGCAAAGAAATTATATATATTAATTTCGTTTCTCATAAAACTGCAGAAGATGAGCTGAAAGAAGAAAATGTTAGTAGGGCAAGACGCTTAGAATGACGATAAAGAAAAGTAGACCGCCTGTATTTAACTAGTCTTAATAAAACTGGTTGTAGGCAAAGTTATTATTGAGTGCAAGCATCCCATTTAGACAAAGTCGTTGCACGACCATCTCAAAAATCAATTTTTTTGTGCTATATCGAAAGACCTCGCAAAAATATTAGATGCGTATTTTTTTTCTAGCCGGGGTATGTTGAGACAACGGAGCTGGGGCTACCTGAAGTTGAAACACCATAAATCGATTTACTCCAATATGCATTGACCGATTGACCTGAAATTTGGTATGGGAAATATTGACCAAATTCCCCATAGGGTATTTTTCTCGGATTTTTGAAATTCGATTTTTGAGCGGGAGATTTCAAATTTCAAAAATTCAAAAAAATTTTGCAACTCAAACAAAGTAGTAGAAAAGTGGTCACTACTCATGAAAAGAAATAATCAATAAATACAAAACAAAATATTGACCGTTAAAAATTTTCAAACTTGGCGCCAACGCCATTTGTTACCAAACTGAACATTTTAGTTCATAATCTTATAGCAGACGTCAAAACAAACACATTAAAAAAAATTTCATCCAAATCGGTTGACTAATTCCTGAGATATTTGAGTCTACAGGTTTTTTGTCCGTTAACTATTTTTTTCATTCAAACATGATCAAGCATCACTCAAGCATCACTGTGGTCCAACCAGAACCTCAATATGTGGTATACTTCTCGAGATATTCGCAAATGAAGATTGGCGGCCCAGTCCGATATGAGACCTTTTGGAAGAGTTGGTCGGAGTGCCTCCAGGAATAAAAATTTGGAATTTTAAGAGAAATACCCTATCAGAAATGACGAGAGGATTCGACCTGTACCAGAACGACGACAGTAGCACGTATAGTTTAAGTGCAAATCGAAAAATGCCATGGATGGATCTTGGTCCTCAGAGGTCCAACACGGAGAAGTCAGCCGGACTCCGTCTATGAATACAAATTTGGAATTCTAAGAGAAATACCCTATCACAAATCAAGAGAGGAGTCGACCTGTACCACTTTCGTCGCAGTAGCACATATAGTTTAAGTGCCAATCGAAAAATGCCTTGGGAGCATACTGGTCCCCATAGGTTCCATATGGAAGGATCAACCCAACTCCCTCCAGGAATGAAAATTTGGAATTCTAAGAGCAATACCCTATCAGAAATCAAGATAGGAGTCGACCTGTACCACTTTGGTTCCAGTAGCACATATAGTTTAAGTGCAAATCGAAAAATGCCTTGGATGGGTCTTGGTCCCCATAGGTTCCATATGGAAGGATCAACCCAACTCCCTCCAGGAATGAAAATTTGGAATTCTAAGAGCAATACCCTATCAGAAATCAAGAGAGGAGTCGACCTGTACCACTTTGGTTTCAGTAGCACTTATAGTTTAAGTGCAAATCGAAAAATGCCTTGGGAGCATATTTGTCCCCATAGGTTCCATATGGAAGGATTCACACAACTCCCTCCGGAAATGAAAATTTGGAATTCTAAGAGAAATACCCTATCAGAAATCAAGAGAGGAGTCGACCTGTGCCACTTTGGTTTCAGTAGCACTTATAGTTTAAGTGCAAATCGAAAAATGCCTTGGGAGCATAATGGTCCTCGGAGGTCCCACATGGAAGGATCCACCCAACTCACTCCAGAAATGACAACTTGGAATTCTAAAAGAAATACCCTATCAGAAATCAAGAGAGGAGTCGACCTGTTCCACTTTCGTCGCGGTAGCACAGACAGTTTAAGTGCAAATCGAAAAATGCCTTGGATGGGTCTTGGTCCCCATAGGTTCCATATGGAAGGGTTCACTCAACTCACTCCAGAAATGACAATTTGGAATTCTAAGAGCAATACCCTATCAGAAATCAAGAGAGGAGTCGACCTGTACCACTTGCGTCGCAGTAGCACCTATAGTTTAAGTGAAAATCGAAAAATGCCTTGGATGGATCTTGGTCCTCAGAGGTCCAACACGGAGGAGTTGGCTGGACTCCGTCCAGAAATGAAAATTTGGAATTCTAAGAGTAACACCCTATCACAAATAACAAGAGGAGTCGATCGGTACTACTTTTGACTTAGTGTGGCAAGTAATGTAAGTGCGAAGTGCTTTTTCGACTTTTGCGATTTATAATTAGCCAAGGAGTCTTTTCGTACAAATCAAATTCTTTCGTCATTTATATTTTTCGATTTGCACTTAAACTATAAGTGCTACTGAAACCAAAGTGGCACAGGTCGACTCCTCTCTTGATTTCTGATAGGGTATTTCTTTTAGAATTCCAAGTTGTCATTTCTGGAGTGAGTTGGGTGGATCCTTCCATGTGGGACCTCCGAGGACCATTATGCTCCCAAGGCATTTTTCGATTTGCACTTAAACTATAAGTGCTACTGAAACCAAAGTGGTACAGGTCGACTCCTCTCTTGATTTCTGATAGGGTATTGCTCTTAGAATTCCAAATTTTCATTCCTGGAGGGAGTTGGGTTGATCCTTCCATATGGAACCTGTGGGGACCAAGACCCATCCAAGGCATTTTTCGATTTGCACTTAAACTATATGTGCTACTGGAACCAAAGTGGTACAGGTCGACTCCTATCTTGATTTCTGATAGGGTATTTCTCTTAAAATTCCAAATTTTTATTCCTGGAGGCACTCCGACCAACTCTTCCAAAAGGTCTCATATCGGACTGGGCCGCCAATCTTCATTTGCGAATATCTCGAGAAGTATACCACATATTGAGGTTCTGGTTGGACCACAGTGATGCTTGAGTGATGCTTGATCATGTTTGAATGAAAAAAATAGTTAACGGACAAAAAACCTGTAGACTCAAATATCTCAGGAATTAGTCAACCGATTTGGATGAAATTTTTTTTAATGTGTTTGTTTTGACGTCTGCTATAAGATTATGAACTAAAATGTTCAGTTTGGTAACAAATGGCGTTGGCGCCAAGTTTGAAAATTTTTAACGGTCAATATTTTGTTTTGTATTTATTGATTATTTCTTTTCATGAGTAGTGACCACTTTTCTACTACTTTGTTTGAGTTGCAAAATTTTTTTGAATTTTTGAAATTTGAAATCTCCCGCTCAAAAATCGAATTTCAAAAATCCGAGAAAAATACCCTATGGGGAATTTGGTCAATATTTCCCATACCAAATTTCAGGTCAATCGGTCAATGCATATTGGAGTAAATCGATTTATGGTGTTTCAACTTCAGGTAGCCCCAGCTCCGTTGTCTCAACATACCCCGGCTAGAAAAAAAATACGCATCTAATATTTTTGCGAGGTCTTTCGATATAGCACAAAAAAATTGATTTTTGAGATGGTCGTGCAACGACTTTGTCTAAATGGGATGCTTGCACTCTATTATTTTACTTACCGCAATCACTATAATCTCAAGGAAATAATAGGTGGTATTTATAATGATATAATAGAAAAAACTGACAGAAAAACGTCAAAGTGTGTGCAAACTGCATCCACGAGCAATCAAAGCGTACTGATGACTGAGGCTGTCGAAGCGAAAAGCTGGAAGGTAAAGTGTGGGTAAGCGCAAGCGTGAGAAGTGTTTGGTTTGGCATTCGGGCTTTATAGCAAAGCAGCTCGCCTCTCACAAACTCATGTAAAGTAGAGGAGATAGATGACAACATATAAAGTAGCAGAGTGTACGCATAAGAACATGTAGTAACTCTCCTTGTTTCCCCCTTCGTTCTCCACGTACACGGGGAACACAGAAATGCGAAAAAATGTTGCATGTTTTTAATTAATCTTAAGAAGTCTTAAGAAGCGAATAATACTACAGAGAGTTTGAATGTTTTGACTTTCAATCATGAATGAATCTCGTATTGAAATTTCCATAATACAACGTTTTGTTCTGGTTGTCAACCATCCGGATTTACATTTGCATATTCCCAAATAGTTTTATTATCCATTCTTGCAAATCATTTATTGATGAGCGTTTCAAATGGCCTGGACAAAAGTTATTAAGTTGAAATGGAATGGATAGGCAAACTCAACGAAAAGATAGATTCATGAGAAAATACTCTTCATTTGATGGATGCTGCTTTGCTTTACTTTGTTCATAGCTCATGAGCATCATGATTATGAGCATGCACACCACTGCAGACCAAGGCTAAGAGTGTTTTGTTACTCCTTAAAGTGGGGGCCCCAAACAAGGTATGCGTTAAACGCTCAAGACTACAGCCTCTATTCTCTTAACGTCGCTCCATCACAAGGGGATTGTACAGTGCAAAAATCTTCCGCCTTAAAATTTCGTATTCACAAGCGCAGCTTGCACTCTATTCACTTCACATTAAAAGTAAGAAGAATGCAAAACTCTTGTTGTGCATATTTGCATATGTTTTTGCTTGTATTTTGTGATTGCTTCAAAACCTTAATGTTCTCGTTCCCATCAACTAGCTAAGCTACGTTGATAATTCTTACTAGTAATTGCTGATTAAAATTTACAATTAATTTGATTTAAAAATGTTATTTGTTATTTATGATTGTAGCGATATTCATCCGAAAATGTTGAGCTGGAATACTACGTGCGTGCTCCACAACGATTCCCTTTTTAATGATATTCCTAAACTAAATGTTTCAGTACAACAAATGGTATTTATTTTACCATTTACTTATAACAGATATAAAACAAACCAAAAACTGCTTCATCTATAACTTCAAATAAAAATAAACGCCAAGGAATCAGCAGATTGTAATTGTATTTGAAGTTAATGCGTTTCATGGAGTTGTATTTGTTTGAAAAGGCACAGGCCTAACCTACCATCAGTTTAGTTTTAAAAAAGGATAAATTTGACAACATTAAAAAAATGTGTTTCATTGAAGAGGTTAAAATTGGATTTAAAAGGCAAGAAAAAGTGTACCAACAGCACCCGGGGTTCCCAGGAGGTCACCCATCCAAGTACGTTAGCCGGGCCTAACTTCAGTGATCAGACGAGAACTGGTGCTTTCAGCGTAGTTTAGCCGTTGGTTAATGAAGAAGTGGCATTACTCCTACTTAGCATTCACATGTTCTCTTTATCTCAAGCCCATTTTATGTTTTTATGAATGAAGTGGTTGAACAAGGCAGGGTATGGTCTTTACTTGTTCCCTTTCCTTTGCTCATTCGGCTTTTTGCCAGAGATTGGTAACTGGAAGGTTCTAGTTACAAGTTACAGTTACAGTTACATTTTGTAACAGCCTCAGTTACATTTAGTTACAAGCTCAGTTACAAGTTATGTAACTTAGCTGTAACTTAACTTGTAACTGTAACTTTTCAATGAAGTTACCCATCTCTGACTGCCAGATACGCTCTGAAAGAGTATGGATACATGCTACTGGACCCAGCTACAATTGCAGCCTTCCAAACTAGCCAATTTAACATTTTACAGATATAAGTATACACCCAATTCAATTCGCAGCCTCAAAAATTTACTTCCCTATCCATGAAATGTTTTGGAATCTTGTCTTTGTAACAAAAGCAACAAGATATAAGGTAAAATGTGTATGGAAATCGTTGTGGCATTTAACCTACCTTCAACTCATCAACTCATACGTTTTTAGTGCATGAATAAATGTCAACATTATAATTGCAAATATTTTACTGGCGCCGTAATAAAGTAGTATTAAAAAAACGCAAAATTAAGAGAACACTTGATGTTTGATAACATTAAACTCGTCCAAGGTTATACTGACCCCTAGGTTAAGCTTCATGACCTTTGGCCCGAAGAATAACTGCGCCAATTTGATCAATAATTAAACTTGATTTAATTTTTGATTTAAGCTATCGACTGGTAATAACAGATTTAAAAAAAAAGCCAAAGGGATCTTGAAGTATCGTACCTCTGAACGGAACGGTGGAGAGAAATAACAAAATGATTACCTAGCAAAACAATTGCAGGTAAGCTCAATCAAACTCAAGATCTGTAACAAGGTTTCAGAGACAGTCATGCAAATTCATGGAATAGGAAATTACGTAACATTGTCAATTGTCGTCTTAATTCTTAGCGTCATACGTCATTTTATCATAAACTGACAGGCTGCATTTTGATTCCACATTCATTACCTAAGTGCAGGTGTTCATTCTTGACTCGTCTAAAATTGAATATAATGGGATGTAATAATCAAGAAAAGCGAAACAAAAAAAAACATTTTCTGCACATGGATAGAATCATTTATGCAGCATAGCATATAATACCTAAATGCGTAATACAAAACCACCGTTTTATTTAGCGTACTGCGAACGGTACTCCGTACTTCTTACCTACTCCTACGATACGTTGCTACTGTCGTACGCAAATAATACCTCTCTGCATATTTCTATTGTTTCGTTTTCCTGGAATTACAATTCCCCAGAACTACGCAGCTTGCCTCTGCGTACGATTTGCACACCTGCCACCATCACCTCTACCTCTCCCTTCTCCTACAAGACATTTCATTTCTTCACTTGACACTTCTTAATTTCCTTTCTGTTGAGCCAGTCGTCAGTCACTAGTTTGGCATTCAACTAAAAATGACTTATTTTGGAGTAAACTCCCTTGATGGGAGTTACAACACCCCTTCACGCCTTATCCCAAACTCCCAAAATCCAAAAGAGGATCCTGAAGTTGAACTTTATGTTCCAAATCTTCCAGAGTACTTTATCAATCCCCCTCCTCCTCTCCAAGGGTTTTTTGGTGACCATCAAACTATCCCAATTTATACAGCTTCTCCAGGGACTGCGCCTTACTACTGGCTTCCACCATCTCCTTCTTATCATGAGGGGCAAAGGCAAGAAGAGCATCGAAGTGCTAGTGCTGCTCCATCCTTGAGTAATTTAGCTAGTGCTCATTCAGATGAGCAGCAAGGTGAGCTCTGCAAAATGAAACTGGGAAACGAAACAGCAGCGGCTAGTAAAAATGTAATGTTTCCTAATGAAAATATTTAACATTATTAATTTTCTTTGTTATTTTTACACAGATCCAATCGAGGAGTGGTTTGGAAACGATGAAGAAAAGAAGGTGGCATCCGAGAGGTACACCAAAAACCATGAGCTTATCAATGCCATTCTCAGTGACATCAAGATCAGTTATGAGCCGTCATCAATGAAGCGTGTGGAATCTCTTAGGAATACTGTGGCCCTCTTGGAAAAACAACTTGTGAGTGATATGATATCTCTTGTGAAGTCTTTCTTTATGAAAAATATTTTCATTTAGTATCATTTCGCAGTTTTTTCATCAATATAATTTCAACGTTTGTGTTTGTGTAGGAAAAGGAAAGGGAAGAGCTGAAAAAGACGAAGGAGAAGTGTGACTCTCAGATGAAAGAATTTAAGGACAACACTGCACGATTTCATGAGCAGTTGGCTAGTCTCAGCAAGCCGGTTTCCGATGAGATATATGATGCAATGGTTGAAAAGCACTACAACGAGCTGAAGAAGAAGTTGCAATTGGATCCAAGTGGGAAGCTGGGTCCTTGTTGCAGTGATGTCCAAGAGGAGCACCGAACGATCGTTCAACAGTCTTCTTTTACCGTTCATCATCATGCTCATCCTGCACAGCAGCAACTACAACAGGATAATGATCATCAGGAAGGAGCAGCTCAGTTGAAGTGGTGTCACAATAGCTTCATGTTTCGAATGAAGCAAAAGCATTTGGCTGAAAAGAAACAACTTGCTCGTCCGCAGCATCAAATGATGATGATGATGCAACCAGGACACAGTGTCCAAAACGCTCCAAGTCATCGATGGAAGTCAGGATATGTTCCAAATGTTAGTGTTGCAGCAGCTGGAGGAGCATCTCCCCCTCATCCACAACCCATTTCAATGGGGATTGAGCTCCCATCCAATTTCCCACCTCATCTTCATCTCAAAAAAGTTGGGCCTGACAATCGGCTTTGGAGTGGAGGTGGCGTTGTTGAGGTGGTCCTTCCTCCAAAACCGTCACCGCTTGGAAAGAATTGGACTAGAATTGGTGGACGACAAAGAAATGATGGGGAAACTCATGGTCAAGCAGGACCAGAAACAACAAGCTCAAACAGTGTTCGCTCATCTGCACCAACTTTGGTCAGCCTTTTGGGTGAGTTGAACAAAAAAAACTTATTTAATTTTGTGATGAAAATTAATTGGTGACTTTTTCTAACTTGTTGTAACGAAACCTTAAACTCATTTATGTTTTGTTTTGTAGAAGCACCTTGCTTAAATCCTGCAGCAAGGAATGTCGTCCTCTACTCCGCTTTGACTGGGGGAGAAGTAGGAGGACAAGGGAATTATCAAGAAGGGGAACATGAACATCTAAACGAGGGTCCAGCAGCGGGAGATGGAGGTGATGGAGAAATATAAAGTATTCCAACTGAATTGTCACATCAATACACCTTCTAAGCTGAGATGCAAAAGATTCTAAGCAATACAAACAACGACGATGATGGAGACAATGAGTGTTGATTGATGGGTGACTCCTGTAGCTCCTGATACTTATTTATGTAAGGAATCTATTTTCCATCAATTTTATCGTTACTAATTTTAAAACTTTTCATTAAACTATTCTCTCATGTGTGTATTACTATAAATGGAAATCACGAAATAAAAATATTTTATTCCCTCAATTACATCCTATTTTCTCCATGTTAAACATGATATATTTATATCCTCTACCTATAAATATAATATTTGAACATATTCATACAATGTCTACAACACTTTGAAAGGTTATGCGACTTCCTGGAGCTTGTAACTTACGTAACATTTGAATAATAAATACTTATTGATTGCTAATACTTTTTCAATTGTGAATGTAAAACTTAGTTAGTAAAAATGAGACGATGATGATGATAATAATAATTGACAATTAGTTGCGGCTTTATTTGACTTGATTCCTTTATTATTAATGTGTCACATCTAGCTAAATCCAACATCAATACAAATTACACTGTCTTCAGCACAGGGATGATACAATGATATACATAAATACATACGGACATGATTTACATACAAATCAAAGCTCATCTCATCTCTGATCTTTCTCTCGACACTCGAACTACAAACTAGAAAACTACCTAAGAAACCAGGAAACGCCAATGCGCCAGCCAAACCAATTACAACTGAAGCTGACCATAACTAACTTAAAATATTTATCTTTATATGGTCCATTACATTCTATTTCAAACGCCTACGCTCTCCGCTACTCATGATAAATTAAAATTAAAACTACCAACAGTTGCACCATTACTAAGTCTCACCGAAAGCCTCATCAATTCATCATTAAAACATTTAGCAACAATACTACCTGCATTTAAAATAAGATAAAAACATATATGAACACTGTTGAACTCCATCCACACGCGCACAAAGAGAATGGACGTGGACTCGTGCAGTTGCTCTTTGTCTCAGGATCCTAAATACAATGGAAAAAATAATTAAAAAAACATGAGAGAGCTACTTTTGCTAAAAGTTAAAGGCTCATTTTATGAATCTATATATTTTAATGAATTTTCAAAGACTTACTTATAGTTGGGTATCTACTTGAACAACGTGGGGAAGTCTCTGAGGGGATCATCTGAAATCTCACACAGACATCTCTTGCAAAACCAAGGCTTGTCGGTTGCCGGTTTTGCTCTGATTCCCACACAAGACCAGTGGAACCAATCCTCACAGGCATCGCAGCAGATCATATTTCTGCTGAAGTTATATGTCTCCTCCTTGAAGCACACGGGACATTTCCAGACCTGTTGTTGATCTGCTTCACGAATGAACGTGGAAGGTCCGGTCTCACAGCGGGGAAATATGGCTAGCTTGTACTCTGTTCCAGGCATTTTTGGAACATATTTCTTCATCTTTTCGATAAAGATGGTTTTCTTGACGAAAACTTTGCTTCCATTAGGCAGTGATGATGATGGGAGCCGGTGGAGTACAAGTGCAGGATTCAAGTGATCTTTAGTTCCACCTTGGTTTCCTGCTCTAGATGATGATGATGATGATGATGATGGCGATGACTGTCTCAAAGGAAGGGTCGCTCCGACGTCTCCTCTGTTCATATTGACAAGCTCGGATCCTGCCGTGGTCGCTGGCACTGTGGTTTCAACGGGAGGATATGGAGCAAAGCGCTGCTGTCGCCGAGAGTTGTTTTGGTAGCTTCCTCCCCCGGTTCTCATTGTAACATATGAACGAATGTTTTTTGCAGTGACACCAACTCTCTGGGTCGTGTTACGGACTCTCACAGGAGCGGAAATCCCTGAAAACAATCAATTTAATAATCTTAAATATAAATATCATGTTTATTTCTGATAAAAGCAGTTGTTGTTTTACCTGTCGCAAGTATATTGTGACCACGAGCACCCACGTAAGGGCCCGGAGGAATAGGTTCAACCCCTACCGTTTGTGAACGGTCCGGAGCAGCTACTGCCCCCGTCACTTGCTCTGAAGGTTCCCTGTAAAGTCCTTGTTCATCTAGTGTCCCTTCCACTCTGGAAGAAATCACTAACCGCCCTGTGGTTCCCTCCACCAGTCTTGAGGATATTAATAATCCCCCTGCTGCAACATCTACCACTCTATTTGACTCTGATATGCGTCCTGCTACCGGTCCCTCTGCTCTTGGAGGCGCTGATAAGCGTCCTGATGCTGCTCCCATCCTTCTTGAAGCCGCTGATACGCGTCCTGCTACCGGTCCCACTGCTCTTGAAGCCGCTGATAAGCGTCCTTCTACTACTGCCACCAACTTTGTTTTTGGACGTCCTGCTGTTCCATCCGCTACACTTGTTGATAAGCGTTGACCTTGACCAGTTGTGTCATTGGTCCCTGGTGGTGTCACCAAGCTTGCTGAAGGAAAGGGGACGGCCCTTGCACCTTCCCCTCCTCTAGGAGAATTCTGGGTTGATGTCATCCCTGTTGGAGTAGCAGCAGGCGAGTTCACGTTTTGAACAACCCCAGAAATGTTTGTCCCACTTGTATGTTGTGGAGCTTGATCTCGAGCTCCAAATTTCATCATCTTGTTCTGAATCTCAAGGATTGCATTTGGTCTCCGAGCAAGATAACCTGTAATATTGATTAAACCAAAACCAAATGCAAGTTAAAGTAAGACGGTAAATAAGTACATTCATGAGATATTTTATTTAGGTTTGATTGAGTTTGGGTTTACCTTCCAAAATCCTATCCCTCAAGGATGTCCACCTTTCCTCCTCATCAAGAACCACAGTCTCCACCCCCTCGTCGTTCCTCAACTGGGCTGCATGTTGCACAGCTCGACCTAGAGCCACCTTGTTCTCAATCTTCTTGAACAACTCTTCTGCCAAAGCAGCATCCACATCTCGGCAGTGACCACGGCTCTCACATTCGAACAGGCGGCGAATCAGTTTTTGGCACCCATTACAAAAAGGTGTTGCCTCAAAGTTACATTTCGGTGGGATAGAAACCTTTTTGAAGCAGCAATAAGCGACACAAGATTTGATGAATTTCTTCCGTTGCACTGCAACTCCTTTTCCATCCTCTCGAACGAGAAGTGGACACCAGCAAAAGGAGCAAGTGGTCTTCTTCCGCATCGGGATCTTTGCGCCACAGGGCTTCCAATTCCTCATGTTTATTGCTCTGGATGACCTTATCTCTCACCGAAGAACTGGTGAAAGGTGAACAATCCACTGGCTGGCTCGTAACTACTGAAAGAAATGTATGAACAAATATCAAATGTCAAACTCTTAACAGAAATTCAATTATCCACTATATTTAACTAAATGAAAGAATGAGAAATTAAACACAGTATATGACAGTGACAGTATCAATAAAATCTCTAGCAGCACCAAATTTAATGTTAATCACAATTAAAACTTACTTAAAGTAATTAATTATCGTCTTCTTCACGAAAAAAAGATAGGATGAGACGTGGAATTAATGAATTTGGTATATGATTGCTTATTGCAAAATGCCCATGCAGATCCAAGGAAACCAATGAATCCTAATCTTATATATAATGTACAATTCAAGCTGTGCCAGACGTACGTACGTGCGGGCATCCCTTTTCGACTAAGTCGTTGCACGATCATTTTTTTCAACTTTTTATGTGCTATATCGAAATATCTCGCAAAAATATTAGGTGTGTATTTTTTTCCTAGCCGGGGTATGTTAAGACAACTGAGCTGGGGCTACCTGAAGTTGGAACACCATAAATCGATTTACTCCTTTGTAGATTGACCAACTGACCTGAAATTTGGTATGGTAAATATTGACTCAATATATAGGGTATTTTTCTTGCTTTTTTAATTTTCGAATTTTAAGTGGGAAATTCTAAATTCAATTTTTTTGTAAACTCATGTACATAAACAATCAATAAATACTAAATAAAAACTTGGAGCCAGGTTTATTTGTTATCAAACTCAAATTGTTCATAATCTGGTAGCATACGTCGAAATAAACACATTAGAAAACAAATTAACGAAATCGGTTGAGTAAATTCTTGAGATATTTGAGTCTAAAAGTGTTTTGTCCGTTAACTATATGTTTCATTCAAACATGCCCCGACTAGAAAAAAAATACGCATTTAATATTTTTACAAGATCTTTCAATATATTACATAAAAGTTGGTTTTTAAAAAGGTCGTGCAGCGCCTTGGTCGAAAAGGGATGCTTGCACTCATATGAATTGGTAGTGCAGAGCTGGGTAACCTGAAGTTCTCAACAGCTTAAAGGACAAGTTCATTTAAGGGGGTCAGTAGTGACAACTTGACCATTCCTGAGTGCAGTCAGCGATTGGTGGTGTACAGGTTGACCGTAGTCAAATATCTTGGTTGGTGTAACTCATTAAATCATGCCACGCCCACAAACGGCTAATTTCGGCACAGCCAACGTCAACTGCACACAGGGATTGGGTTTGCTGTATATATTTATAATGATGGTTTAAATTATATTTTTGGATTTCTAGCCACTGCTTAATAATTGCTTTTGTTTTGTATTCAAAACTGTTATCCTATAGTGGTAGCCGTCGCGGTACCACTATAGGATAGTATCGTAGGAGTCAACGGTGCAATGAAATACTGATTGTTGTTTTTTGGGGGGTGATCGGGTGGATGACGATACCTTATAATAATGAACATTTAATGGTTGGGAGATACAAAAAGAGTAGTTTTCATAATGCTAGGACAGCTTCTTGCCCTTCGACCACCACATATTGGGAGAGATGAGATGGAGTCATCCGTAGGAGGACGGGCCTTCTGGTAAATTATGTAATACACAAATCACAAATCCAAAAAACACATATAGGCCACGTCACACACAGTTCCTGTTCTTAAGCCAAAGCGCTACGGTGATTGACGTAAGAGCTATCATAAAAGACTCTATGTGTAGTCCAAGTCAATGTAAAAAGGCAATGATGGCATATTTGTATATTGCAATACATAATATGATGCATATACAAAATGACGCAAAAATATATTGCATAAAACATATAATTTTACTTATAACCTACAACGTGCATGTTTTAATCAATGAAAAGGATGTGAATAGGATTATAAACATGCTACTGAACTAAATTAATAAATTAATCATTACTTACTACGGATTACGATTACGATTTACGCTGCACTACGACAAAATACATTCATTCATTCATTCACAGGTTTTCATAAGGCAAAGGCAAATTATTTTGATGATGATGATGATCAACGCTGGAAATTCTTGAGTTGGCTGAGCAGCTCGTTAGCAGCGTCTTCTGACTTGGCCCGAAGCAAGATAGGCATCCCTTTTCCTCCATTTCTACTCACATCAAAGGTCATCACGTCCTTTGCTGATTTCTTCTCAAGTGGAAGAGTCTTCTGGAGCAGGATATTGAGAAGCAAAGTTCCCAAATTGTTATCAGCTCGAATGAGCAGTTGATACTTGCCCTCAGAGAGAAACTTGATGTAGAGGGTACCCACTCCTTTGTCCTTGTATTGACCTCCTGTCAACCCGAATACTTTACATCTGAAATACATAATGAAAAGACGAAACATTAGTAAAAATAAACAATCAATTTTAATCATTCTTTTGTCTTGTTAATTATGAATTACGATGAAATATTCTAGGAATATATTGAATTATAACTTCTCAATGTCTCACCTCATTGAATAAACTGAATCCTCCTCAATGACCGGAATCACTTCATTCTTTGGAGGCTCCTCATCATTCTTATCATTTTCCTCCTGACCTTGACCTTGATCTTCTGCTTTGGATTCAGCTGGGTGGGATTTCTGAGCCCAGGAATTAGCTGTACGTGTAATTGTTGTTGGTGGAGGTTTCGAGAAGGTGAATGAAGCTCCAGTGGGAGGATCACTGCTACCACTACCAGCTAGGTGTCCTCCAAATAAAACGGGTAGTAGTCCAAAGACAGGAGCTGAAGCCAGAGGTGGTGAAGGAGGGTTCAAAACATTTGCAAATACAGCAGGCCTTGGTGGTGATGCTGAAAATGCATTTGAATTGGGTTCGGACGGCTCTTGTTTCCGAGCAGGAGCCAAAGGAAAAGGTGTATATCTTCCCCTGGCAGTGGAGGAGGGTTGTGGCGGTGGTGGAGCAGTAAACATATGAGTTGATCTTGATACCAATGGTTTGGTGATGGCGATGGATGGTGGAATGGAAGCAAAGGTCGATGTCACGACTGGTGATGATGATGATGATGATTTTAGTTTAGAGCTGGATGAAACTGAAGAGGTGAAAAAGGAGAAATAAAAGCATTATCCACGCCACAAACTTGAAAGACAAACTATTTTTTTTTAAAATTATTTGCATCACAATATATAAATGGGTGATTCACCTTTATTATTGTTATCATCCTCCTCAGTAACAGCAATCTCCAACTCCAAATCGTTTGTTGAAGTGACGTATGTCCGCTCAAACTCATCCCAAAACTCCCCCAAATCCTTCAAAGAGAATGAAGATGATGATGAGCGTGCAACTCCTCCTCGCTTGTGTCCCCTTTCCACAAGGGCTCGAGAATAAAACAGATATTCTTTTATTAATGGAACCAAGCTCCCTCCCGAATTCTTGAAGAGTTCAACTTGACAATCGGTCATGAAAGCGTTGTTCAGTCGCCGCATCTCCAAAATGTACTCGGTCTCGGCATCCTTTTTAACTTCAGATGATGATGAGTGAGAAGATGAGCCTGTTCCGCAATTAGCCATTGTTGATTGATGATTGTGCTAAGATTCTTCAATTTAACCACTCCAACCTTTATATCACTGATTTCGCTACAAATGTCAAATTAATTACAAGTAGTTTCCCGTGCAACTGAGATTGACAGCTAGAATCACTTTTATTATCACTTGTTTTTATATGATTTGTTGATCCTCTCCTCTTTTTTGTTGTTGTTTTTAATCAACCTCACGTCTCACGTCATATGACTTCCAGTCACACAACCAATCAGAGCAAAAGCTCAAGTATGCATAATACCCTTCACATCACTTCAGAGAGCGAGTCATTGAGTTTGAATGGGCGTAATCTAATGTAATACTGTAGTATGGACATAATAAACGAAATCTCATGCTTAATGCGGGCATTGTGAGACGAGCGGAATGTTAAATCATAGTAAAATATGATGTGTTGTGTAGTTGTGTTGATAGTTTCACGACAAGTTGGTTTCGGCTGAGCTGATATGATATGAAGCTGACTCAGCAATATTTGAACAATTTGTTTACTTTTTAAAACTTAACTTTTAATTTCAAAACCTGAAGCCTGAAACCTCTCTCGATCGAATCGATCACCCTAATCGAAATCTAACTGTGAATTTGACCCCTTTTGTTTTTCCAAGCTTCTGCTTGTGCTTATCTTCAAAGTTTTCAGTCTCCCCATCAAATCAAATCAAATCAAGGAGAGGAAATCTCTCAAATCTCATTCTTGCATTGGTTTTGACTTTGACTAAAAACTGGATAAAATGGCAAGAGTGAGTAAACCAGCGTATTTTTGTTCATCTTCTGTGTGTAGTTTGCTTTCGAACGTTAACGTTGTTGATATCTGATGATTCATTTTTATAATTTATTATTAGTTTGACAGTTTGCAGGTACAGTCAGTGACGACCTTGAGCTCAATTCTTGTTTATTATCATTTTATTTTGTAGCTTGAGAGTGGCCCTGATCCTAGCTTGCACAGAGAAAGTGGAGGTGGTGGTGATGGTGATGGGGACGAAGGAGGTGAGAAGAAGGAGAACAACCTAGCCCCGACGACCCCAAAACCAAAAGAGAGTCCAAAGAAGAAGGTCAAGGACAAGAAGAAGGTTCCAGTCGTCAAGGAAGACAAGTCAGTAGTAGTATCATCAGCAGGAGCCCAACGTGAGCGTGTTGATGATGATGATAATAATCAGATCGCTCCTCTCGCTTCCACTTCTACACTCTTCCCCTTTGGGAATGTGGAAGGACCGATTCCAAATATGGCAGGTCATTTGACTTCCCTCATCATAAATGCGATTGCTGTAAGTAAATTCGCATACTACTGTAGAGACTTGAATCGAGTTCAAAACAGCGAGAACTCAACAGAAGAAGGAGGTCCTGTCGCCTCTACTTCTACCTTCCCATCTAATGGACATTCTCCTCAGTCTCAGGTGGTCGTCGTCAACAAGGTGGAGAGTGGGAGTGATGATACTCTCTCCGCATCTGAACGACCTGTTACGGAGGAGAGTAATTCCACTTCCCCTGAGCGTCCTCCAGTCCCAGTCAAAGATCATCAATTCCAGCAGCGTGCGGTCAAGGTGTCCAGAAAGAAAGGAAAGCATGGGGTACGTTCACGTTCACCTTCTACATAAACTTGTCTCCTTTGCCAAATAAAAATAATAATAATCAATATAATAACACGTTAGCCATATAAGTGTGTGGCATGAGCTCTCAGTGAGTTAACATGGGAGCGGATGACTATCTGTGTTAACGTAAATACAGTACTGACAAGGGGCACCCAACATTACGTTCATACAAAATGCAGACTTTTTAGTAATGTTTTAATTATCATTTAGTAATTGGTGCTACCATAACTACACAAATCATGCATAAAAAAACATTAAATTTTATGTAAAAAAATTATAACGTTGGATATGGATGACATTTTCCATCATCACAGCGCGAACCATTGAGTGAATCTCACAAAAGATACTGATCTCAACAAAGACATAACGTTGTCGCCTGTTTTCTTCACAACCCAACCACATTTGTTTACTTTTTTTAAAGATTGCGTGCTCAACAAAAGATCCTTCCGCATTAAAATTTAAGGTTGATTTTTTTGGATGGGAGGTGGAGGGGTATTAAATGTTGAATTTCAGGCAAAATGAAGTGTAAGTTGTTGGATGCTGAAAGGATAATTGAATGAATGAATGAATGAATAAACTTAATTGTTTCTGAGTATCAGTCATCATACAATGTTGATCGTTGTTGTGATTATGAAGTGTGGAGAAGGATAGTGAAATGTTAAATTCTATTTTTTAAACTGCCTGAGTTAGTGGTTTCATAAAATGAAATTTTTTAACTGCATTGATCAGTCTGGCGTAGTATAGGTGTTGCAACTCAATCGATTATTGGAGAAGCGATGATTTAACTACGCATTAGATTGAAAGGCGATGAATTAAAATGTTTAAGAGAACATTGATATTCACCAGGTTAGGTAACTGTTAGTTAATGGGTAGGGCGAAGAATTTTACCCACTTTGAAAACGGTGTAGTATGATACGTATCGATTAGTGGAGTTGGAAAGGAGTGCACAGGTGCAATCAATTAATGTTTTTAAGGAAAATAAAGCGTCAATTGTTGGAATAGTGATTATGTCGATTGTTGTGACGTACTTTATGTACTTAAATGTTGGTTGTTTTGAAGATACTCAAATTTTGATTGATTGTTGGAGGAAAGTAATTTAATTTGGGAATTGACATCATAAGAAAATCATACGTTCTCAATAAATGTAAATAAATTCTACATTCTAAGAGGCACACCTGTGCCACCTCAAGTGTGCCTGTTCCCTTCCGGATATTCGTCAGGTTAGGTAACTGTTAGTTAATGACAAAAATTCAACAGCCTTTGAAGTCAGGATAAGAGGAATTTAATCACGTTGAACAATGGTGGTAGGGAGAGGAATTTTACCCACTTTGAAAAGCGATTAGTATGCTAGAGGAAGAGAAACTGTGAACTATATTAGTTAGCGGAGTGGGGAGGGAGTTTTTAACTCCAAGGGAGTTAACAGGCTTTTCTTGTAAAATAATAATTGACTTTGTTCTGTGATCCTAGCGACGTGAGAAAGTTCAAGCGGCTCGAGAATTGGATGGCCACCGGGCTGAGGAGGATATTGATAAAATAGTCGAGTTTGTTGAGCGAAAGGAGATTTCTTCCGAGGATCCTGCTCCTGCTGAGGAGAAGCCAAAAAAGAGAAAGAAGAAAGGGGGAAGGAGGAAGAACAAGACCCGTCTCTCAACCTCTTCCTCACCTGAACCGTGTGCTTTCACTCCACCACCGACTCCTCCAGGAACAGTTGAAGTGGTAGATGAAGAGCTCGAGAACACCACCACCCCTCCAGACTCGCTTATTGCTTTCGCCGAGAAAGCCGGCTTCAAGCTAAATGTCCAGTATGGAGAGGCAGCCAAAGGAGGAGGTGTTGATATCAATGACAACGTCATCAAAACTCGGAACCTCAAGGATAAGCCTCTGGCTCTTGTGAAGGAAACGAGCGCTGCTGCTGCTGATGATGAGGTAACTTTGGAAGGTACCACCGACTCCGGAACCGGTTACAAGATGACTCTTGTCGACTTCAACAACTTCCCAACTGACGAAAAACAGCAGGCATTCTCTATGGAAGAACTGGATCATGCTGTGAGGATGATAAATCGACGTGAGTGATGGGATAAATACTTTGAAAGTAGATGATATTATTATCAAATCATTAGTTGATTTTTTCTTGTATATCTTTACTCCTTTTTATCAAGTACATTTTTATTACAGGTGCTGAGGAATTGAAGAGAATGGCTCGAGAGGGAATGATCACCTCCAAGTTCATCTAAACAATCAATGCTGCTGCTCTGCTACACTATCAATAACTTTATACTATAATCAATGTGTCAATATCAATAATTTTAAGTATTTTGGTTTTTTATCTGTTGTTGACAACGTTTTGAGGTAACTTTAAGGTTGATTTAATGTGATGTCGGATGTTATCAGTCAATTAATCAAGTCAAGGATGTGAATTCTATTCTCTATCTTGAGCTTTAGAACGGGTGCGGTGCAATGCACAACATGAAACGTTGTGTTTGTGTTTGAAATCAATCGTCTTTTTAAAAATAATATATTATATTATGCAATCAATATGCAATATGCAAACAAATTATATTAACTGTCACAATATCAGTTTTACTAGCTAGTTAAAGATTTATTAAGTCTCCAATATTGATTTTTAATTAAGTAAATAGTTGTAAAAGTGTGTTGTTGTTTTTTTGGAAGAATAAAACAATTGTTTAATATTATAATATGAATGATGAAGCGGCGGCGGTTTCGCATGTTCTTGTCTTATCCTAAAGAGAGTTAAAAAACAAGAGAAAAAGTTAGAATATATTCGTTTGTCCTTTTAATTGTAAAAAAATCAAGCTTATCATCTCATCTTACATTTTTATGGAGCAGCAGTATCAGTGGGCTTCTCCTTCTTCTTAAACAACTTGGGGAACTCCTTGTAAGCATCCTCCTGAAAGAGTTGATAAATGCATCGCTTACAAAACCAGGGACGACCCTTTGGCGACTCCCACTTGAGGCCAACACATCTCCAGTGGAACCAGTTGTCACAGGCGTCACAGCAAACCATATTCAGCTTGGGTCTCCTCGTCTCCTCTCCAAGACAAGCGGGACATTTCCAGAACTGTACGTTGTTATTAGTATAGGTGGCCTTAACTGACATCGCAACTTGATAAGGCATTTTGTAGTCCTTGGCCTGCATGATGGGAACATACTTCTTCATCTGCTGATAAAGTTGGGGGTTCCTCACCACAGGGATTTTGAGAGAAGGTGAGGGTATGAGAGATGGTTTCTTGTCAGATTTACTTGGCTGTTGCTGTTGACGAAGAAGATTACGAGCAGCCTCAGCATTTGAAGCTGTAGTTGATGGTGAAGAAGGGGTTTCCTTTCTCAACGGAAGAGGATGAGGATGAGGACCTTGTCCTCCTGGTAAAGAAAGTAAATCATTATTTAAATATCCATTTTATATCATTAAATATCTTAGAATAGGCTAGAGAAGAATGTAAGCTGACCTTTGTCAACGACAGCGTCGGCAACGGTAGCTCCCACAGCGAGTCTTACAGGATTACTCCGTTCTTGGAAGCGGTGAAGGGATGGAGATGGAAACAAAAGAGTCCTGTTACGAAGCCTTCGCGTAACCATATAAAACGCTGGAATATAAAATAAAAGACAATTATATACTTGATTATTATACCTTTTCATTTTCATTTCAATTTGTGAGGTGGTTTCCTAATAACAGTTGCAAAATTGAGTTTACCTGAACCACGAGGAGGCAAAGGATTATTATTGCTAGTTGCTCTCGACTTCGATTTCATCCCTCCTCCTCCTCTTTGGGAGGATGTAACAGGGGCGAGATTTTGAGGTAGATGGGCTCCTGGAACTTGAACTACTTGACTCAAAGATTTCACGTTTGCTACAATTACTGAAGCTGACAGAGACAGAGTGGCTGATAAATCTCCTGAAGCCTCCTGACCTCGACCTGCTCCATCTTCCACCCCCTTTTCTGATGACCTTCCTGAACAAACTGCTCTGTCCACCTCTCGTCTTAAAGGGGGTAAACGTAGAAAGTTTGGATTTTCAACTATAACAGAAGCTCTAATAGCGTTTTGAAAGATATGTTGGCGTTGGGGACTGACAATCCGACCCATCAGTGGGGTCTCTTCGTCATTCAACTTCCCCTCTCCATTATCCAACTGCTGATGGTGGTGATAAGCTGCAATAGATAATGAAAACAAAACAATGAGGTAGGTTATCGATTCAAAATATCAAGTTGGTAGTGGTGGTTTGCAACTTGATAATAGTAAGAAACGGTTTTTACTGTACCCTGAGGAGCCTCCATCCTAAAGAATCTTGTTGTTTACTTTTACTTTTAAGTGCATATAGTCAGGTCCAGACCAAGTCAAGTCAAGTGAGGAGCATTTTGCAAAACAACAGAAATATTTGCAAATTTGCAATTCCTGCCTTCCGTAGATTTACATAAAATGTAAAAGTCTTTGGCACAGCTTAGATGGCAGAGGTTGTTGGTACTCTCAGAATGTGCTCAGAGCTCACGTAGGTATTTCAATGTGGAACAAAGTCAAATGAATATCAAAGCCAAACAAACATGACATGACAGATCGCTGAAAGCTACTACTAGTTAGCAGATTTGTTACAAGGTCAAAGGTCTGTCAATAATGATCCCTACATGACATGAAATTTATATAAAGGGAAATAAATATGGAAAAAAAACTTCCAGGACTCGTATAGCTTCAGATCTGGCTGGAATTGTCATTTTAATTTTACAAAAATATCAAGTAAATTTAAATAGTGATAAAAACCAGCAACAATAACCACAGTTTATGCTTCTAAAACTACTTAACTAATATTTATTTCACATGCAAAAGTAAATCTACGATAAAAATATCAGAATGTGACTAGCTAAGAACATCAAGAGATACAGTTTGACTAAAAAAGACAATACATTATATTTAATTGTGAAAAGATAAAGATGATGATGACGAACAAACAGAGTCAAAGTGTTATTATGGTGAGAGTTCCAATGGTCGGTCATCAGTCATCGTTGGCATAAAGTCAATTGGCTTTGGCTTCACTCTCGAACAATTTTGGAAACACTTCCGCCGGATAAATAAACACTTTCGAAATACATCCTTTACAAAACCAAGGATGAAAAATCGCATCAGTTTTTTTGATACCGACACAGCCACAATGGGCCCAAACTTTACAAATGTTGCATTGAATCATATCCTTTCGAACAATGACCTCCTCCTCTGGTTGCTCACAAACTCGACAATACCAAAGTATAAAAACTCGTTTTCCCTTAGTAAATTTGCGGGGAGGAGAGGGTCTTGAGAACATGATGGAGTAATTCTCGCCAGGCATCGTTGGTCCGTATTCCCTCATGATTTCATAGAGATCCTCATAAATCCACTGATTAATCAGGGGAGGGGATGATGAACGGTTTCGAACTTTTGATCTTCTCACGTTTTCGGCTCCTCTCCATTTTCCCATTATGATGATAGCCCAGATCGTGGATAGGATACAAAACTGTATAAAATTGAGAAATTTTAACCAGTAAAAACCCTCCACCTAAAAATAAAGAGCACAATTATTTTTATGCATGAGAACAGGAGGACATTTGATGAGTAAAAAATAAAATTTGTTTTTGTTGTAATTTGTTAAAAATACAATATGAACTTGAGTAATTATTCTTACCATCATGATCTGATGAGAGATAGACACTTGATTGGATCACTGGATAACAAGGGGCTGCTTAAATATGATTAAAAGTGATGGTTTTTCACAGGATAATAAAATATTATGTGTTTTAGGCGGTATAAAGCCAAAGCAAATGCTTCATAGCACATTTCCTTGCATGAGGAGGTTTTTGTCCAGAAGTGCTTGGCGCAGGTACACTCACTGGAAGCCACGAGATACTTTCCATACCTTTTCTCATGTGTGGTCTTCTCACCTGTGGTGAGGTGACGTTGCGCTGCTCTATTATTGCTTTTGGATAGAAAAGCAATAAGCTGATGATGATGATGATGATGGTAGCATACGCTGTTCGCTGTTCTTTCTTCACTCGCTTGGCTTGATGTGGTCAGGTATGTTTTTGTGGTTGAACAAAGCCAAAACCAAACAACGTAAATGTAAAAGAATATCTACATCTAGAAGCCGCATAAATATCCATTCATTAGCTCTTTGGCTCTTACTCATCCTCAGTTTAATTGTACAAATATAAACTAGAAACGTGACCAAAACTATGAACAGAGGAAAAGATATATTAAATGACAATAACTTGTAATAATAATAATTAATTGTAAAAATAATCATGATAATTATGATGACGAATGAACCAAAAGAGCCAAAGTCCTTGGGCGAAAGTTTCATAGGTCGATTCTCGTCCTCCAAATCCAATCGCATGGTTTTGGTGTCGACGCCGCCTAAAGAAATAAAATGACATAACAAATCGAACTGAGCTACCTTTTCAAAGTCAATTGAGGGATGAGAACATCACGATAAATAATATGCAACACAAAATATTCACTTTTACCTTGATTTTGATTAGGGTCGACTTTGAAACTGGGCATATCCTCATTACTTTTCCTTTGGGGTTACAGGAAACTGCGGGCGCTGAGATCATCCTGTAGTTTTTGCCTGGCATTGTTGCAGTGTATTTTCTCAACTGCAATCATTGAATGAAATTGAGCTGCTACCACTGGCCGCTGCTGCTGCTGTGGTTGAAGAACGAGAAGCTGATGATGCTGATATCTCAACACTTCCAACATTTTTTGAAATAGTTGGTTGTTTGGAAGCTTCCTGTTCTTGTTTCTTTTTCTCAGCTCTCACTTTTCCCATCTTGTCGAATGCCTTAACGCCTTGACGGTAGAATTGAAATAGAGTTCCGTGCAGCATAAAGAACAACAACTCACATCAGTCAGTCAAAGGAAAGGCACATGGCATGGAACGTGGGGCTTTGTTCAAGGGCTTCCCTCAGGTACACTTCGCTAGAGGGTACGAGCCTTCCGATTCCATGAATTTGATATCTTCTCTATTATATAATAGGGGATGCTGTGCTGTTATTCCTTGGCCTTGGGAACAAAGCAACAATGAAACAAGAAAGAAAAATCATAGCATATTATAGTAACAGTTGAGACTTGGGATTTCAGATGCAAAAAAATCTAGCAATTAAAATAAAACATGCTTTCAGAAACCATCTCTATCTTTAGCTCTAGCTCATCATATCATAAATTTATTGTTTTACAAATAGCTACAAAATCTGCATCATTATCATGTGACTATACTACATAATTTAGTTTTGAAACTGATGAGGATGAGGATGGCTAAGAGCATAAGTTCTCAAGTTCCAAAGGACGGTTCTCCAAAGGTCACCTGAAAAGAAACAAAATGATAAAATGATCAGAAACCAAACCACTTAAGTTTAAAGTATCTCAATTTTTTAGCAAAGACGATTGAAATGAGAACGGTTTCTTAGCTTGTGAAATACTCACAATTATTACTTGCCATTTTCCTCTTCCGCAAACAATTTTGGGAACTCTTTGGCCGGATTGGGAAAGGCCTTGCACACACAAATTTTGCAGAACCAAGGATGATTTTTCTTGTCCTTGTCGGTCACTCCAACGCATGAGCAATGCGCCCAGACTTCACAGGCGTTGCAACGGATCATGTCCTTGCAAACCACCTCATTCTCCCTTCCCCTGCACACTGGACAAATCCAAACTTGCTCTCCTCTGGAGTTGTGAAGAGTAATAGGTCCAGACGTCATTCTGTAGACTTTGCCCGGCATTGTTGCTGCGTACTTTCTCATGATTTCAGTCAGAGTCATTTGACTCCACTGAGAAAATGATGAGGGTTCTGAACAAGCCTCATCTTCCACTAACACCTCCGTTTCAGTGCTTGAGCTGCTACAGGCGACAGTACAAACTGAAGAGGGGGATGGAGGAGTTGGAGTTGCTGGTGAACTTGGTTTGCTAAACATACCTCCCATCTCTGCAGCCAATTCTTGCTCAGACATTCCTTGTTGGTGACATTGAAAAAATAAAAGTAAAAGCGTTTTTTAAAGCTAAGAAGCTTTTAGTTTTTTAATAAAAGAATGTACTGGTCCTGACTTACCCACCAATATCCCGTTTTTAACGATGCTCTGCACCCTCTGGACTTCTCAACCTCTCTTATTATAATTTATAACAATAATAATAATGGTTTTTAATATCTATCACAATCTACTGTAAGAGAAAGACACTGAACACTACTCCAGACTCTTCAAAATATGATGCTCAGTTTTGATAGAATTTATGTAGTGATGAATTTCTGGATAGAATTTATGTAAGCAGTAGTAATGGATTGGGTGAGTGTAATACATAGAGGTAGTGGATAGAATCATGCTTATAATATATTATATAATGTGTTGTATTGTGATGTTATATAATGGATATCACACGTCTGCTCATTCTCATGGCGTTTGCCCAACCAAGTTCTCCGCTCAAGCTCACTGACTGGATGCCACGAGACTCTATATACCTAGTTCGCATTGTAAAGTGCTGTGGTGAGGTGTGAGGTGACGCTACGCTGATCTGATATTGCTTGAGAACAAAGCAATGCAAAAACATAATAGCAACACTTTAGGCTTGAGACCAGACCAGGTATGTGTATGCATAATTTTCATGCGTGAGGAGTTGTGATGGGATATTTTTTGCTGATGAATGGCTCAGTAAATACAAACAAGTGTACGTGAAGCATTTTTACCCGTTAGCTCGTATTAAATAGTTTTAAATGGTTTAGGTGCCGAAAGTCTTCTAGGCATTACGTATCTAATAGCACAGATGGCCAGGACACCAGCTCCTTTGTGGTTGGTGTTATTATGGACCTTTAGGTCCATATTATGATCATTCTGTGTGTCGTGCAGTGCGTCGTCAGTTGTCCGTCTGTCCGTGGGTAGGATAACTTTTGAACGGGTTAACTTTTTGAAATTCTGATTCTAGTAATCGATAGCTAAGGTCAAAAATGATTTTAAGGTGCTGAGATAGGCATAATCGCTTATCGTGAACTGGGTCAAAGGTCAAGGTCAAATATTTTTTAATAGGAAGGTAGAGGTTGTGATAACATCAAAACGAAGCTAATGGTGAGAATAAGATCAGTGATACTGTTTTCAAAAGTTTTGGATAAGACCCAGCGTGACCTATGAACTTGATAAGATTAAACTTTTAGGGGTTTCTTGGAAAAACAGCTTCAGGAGGTATTATGATATGGTCAAAAATACTTTCTGCATGAAACTATGGATGCAATACATTAAAATGATGCTACTGCTGAGAGCAGATCAGTGATCCTATTTTCGACATTTTTGATAACCTCAGCGTGACCCTTGACACAAGCCACACGATTTCAGATAAGATAAGCCCGTAGGTCCATGATTACATCTTGAATTGTCGAGCTTATTTATGTATTTGATAGCATAGACAGAGGCAGCAGGACATGAACTCATTTATTTAAGACTACAAATTTGCTTGCTTAGGTAGTCCACTGGCTCTTTTATGGCGTTATGTTTCTATGGAAACGGTTAAGTGAAATTAAACGTCAAACAAAATGAAGTTAGATTTTTTCGACTTCGACTTGCTTCCTATTAACGAACATTTTACAATGTCTTTTTCTACTTTTACTCTTATTTTCACTTAACAGTTTTCGCTGGTGCATAACTTCCAGCTTTATTTAAAATTAAAACTCTGCAAATCATTTTTACAATATCATCTTTACTGTGGCATCAAGCCTTGTAGTACTCCTTGATGATCAAGGAGTACTACATAGTTACAATTACTAAACACAATTTTATTTCATTCTTTGAGGTGCATTTCAATCATCAGCAAATATTTGATTTTTTATTCCCGTTAGCCTTATTAATTTCTGCACTTTTGCATAATATATAACATGTACATATGGTGAAATTGTGTTAAATAAAGGTGCTTTCGGTTGTATTATTTTTGAAAAACTATACCATTCTATCTTCTACCAATTAAATTTAAAAAAAATACTACTTCAATCTATTCCCCTCGCTCCAGTCTCAATTGGGAGCAGCCACTTTTGCTCGTAACAGAAAGTAGTAATTCCTCTTTCTTTACAACAGCTTCAAACGCAACCTTTTCTCCGTTTTCATAGGTGTTTTTCCCATTTATCTTTGCTCCTTCTACAGTGTACACGGACTACAAGTTATAAAATGTTTAGTTAATTCGTCGCACATCCAAAAACAAACTGCAGGCTTTTACAACTTGAAAATATTTACATACTTTGCATTTCCTTCCAGTTATGGCATGATCTTTCTCAAATTCCTGACCAGACACGAAATCACTACCTTCAAGCATCATGTCCCCAATCCAAACGGTTATGTGGTATTTTGGGTGTCCTTTATTGTACAAAGCCACTTTCATTCTTTTAGCAGCAACCTTAGCTCCAAGGGACTGAATCTGCTCATCCGTCAAGCCTAAAAAATTTAAATCTCCAATGAACTTGCAAGTTTTAAACTTTTACTTGGGTTTCGGTTCACTTTTACCTTTATCTTTAGCATGATGCTTTTGCTTTTCAAAATCATAATCTTTCAGGATATAAAAGATTTTCTCTGGGATTTCCTTTAGGTCAGACACTAAAAATTGTTGAAATATTTTAGGAAAATGAATAGTAATGAAATCTTATATTAAAAATAAGTAGATGCAGTCTACCATGACGTTCAGCTTCCCAACACTCGACAGTATTATCCTTCAAAAATAACAATGAAACAAGAATCATTGGAATTCCTACGTGAACCCCAATCAAAAATTGTGCAGACATTCGTGACATTGCTAAAATTCAATTAACATCAATTGTGAAAATATATATATTTTGTGTGTGTTACGCACACACGCAGTCATCCAATGATATGATGTCAGTTGCTTAATTGTCCCATTCATATTCATGTGATCGTAAAAGAAACCAATAAAACTTTTACCGTATTTTACTTCCTGCTTATGCCCGTAGATCTTTGATCTTTGGGTTTGGATAAATTGAACATAAATTTTTAAAAGGAAAATTATATTGTTATTACTTAATTTACAAGCGCATCTTTTACAATGATACGATATGATGAACGAGATTCATTAAAGATGCACCATGATTTTATAAGTGATTGTGATAGGATAAGAGATGAAGGGATGAAGATATTTTTGTCTTAAACAAATTGAAAATTCTAATGTTTTACTATTACCTACCTACATACCTACATATACTTATGACATACTTTTTTTAAGACCAGCAAAGATACCAATAGCAATAGATAACTATTTTTTGCTACTTAAATGGCTTCTTGTTTCCTATGTATGAAAATGTATATAATACTCTCCTCTTTTCGTCTTGTGCAAACAATATCCATATCTATTCGTTTCAACTTATGTGTAAGTTTACCTAATGTATAAGTTTTATTGCTCTTTGTATCTGGCTGGTATTAAAAAAGTATGTCATACATCCGTATATGTACGTATGTGAGAGCAATATGTACATTTTTATACCTAAGAAACAAGGAGTCTTATACGATCAGGATATTTTCATACCAAAGAACGAGCAGATATTCAAGTTCAAGGCGTTTTCATAGAGAAGGGCTGATTTGAGTGCGTATGTATTTTCCTTTGCTTGTGCTTATCAGCTGATGCGTGCATTTAAGCTTTTTAAACATGTAGTCGATAGAGCTTTTCTTTGTGAACAAAGTGTGCAAGTTTTAAGTTTCAAAGATGGTTCGTGTGCCCTTTAAAAAAATTGGCAAGTGTGGAGCTCACCGCCCGTGTCGCACAGAAGTCCAAAAACGAGTTTAAATTTGGCAAAAAAAAGATACGGATTTTCTTCAAAATGGAGGATTTCAAAGAGAATACAACCAAAACATGGGTAAAAAAGCCTAGAGAATCCTATGGACATGAAATTACGGTCCAAAGTGGTCGTGCCCCCAAGATAATGACGCCAAAGTAGACAGTGGCTGTGAAACGCCTGTATCAGCGACACCCCTCAACTTCAGGAGGGCTAGTGGCCAAGAAATTAAAAATTAATGAGGAAACTTTACAGCATATTAAAGTTCGGAAACTGGGGATCAGTTTCAGCACAAAAAAGAGCACATCTTAGGAAATCAGTTTGCAGAGGGCGACATTTAAGAAATGTGAACCATTGCTGTGCAAAAATTTGTCAAGAAAAATTGTCATTATGGACGATGAAAAATATGTCATCCAGGACAATTCCCAGACTCCAGCTCGGCAATATTTTAATTGCACAGACTCTAAACTTGTTGCCATAACTCAAAAAATAGAAGATTCGTCCAAATTTTCGAAGCTAAACCTAGTTTGGCAGGCTATGGACCAATTTGGAACATTTTCGAAGCCCTTCATATCTCGGGGCACCATGACCTCAAAAATGTACTTATGATAGTGCTTCAAGAATATTCTGATTCTCTACATCCAGGAGCACATTTCAGTGACCAAAGTCGTCTTCTGGTAGGATTTGGCTTCGATTTATAATCAAAAGGACGTGTTGATATTTTTTCGAGAAAATGTGTCTTGGGTAGGGAAACACGAGAACCCACCCCACGCACCCCAACTGCGTCCCATAGAAAAATTTCGGGAGCTGTGGAAGAGCCACTACCGTATCCTATCTGAAATGCCCACGACCCTTCGCCAATTCCATAATCTCTAGGGGAAACCGGCTTCGGAAGTTGCAAAGTCTTCCGGCGTGATCCTCATGAAACGATTGAAGAAAAAGATAAGCCCCGAGGTCAATTTTGGTTCAAATTCCTTAATCTTTACGAAGTTTTAAAGCTTATTAAATTTGCTACAAACCTGCTGTAGTTGATTTTGTTGTTACTGCTTTTACTTAAAATAAAATGCATTTACATTATTTTACGCACTCAAATCAGCCATTCTCTAACCTTCACTGTTTTTTGTTTATCAAACTTGTTTAACCAACGCTTTACTCTTGTTATATGCACGTAACAAGCAAGTACGAAGGGATTATCAGAAACATCCGGTCAACTTTGATAACGATTATCTCAAGGAGGACTTCCTCAAATACAATGATCTGCATATCCTCTGAAAGATAAAGATTATGGCTTTTGAGTGATGGGTTGCTTGTAGTAGCAGTCATTTACTTTGTAGAGTTAGAGCTGGAAACATAGACCAGAATGTTTTTTACGAAGCAAGATATTCGAGCGCAGGTTAAACTGCATTTTTCGAAGGGCCTTTCTTCGTACTTAATTAGAAAGGAGCTTCAAAAGGATGGTGCTGATCCATTGCCCGCTCGATCAACTATTATTGAGTATCGTATGTACATAATATACTGTGAGAGACGCCGAATCGCGAGTTGGGGTCTCACGTGATAAATTGACAGTTTATAAATTAAAAAAGGATATCTCATGATTATGTGGTGGTGATGTCAGTAATTTTGTTTGAAAAAATCCCTGAAAATTAGTTCTTACTTTATAAAAAATGCAATTCTTGTGAACTTTGCAAGAAAAGCTGTGGTCACTTGCTTGCAGTCATGCTAGCAAGTCTGAGAATAATCCGTGACTCTAAGGGACTGAGTTGATTTCTACTTTTAACATAGTAAAAACTATAGTAGTAGTATAGAGTATTGTAATTATGCATGTTCATTTTACAAGCTTTTTAAAAATTCGTGTGCAGTTTCTGTATGCAAAGACGCATATATTATACTCAAGTTGGCCGGCAGTTTTTGGTGGACGTGCTCATTGCAATCGCATTTTGTTTGAGAAGAATATAGTAAGCTGAGCAAGTTAAACAGAGTTTTCTATAAGCAGGACAAAGGTATACATTAGTATGACGTGTGCATGCCCATTTCACTTCAATTTTATATTATGAAAAGTGTGAGTATGCATTAATATTAGCAGATTACAGCTCTTGATGATGATTTTGACTAGCTTCTGTCAATCCTCTATACATGAAAGGGAGCGTGTATATTATACACAAGTTTGCTCTCAGTTTTTTGTGGACCATGACCATATCATTCATTCATCCATCCATCCATCCATCCATCCAAGAAGACAAAAAAACAGTAGGAAAGAGTATGCTTCTATTATTGCAACTATTGAGTAGGTCAGGGTATATTGCTTCACATACATAAACAGCCAACGCTAGCTGGCTGAAGTCTTGAGTGTGGGACAAGGTATTCAATATTCATATTACATAAAAGTATGTCTTGCAGTTCACTTTGGGTAGGCCAGCTTCTGGCATACGTCTGATCAGTTTCTACTTTTATATAGTGAAAAGGAAGTATTGCATACAACCATTTCACAAGCAAGCATAGTAGATTGGAAAGTATATTCGATGTGGAATGAACTTTGGTTATTGCATAGTGTTAGGACGTCATTTGGTTTGGTACAACTTGATTTTGACTTTACTTTTTCATATAGTATGAAAAGTGTGAGCTTTAAAATACAGCAGCATTTACTTAGCTCTTGATGAAGATTTTGACAAGTTTCTTGTCATACTTACGAAAGTGGATCATGACTTGTGCTTATATGGATTTATCATGGGTTTCTTGTTCTCGTACTTTGTACTTGATGCCACATAAAGCTTCGTTCACAATTGATATGTCTGATAAACAGCAGCAACAACTGATATTGAGCAGGTCAGGTCTTGGAGTTTACTTTATTTAGGTCAGAAATGCGCTGATTTCTACTATTTTTACACATATATATGAAAGTTTAATATTACGTTTAAAACCAAAATAGTTTTAGTGGTTAATCATTGCGAAAGTATTGTGATTTTTCAAAGATCTTCTAGGCTTTTGGAATCAGCTTTCCTTCCTAGAAGCTACCTTCCCTTTTCCTCCTCCACCACTCTGATTGAATAGAAGTATTCAGGTTAGAGTTGAGAGGGGAAGATAAGTTAGAACAACATGAGAATTACTGAGTGAGAGAAGAAGACACGGAAATGTGCTTCGCCTAGAATTTTGTGGCCAAAGGCTTTGTGTAAAGTTAGCACACAATATTTCACTCATCATCATTAACTGTAAACGGAACCAATTAAATTCTTAAAACAAATCAAAAGTCAATTCTATGCTAATTTTATGCGCACAGAATATTCATATTTTACAACTTAATTGAATATTATGTATAATTTTTTAAACATTCAAGCAAGTGAATAGTTGTATATATCTTGCATAAAAAAATATTTTTGCGTCCACTTTAATTCACGAGATTGGAAGTGAATATTTTTCTGCTCTAAAATGTAAAATGTTACAACGCTGGGGGATTTGTAACGGTTCGATTCAGTCAAAGCAATTCAGACGTTGAAGCAACGTATCTCACTTTACCCTGATCTACATGAATTTGATTAGTGAAACAATGATTCTGAGTTAATTTTCTTCGCTAAAACAGGTCATCATTATTGTCGCTTCTTCTTGAAAAGTCCCGTGAGTCAAGGTTAGGAAAACACGTTAAACTTGAATATCTGCTCTTTCTTTGGTATAAAAATATCCTTATCTTAAAAGGCTCCTTGTTTCTTGTAGCTTGATTCAATGTGAATAAAGATGTGTTTGGTTGGGAGATACCGCTTTTAGAATCCCAACTGACACTGACTTAATTTAACTACGTACTTTGTCGTAAGTTTTGTATGGAATCGGGTTCATATGATTTTTAGAAGAAAATTGCATCCTATAAACAAAAGCAGGTCAGAGAAATTAGCCGAGGAGGAGGTCAAGCTATCTTTTCACCTTGACATGATGATTGGTGGTGACATTTTCTTGTCAACAAATGACAATAATATGGGTAAAAAATATGCATTTTTCTTAATCTTTCATTTTAAAGCAAACGTTGCATCACCGGCGCAAATATGTAAATGTAGCATACAATTCTGTTAAGAAAGCTTGCTTTCCACCATCAACACCACCGTAAAATGTTGACGTTTTTCGTAAACTTTGATTTGAGTGAATTTAAAAGGATAGCAGGATGCGAAAAGTTTTAAAGCAGTACCTACTTATTACGAAAAATTTACTTGTGGCGAGTTTTATACATGACGTAATTAATTAATTAGATGATGTGTTTGATATGTGGTGGAGGAAACTGGCAGCAGGTGACAACTAGGCAAGAGTTCATTTTAATAGTTTAAACTCTTCCCATTTGGAATACTGATCAGTTTCAATACCTTTATCATAAAGTTACAGTTTGCCCCTGAAATTATTATGCTTTTAAAGGTATTTGTAAACATGATGAGATGTATTTCCAAGTAAATAAAATCTCACTGTCATACTTTTAAAAGTCAGCTTATTTACTATTACTATTTACACACTTATCTTGTTTTTGAACTGATTATAATTCGTAAATAGGCACCACCATGGGAAAATACTAAATATTTTATGTAATCTTTTATCTATCTATGAAATCTATGAAAGAATGAAGTTTATGGTGATATTCTGCTGAAGTTAAAATTAAATGTAGAAATCAACATCAACTCATCCCATTTCCAGGCCAGATCTAGCCAAATGCCCACCAAAAGACATACTTTTATCTACTCAACATCGCCGTTGCTGCTGGCATCAAATCAGATATCAAGTTCTGATTGAGGTGACTGACATATAAAAATGCAAAAGTTTTATTTCAATCTGGATAACTTAACACTATCTCAGAGTTTAGAAAATTTAATTTATGATCTTGCTAAATGAATGTCGTTAATGGGTGGATATTGCCCTAAATTTGCTTCACTCGACTCCGCTTTGCTTTATTTTACGGGAACCGTAGACGCCATTGCTGGTCTATTATAATATTATCGTAACTGCAGAAGCAATTGCATCAGAAATTTTAATAAAAAAGGTCGCTATTCCAACTCGCCTTAACAAACAGACCCATAATAGTTCATGTTAGAAATGCTGGGGAATTCGTATACTTGAACAACTCCAACTTTTTTGGCTGTATAAAATGTAAGGGTTCATCAAATTTTCAAAGGTTACAGTTGAGACCCGTCTCCAAAAAAGGCAATCGCATTATGATGTTATGATTTACATTGTAGGTAGATGTTGGAGTTGGGGTATGAAGGAGTGAGAAACCTGTTTCCTAACCTCAATACTCATATTTAGTCAGATTGGTGGAGGAGAAAAAGGGAAAGGGGCTACTAAGAAGCAGCTCATTCTAAAAGCCTAACTTCTTTGCACCTCCAATATTTTCGCAACTATGAACCACTAAAACTATTTATGGTTCCTAAAGGCAGTCATTTAACTTAGCGCATCAAAAAGCCCTTTAAGCCTTGAAGTTTTGACATGATTATAAATGGGCTGGTGCCGAAATGATCATTGCAAACTCTACCAAACGTGAATTATGAAAAATAACTCGACCGATAGGAGCTTCATACATTTGTTACAAGTTCGCTCATATATTAATATTTAATCTTTCGCCTTATGTTTTTGAAATCATTATAATTCATAAATTGCCAGAATCATGGCAAGCTTTAAAATATTTACTGACAACCAGAAAACTATCAGGAAATATTGGACTGTCAAGTACTTTATGGGAGAATCCACTTCCACATCAAGAGATAAAAAGGACTCAGAAAAGAATGGGTAGCAGCCACTAGACCGCAGAGTTTATTGAAAGTGAAACGGATTGCCATCACACTAAAGTTCGCGTCACTAGCTCTTTTTATTAGATTTAGCTGGCGGATTTTGCTTGGATGAGATCCCGTAAGCAATGACAGGAAGAGATGTCGCCTATCAGCAAGCCTATAAAAAATATTTAAGTGGAATAAGTATTCGTTCACGCTTTAATATATATTATAAATATTTATAATAGTTGACAGCGATTAGTATTTACTCATGACATAAAAATATATAAGAGATTTACCTATGAATATAACCAGGTTCTGATAGACACTAACTGCGGACGAGGCTATGAATGGAGGAGCCAGAACCAATCATACATATTCTTCAGGCGTCTGTGAACATCCTTCAAGGCAGGCTGAGGAGCGTTTTGTTCTGGGAATGCTCCTGAACGTATTTCAAGTGGAGGGGAACTTGTTTAGTGCGATCGGTTGGGCCTCCTTCCCACCCATTTTTAGCAAGTTCCAGATTGAAGCCACGTGTAGATTTGAATGCCAGACGTTGGCTGCTTCTTTACTAACTGTAACAATAATCTTCTACAGCGGAACTGTACCAAACCTGAAGCAGAAATTAACATTAATGAGCGAATAATAACATTAGTAACCTCCAGCAATAATATTTTGATCTCCATTTATATAACCGATAGCATCCATCAGCATTTATACCACTAAAGAATGCATAAAGGACTAAGGATTCGTACGGATATTACAACAATTAAGGTGTTTTCTTCTTTGTGCCAGCCCCTTGGATCGCATGGTCAACCTAACGAGCCAAAAACGTCTCTCTTGGAATGAAAAATGAGCTCGTGAGAAGAGCCCAAAATCGGAAAGGACTGCTGCCGTTGGATTCGTCTTAAAAATTCTGCAAACACAAAATATTGGGATGCGGATAAATTAATAATTTAATAATTAAGTGTGGCATACAATTACATGGGTAATTACATTTACTGCGTAATTTTAAATTCTGCTTTACATTTTTGTGCAGTTTGGTTGCAGAGTATGTCACAAGCATTATATAGCAGTTACATCCGGAATCAAAATCTTCAAATGGCTTCAATCTGGAACTGTTACAAATGGATGGGAAGGAGGCAGGACCGATTGTCGAAACAAGTTCCCCTCGACTCGAAATACTTTGGGGAGTTATTCCCAGGACAAAACGCTCCGCACCTGCCTTGGAGAATACCCACAGACGCCTTAAGAATATTTATGATTGGTTCCTGGCTCCTCTATTCGCAGCCTCATCAGCAGAAGATGACTATCAGGACTTGGTTCTGTACATTGACAAATATCTTATTATTATATCTTCTAATCTTTTTTTATATAGGTTGTAGGTAATATAATACATAGTAAAACATAAATGAATAATAATTATTTTCAACTTACATATTTATACACTCGCCGAAAAGCATTATTAATCGTTTCCAACCTTTACTTGCGTGATCACTTTGAATCTAAATGGGCCACTTAAACCTAGTAAAAAGAACTGGTGACAGAAACTTTTGCATGAAGGCACTTCCTGTCACTTTCAATAAACTCTGCGGTGTGGTGTCTGCTACACTTTCTTTTGGGAATCCTTTTTTTCCGTCAATCTGGAGGAGAATTCTCGCTTAGTGTTTGACAATTCAATAAATCCTGCTACTATTCTGGTGGTCAGGAAATGGTTTAAGCTTGACATGATTCTGACAGTTTAAGAATTAAGATGATTTCAAAAACATAAGGCAAGTGAGTAAATATTAATTAATTACTAATGAATAAGTGAAAAATAAAGAAAACATAGCTGTCTTCCACTACTTTAGGAAATGGAGAGAGTCGGTTACGATTCACACAAGTTGTGATGATGATTGAGTAGATTTTGGGATGACGTGGCAGTAGAGGAGTATGGAATGACAAAAAGCATGCTCAGCTTCATCTCCTGCTTGGATGAGTAGCTGAGTACAGAGTATATATGCTATATATTGAATTGCTTTTATATAAGAGTATCTTAAACATATATCATCCGCAGTTTTTTAAGCAATGATATAAATTATATGGGAGCATATATCGCATCGGAGGAAGAACAGCAAGCGCCACCTTTAAGCACTGAAAATGTACTGTAAGTTTGAGAAATGAACAACGGAGTCTCGAGTCGTAGAGCTAGCAGGTTTTCGGAGCTTGTCGTGAACAACTTGTGGTGGAAGATCCAAGGATAACTGCACAAGCATGCTCCTTTTACGTATGTATGAAAAGAAACTAGTCAAAATCTTCATCAAGAGCTATTCAATCATATACTAACCAAAGTTCATTCCACAACAAATATACTTTCTAACCAACTATACGTAATATTGACAGAAATGAGCTTGCTTGTGAAATAGTCATATGCAATACTTCCTTTTCTATATAGAAAAGTAGAAACAGGCGGGACGTATGCCAGAGCCTGGTTTAACCAAAGTAAACCGCAAAAAACTTTTATATAGGATAAAATATTGAATATCTCGTTCCACACTCAAGACTCAAGCCAGCTTTCTTTGCCTGTGTGTATGTGTGTGAAACAATATTCCCTGATCACCTCAACAGTTGCAAAAATAGGAGCTCACTTGCATTTCACTCTTTGTTTTTTGTCCTGCTAAAAACTGAGGGCCAACTTGTGTATAATATGCATGCTCCTTTTATGTATGTAGCACCTTCATCCCATTGCCAGGCCAGACCTAAGCAAATGCAAACCAAAAGACGTAATTTTCTCATAGTATACTAATATTATTGAATAGCTCATCATTCATCATCTACAAACTCAAACCAGCTTGCTAGGTAACTGTGAAAAACAATGCTATTCCCGAGGAAGAATACAATCAACATGCACATAAAATTGAAAAGCTCACTGTAAACCCCAAGTGGAGCCTAAATCTAGAAGCCTAAGAAACACATCTCCTTCATAATTATTATTAATGACTTTTATTTGAGCAGATTTGACGAGGAAAAAAATTTGTGAGTCGGTTATTGAGTGAATGGAACTGTTCCACCTATTCTTGAAGCAGCACATAAACTCGATAGAAACAACAATATATTGTCTGTGTTCCCAATGGTAATCATTAAGTGTCAAGGTTATGAAAACGCCTTGAACTTGAATATCTGTTCTTTGTTTGGTATAAAAATATCCTTATCGTAAAAGGCTGCTTGCTTCTTACCATTCAAAAAATATGTATATACTTCTCGACTACTTCTTCGCTTAACTGGCTCCTAGTTTCTTAGGTATAAAAATGTACATAGCGCTCCCCTCCCGATATCTCTTTAGTCCAAAATTACAATTTTATACCGCAACACTTGTTGACTGACAGACCGATTGTTAAAACGTGCCAGAACTTTATTTTTGAAAGAAAAATAAATTTATGCAGAAATATACGCTTATGTAGATTATTTAAACACGTGGGACAACCAACCTTCGTTGTTATATTTTGTATTAAGATTTACTAAACAAGCTTTGTAATATTTCAACCAAAAATTATGAAATTATCGACGTTGTGTTACAATAAAAACAAAAACAAATTTTAGGAAAGATGTAAAGGGATTTCTCTGTGCCCAGTCAGTTTAGGTAGTAAAGCAACAAGCAAGCGGAGCAAGAAATATATATTGCGATTAGCTATGGCATTTGCACGGTATTCAGCATCAGTGCACCTCAAAAACACTAGTAGAGCAGCAGCAACATCCTAAGTTTTGGAACAAATCAAAGCCCTAAGCTCAAGCAAACGCAATGGGATAATATATTGCTGACTAGCTGTAATGTAGTATAATCTTGAAGTAAAATACAACAATGCTTGTTGGAGGAAAGCTCTCCGCAACTCGTTTGTTTTCCTTTCATTTCATTGTATCCTGTATTTCCGCACTCATTATAATAAAGACATAAGTGGCCTTTAGCATTCATAAAGAAAAGCAAAGGGGAGTTGAGTGAAGCTAATTTAAGGCAATAACAATAAAATGCTCGCATCCGTCTATTAACGACATCTTAAAACAATTGCGAATTGGAATATGGTATATATACATATTCTCAGTCTCCTTCCCACAGAATATACGTCTTGAGGATATACCTGCCTGTTACCTTGTCATATAATTTCTTATCTTCGGATAAAGGTTTCTTGTCCTTTCAAAATCAGTCTCGAAAAGTAAGAAACAACCTTAGTTAAAATGAATCTGGTTAAAAGGGCAGATTTTCTCATTCGCTTCCTACTTGGCTCATCCTCTGCATTTCGTAAATCTAGTTCCTTATCACCGAGGGACGTTTTCAGCTACCAAATATATTTTTCAAAATTAATGTACAATTAAAATGGAGGCTTATCAATTTCACAAAGCATTACAACAAAGCTTAATGAAAAAAGGCTGATTCTCCAAAAAGTCTAACCTTGTTTTACAGTGAGCTTTACAATTTTGTGTGCATGTTGATTGTAATCTTTCTCGGGAACTGCATATTCTTTTTCACATATACTAATCTTGCTGGCTTGAGTTTGTAAATGATGAGCTATTCAATAATATTATTACACTATGAGAAACGTGTAACTTTTGGTTTGCACTGGCCTGGGAATGGGATGAGTTGATGTTGATTTCTACTTTTACTATATTGTAAAAACTATAGTAGTAGTAGTATAGAGTATTGAAACTATGCATTATGCATGATCATATTGCAAGCTCTTTAAAAATTCGTTTCTATATGCAAGGAAATGTACATTATACACAAATTGGCCTGTAGTTTTTAACGGATGATGATAATATTATTTGCTCACTGCAACTTCATTTTGTTGAGAACTATAGAGTGAGCTGAGCAAACTAACAGAGACTTGTTTCAGCAAGACAAGCATACTATGAAGGGTGTACGCTTTTAACTTGGTCTGCGGTGCGCACTTTGATTTCGCATTCGTTTCTATATCATGAGAAGTGTGAGTATTTATAGTATAAATTTTATACCTCAACATTTAGCTGTTTATAGCTCTTGTTGATTATTTTGACTAGCTTCTGCCAATCCTACACACATACGTACATACATACTTAGGAGCATGTATATTATATACAAGTTGGCTCTCAGTTTTTGGTGGATGATGACTTGATCTTTCATCACTCCGACACGACCAAAAAAAGCAAGTATGCTGCTATAATTGCAATTGCAACAGGTCAGGGAATATTGATTCACACAAAGCCAAAGCTCGGTGGCTTGAGTGTGGGACGGGACGAGATATTCAATATTTTATCCTATATAAAAGTATATCTTGTGGTTTACTTTGGTTAAACCAAACTCTGGCATACGCCACGTCACTTTCTATTCTTCTATAGTGATAGTGAAAGAGAGTATTGCGTGTTTCACAAGTACGCTCATTTCTGTCAATGTTATGTACAACTACATTCCACTATGAACTCCGTCGCTTAAATAATCCCAGAATTACAATACTCATGCTCGCTAGCACGGCTAGCATACTCAACAGAACTGCAACTTGATCAATTAGCTTCAGATACATTTCATTTTTAATATGAGCAAATAAATCAAAGACCATCATGCCATCCATTGTAGTCGAATTTGTACTATATCAAATGTATCATTTGCTCATCTTCACGACGCCAAACGACATCCACCGAAAATAAACGAGCTCAAAGACTCATTAGTCCATTCCTCATCGGGATATGATTGCCACCAATCACGGCTTTACACGACCCTGCAGAAAATCATTTAAACAACATTCTTGTGGCGCTTGCTGTTCTTCCACCGATGCGATACATGCTCCCATATAATTTATATCATTGCTTAAGAAACTGCGGATGATATATCATACATGTATATGATAGTATAATATCAAAGCAATTCGCATATTCACGGATATACCAAAAAGGCCATACCACCAATATACAATACAATAATACTTTTTCTTTATACTCTGTACTCTCTGCCACGTCATCCCAAAATCTGCTCATTCACCATCACACCTTGTGTTAATCCTATTGATTTTCTCACTTTCTCCACTTCCTAAATTAGTTGAAGTCTTCCACGTCTTCTTTTTTTCTAATTTATTAATTAGTAACTAGTGTTCAGCCCTTTCTCTCGTTTTTGAACATTTGATAACTCGTTAACTGCCAGAATCATGGGAAACTTTCAAACATTTCCTGACCACCTGAATACTAGCAGCATTTATTGAATTGTCAAGTACCAAGTGAGAATCCAGATAAAAAGAATTCCCAAAAGAAAGGGTAGCGGACACCACACCACAGAGAAAACTTCCTGTCACCAGATCTTTTTACCAGATTAAATTTGTTCATTTTGCTTCAAAGTGATCACGTAAATAAAGAGAGGAAAATATTAATAATGCTTTTCGGCCAGTGTATAAATATGTAAGTTGAAAATCGTTATTATTTGCTCATGTTTTAGTATGTATTATATTACGTACAACCTACGTAACAGACTAGAAAATGTAATAAGACATTTGCCAATGTACAGAACCAGTTTTTTGATACTCATCAACTGCTGATGAGGCTGTGAATAAAGGAGCCAGGAACCAATCATATATGTTCTTCAGGCGTCTGTGGGCATCATTTGAGGCAGTGTGAGAATCGTCTTGTCTTTGGAAAAGTCCCACAATTATTTTGAGTCGACAGCATCTTGTTTGTAGTAACGGCTCGCGTATCCTTCACAACCAGTTGTCGCAGATCAATATTGAAGCCACGATCCTCTCCAGCCAAACTGTACAAAAAATGTAAGGCAGAAATTCAAATTATACAGTGAATGTAGTTACCCATGTAATTGTATGCCACACTTGATAATTAAATTTTTATTTTATTCACATCCCAATATTTTGTGTTTGCAGAATTTTGAAGACGGCCTTGCAACCAACGCCAACACAGCCCGATTTGAGGGCTCTTCTCACGAGATCATTTTTCACTCCAAGAGAGAAGTAATTGGCACGTCAGGTGCACCATGCGAGGGGTTGGCACAGATGAGAAAAAACACCTTACTAATTGTAATATACATACGATTATTTAGTCCTTTATGAATTCTTTAGGAACTGTTTTCGGTTATATAAATGAAGATCAAAATATTATTGCTGGAGGTTATTAATATAATTATTCGCTGATTAATTTTAATTTCTGCTGTAGGTTTGGTACAGTTACGCGGTAGAAGATTGATCTTACAGTCAGTAAAAAAACAGCCACGTCTGGCATCCAAATCTACACGTGGCTTCAATCTGGAACTGCGACAAATGGGTGAGAAGGATGCGCGAGCAGTTCCTACAAACAAGTTGCTGTGGACTCGAAATAATTGCTGGTCTTTTCCAAGGACAAGACGCTTCTCACACTTCCTCAAAGGATGCCCACAGATGCCTGAAGAACATATATGATTGGTACAGGCCCCTTCATTCACAGCCTCATCCGTAGTTGATGGGTATCAGAACCTGGTTCTATTTATAGGTACATCTCTTACACCTTTTTATGACATTTATGAGTAAAGAATAATTGCTGCAGCTATTATAATATTTCTAATATATATTAACACGTAAATGAATACTTATTCCACTTAAATATTTATTTATAGGCTTGCTGATCTCTTCCTGCCTTCCTTTGTTTGCGGGGTCTCATCGAAGTAACATGGGCCGGTCAAATCTAATAAAAAGAGCTGGAACCGGAAGCTTGCTTTCTTACTTACCGGAGTCCTTTTTATCTCTTGATCTGGAAGTAGGTTCAGTCTTAGTTATTGACAATTCAATACTTCCTGCTCTTTTTCTGGTTGTCAGTAAATATTTTAAAGCTTGCCATGATTCTGGCAGTTTACGAACTAAATTAAGTTAAAAATTATAAGGCAAGTGAGTAAATATTAATAAATGAGCTAACTTCTAAAAAACGCATGAAGCTCCGTTCTTGTCGGTTGAGTTTACTAATGTTCTTTTTTCATAATTCACGTTTGATGTATTTTGAAATCATAATTTCGTCACCAGCCTGTTTTTGACCATGTAAAAACTACAAAATTTGAAGTTCTCTTTGTTGCATTAAGTTAAAGGACTGCCCTTTTAAGATATTGCAAATGGTTCAGGTTATTTCCACATTGAGGGATTTGCTTGTGAAGTGGTTTTTCATTAAATAATTTTAGTATCTAGGAGAAAATCTCTCCAGGTTTTTTAGAAATACATTTAAAATCATAATGGTTTAGGGGTTAAAAGGTGCGAAAGCATTGTAGTTTTGCAAAGAGGTTAGGCTTTTAGAATGAGCTCCTTCTTAGTAGCCACTTTCCCTTTTCCTCCTCCACCACTCTGACTGACTAAATAGAATAGTAATATACACTATTCATGAATGACCATATTACAACCTCCTTAAAAATCCGTTTCTGTATGCAAAGAAATGTATATTATACTCGAATTAGACAGCAGTTTTTGGTGGATGGTGATAATCTGGTAATGTTATTTGCTCATTGCAATTTCATTTTGTTTGAGAAGTATAGAGTGATGTGATGTGAGCATACTAAAACAGAGTTTGCTTTCAGCAGGACAAAGTTATACATTCTTATGTCAATATCGCTTCAATTTTATATCATGAAAAGTGTGACATAAATCAACATTAAGCTATTTACAGCTCTTGATGATTATTTTAATTAGCTTCTTTCTACCAATCCTACATAAATTCATAGGAGCATGTATATTATACACAAGTTGGCTCTCAGTTTTTGGTGGATCATGACTTGATCTTACATCCATCCAATACGCCAAAAACAGTAGAAATGAAAGAATGCAAGGCCTGTATGCTGCTATTATTACAACAGTTGAGCAGGTCAGGGATATTCATTCACACAAATACACAGCCAAAGCTAGCAGGCAAAAGTCTTGAGTATGGGACAAGGTATTCAATATTTTATCTTATATAAAAGTATGTCTTGTGGTTTATTTTGGTTAAGCCAGGATCTGGCATACTTCTCGTTACTTTCTACTTTTCTATAGTGAAAAGGAAGTATTGCATAATATGATCATTTCACAAGTACGCTCCTTTCTGTCAATCTTATGTACAACTACATTTCACTTTGAACTTCGTCGCTTTAATAATCTCAGAACTACAATAATATGCAAGCACGGCTAGCATATTAAATAGAACTGCGACTTGACCAATTAGCTTGAGATATATTTCATTTTTAACATGAGCAAATAAATCAAAGACCATCATGCCATCCCTTAGAGGTCTCATGTACTTTATCCAATGGCGTGATAATTGCCTACCAATCACAGCTTTACACGACTCTGCAGAAAATCACAAACAGTATGCTTTTCCTGTGCTTGGTGTTCTTCATCCTTTGCGATACATGCTCCGATATAACTTATATTATTGCAGAGAATGTGGATAATGTATATATATGTATATGATAGTAAATATAAAAGCAATTCGCTATATAGTATATCCACGAAATATATACAATACAATAATACTTGTGCTGTGCTGTACACTCCTCTACACTACCACGTACTCGCCAAATCTACTCACTCATTCACTACCAGAATTTGTGTGAATCGTATTGATTTTCTTTTTCTCTTCATTTCCTAAATTAGTGCAAGTCTTCCACGTCTTCTTTATTTCTAATTTATTAATTAGTAACTAGTGTTCAGTCCTTTCTCTTGTTTTTTAACATTTGATAAATCGTTGTCATTAGCGGCCAGATTCATGGCAAACTTTAAAACATTTCCTGACCACCAGAATAGTAGCACAGGATTTATTGAATAGTCAAGTACTACGGGAGAATCCACTTGCAGATTAAAATGATCCCAAAAGAAAGGGTAGCAGCCAAGCCACCACAACGCAGAGTTTCTTGAAAGTGACAGGGAGTGCCTTGAGGCTAAAGTTTCTGTCACAAACTCCTTTTGCTAGATTAAATTGGACTGTTTTGCTTCAAAGTGATCACATAAATACAGAGAGGAAAAGATTAATAATGCTTTTTGGCGAATCTATAAATATGTAAGTTGACAATAATTATAATTCACTCATGTTTTAGTATGTAATTATATTACCTATATGCGTAACAGACTAGAGGATATAATAAGAGATTTTCCAATGTACAGAACCTAGTCCAGATACTCATCAAGTACGGATGGAGCTGTAAATAAAGGAGCCAGGAACGAATCATAAATATTCTTCAGGCTTTTGTGGACACCCTCCAAGGCACGCTGAGGAGCCTTTTGTTCTAGGAATACTCCTGAAAATATTTCAAGTTGGGGGCAACTTGTTTGTAGGAACTGCTAGCTCCTCCTTCTCAACCATTTGCAGGTCCAGATTTGCAGATTTTGATGACAAACGTGGTGGCTGGCTCCTATATCACCAATAGTGACGCCTTCTGCAGTCAAACTCTACTAAATGTAAAGCCAAAATTAAAATTACGCATTGAATGTAATCAGCATTATTTACCCATGTAATTCTATGCCAAACTTAATAATAACATTTTTAATTGATGCATATTTCATTGTTTTCTGCTTGCAGAATTTTTAAGACGAATCCAACGGCTGCCTGAGATCATTTTTTCAGTCCAAGAGGGGCATTCCATTCCATTTTGGCTCGTCGGATTGACCTTGCTATCGGAGGGGCTGGCACAGATGAGAAAACACCTTAATTATTGTAATATACATTAGATTCTTTAACCCTTTAGCAGGGTAGGAACATGTAAAAACATATTATGGAAAAACAAAATGGAGAAAACATGTATTTACATGGAGAAAAGAAAATTCTTTTCTCCATGGATAAATGTTTTTACATGGAAAAATGGATAAATGCTGCTGGACTAATCAAAAACTCAGAAATAACACTCTGGTGAGATACGACTTCACTTATTTTGTCGAGCGTTGTGTTCTTTCATATTTTCTATAGTTGAGAATATACATAATACTGCGTCAATACTCGCTGAAACTTATAGTTATCGTTAGTATAATTTAATCACCCTATCTTTGAAAATAAATTCGTTTGGAAACTGCTAAAAGTTATGATGGAGTATCTTAAAAATCACTGAAAAGGAGTTCAGTCTTGCTACTCCGAGTATAAATGTGCATTTTAAAAGTATTATATCCATTGTAGAGTGTCTAAAACATGCGAACGGAGTTTTTCCATGTATACAAGTATTTCCATGTTTTTTCCATGTTTTTATTATTTTTTACATGGAAATATGGAGAAAAGCTTTTCTCCATGTTTTTATCCAACCCTGCCCTTTAGTGACATAAATTCTGTGGACTTTATCGTAGAGATCAATATAACATTTCTGGAGGTTATTAATGTTATTATTCACTGATTAATTTTAATTTCTGCTTCAGGTTTGGTAGAGTTCGGCTGCAGAAGGAGTTACTATCAGTGATATAGCAGCCAGCCTCGCCTGACATCCAAATCAGCAAGTGGCTTCAATCAGGACCTGTTAAAAATTGGTGGGAAGGATGCGCGAGTAGTTTCAACAAACGGATTCCGCTCGACTCCAAATACGCTTTCAGGAACTTTTTCCAGGACAAGACGTTCCTCACCGATGATGAAAGATGCCGACAGACGACTGAAGAAAATATATGATTGGCTTATGGTCCCTCTATTCACATCCTGATCAGCAGTTGATGGGATCTGGTTCTATTTAAAGGTAGGTAGATCTCTTACACATTTTTATTTCATGAGTAAATACTAATTGCTGCCAACTATTATAATATTTATAGTACACATAATATATTAAAACGTGAATGAATGCTTATTCCGCTTAAATATTTATTTACAGGCTCGCAGATAGGCTACATCTCTTCCTGACATTGCTTACGGGATCTGAAGCAAAATCCGCCAGTTAAATCTAATAAAAAGAGCTGGTGACCCCAAGTTTAGTCTGATGGCAATCCGTTTCACTTTCAATAAACTCTGCGATCTAGTGGCTGCTACCCTTCCTTTTCTGAGTCTTTTTTATCTCTTGATGTGGAAGTAGATTCTCCATTAGTACTTGACATTGACAACAACACATTATTTCCTGCTAATTTTCTGGTTCTCAGTAGTAGTGAAGAATACCACCTTCAAGTATGAGTTGCTAATCTACACTCGGCCAAATAAGTAATGGAACACCTTCTGTTTTTTTGTTCGGCTGATAATACAGCGCTTATCGTATCTCAAAAATATGTTTAAAATGTATCATTAGAAAGAGAATTTTCTGGTCATCATGTAGCCTATTTAATTTTACCTCAAATCCTTCGTGGTTCGTAAAATATTTGAGACCAAATCTTTAAGTGGAAATTTAGGCAAAAAAAGTAATGGAACAAAATAGTATTTTTTCAAAAATCATAGCTTTGGTTTTTCAAAATTGGAATTAGCAGCAAGCGGGACCTCCATTTGCATCAATATCCGCTTCTAGGCGATGTGGAGGGGAATTTAAGAGATAAAAAGTGACATCCGGGGTCACACTTTCCAGGATTTTCCGATCTTTCTCTTTCAGGGCATGAATGCTAAAAAAAGACGTCTCACGAAGTCTACAGTGGATCTCCTACTAAAGATGCTCCATTGGGTTGGTATCTGGTGATTATGTTTCATTTTCAACACTTTGCGATTCTTTTCCCCCCAACAATCCTTCTTTTTTCTGGAAGTATGCTTTGGGCCGTTGCCTCGCATAAACGTAAACTTCCTCCCACGCTTCAATTTTCGAACACTTTTTGGCCAATTATGGCTTAAAATGTCGACCTTTAGGTGAGCATCCATTTTAGAGTTAATAAACTCTATGTTTCCGCGTACTTTTCCAGCCATAGACCCGCTTACCATGATACTGTATCTGAAATGCTTCACCGTTGAAACAGGTACCTATTTTAAAGCGGTTTCTGGGGCATTCTCATACCTTAGGTGATCCATCACATTAAGAAAGGTTTATTTTGGACTCGTCGCTACATATTATCGAGTTTCTGGCAATATTGGTATGAAGAAGGCCATAGAAAGCGCTCCAAACAAGATACCTGATTCCAGAGGTGAAGCATGTCAAATATAGAATCATGGTATGGTGGTCTATGGTTTGAAAATGGGTTGGAAACTTAAAGTTTATCAACTCTAAAATGGATGTTGAACTTGATGTCAAAATTGTAAGCCATAATTCGCAAAAAACTACTCGGAAATTTTAACGTTGGAAGAAGTTTACATTTATGCAAGGTAATGACCCCAAGCATACTTCCAGCAATATGAAGGATTTTCAGAGAAAATAAATTAAAGTGTTGGAATTGCCAACAAAATACCAGAAATCAACCCTTTTCAACATTCTTGGGACGAGAAAAGGTGTAGACTTCGTAATACCTCCCTCTTTCAGCATTCCAGTCCTGAAGAAGAAAGTTCGGGAAACCTGGGAAAGCGTGACCCCGGATGTCACCCAAAATCTCGTAAATTCCCCTCCACATCACCTAGAAGCTGTTATTGATGCAAACTGAGGTCCCACTTGCTGCTTATTCCAATTTTGAAACACTACAGCTACGATTTTCGGAAAACTCCCATTTTGTTCCATTACTTTTTTTGCCTAAATTTCCACTTAAAGGTTTGTTCTCAAGTATTTTACGAACCACGAAGGATTTGAGGTAAAATTAAATAGGCTACATGATCACCAGAAAATTCTCTTTCTAATGATACATTTTAAACATATTTTTGAGATACGATAAGTGCTGTATTATCAGCCGAACAAAAAAACAGAAGGTGTTCCATTACTTATTTGGCCGAGTGTATTTGATTCGCATGTGCGAATCTTGGAATCGATTTGGGGTAAACCGATGGTGCAGATTCTGATTCTGCAATTAGCTTTGCACTAGCATGTCACCAAACTGAAATTTGCAAGTTGCAGAGAAAAGGTAAAATCTTTCTGCATCCTTTTTGGTTAGGATGGGTGTGTGAAGTGGAGGTGTGAAAATACTAATTAGAGAGTTAATGATTGAACTGTCCAATTTAATTTGAGTTTGGTGTCGTTTTGTGATGAAACGATGGCGTAGATTCAGAAAAGATATCAGAAAATGACAAAAAATACTTAACAGTCGAACTAAAAACGCCAACGTCTCTTTCTCATTTTTGTCAACAACTCGTGTAATGATCTTAACAAAAACAATCTGCTAGCATGCAGAGCTAGGATCAATGCAACAGAATATCTAAATGGGAGAATACATAAAAATATGATACATGCAAGATAAGGGAAAAATCTTGAAGTCTTTCCTACGTCTGTTAACGTATCTTCATCAGTCATCAGTCCGTCGATTGCCCAGTGAACCTCCCGAGCAAGGTACTCCGCACGAGGCATGAGAATGGCCTGTAATAATTGTTCGAAGTTTACGTCTCTTACCTTGCGTAGTTAGCGTGCGAGTATATTCTTGATAAGTCCTGTTAAAAATGGTATACGTCAGGCAACTATAAATTACGAGTATTAAAATGACTGCTGACGTCACTCACATGGCCGTATGTTTTCACGCATGCCTGAAACATATCCTTTCTCTGTTTTTCGGACCGCATGGTTGCAATATGGGCTATTTTATATGCAAAGTAATCACTTCGAGGAATCTGATTTGCTACTGTAAGAATTTTTAACTTGAACTATTTGAAAGTCACTACAACTCAAAACCCAATATTTTACAGGGGGTTTGATAGGGTGCCAGCTAGCTTGCACCCTAAATTAAATCTTCCTTTGTTGGGTATTGAGTTGTAGTGACTTTCAGGTAGTTCAAGTTAAAAAACCGAAAAAAACATGTGGTTAGTAAACGCTTTAGCGGTTGCAAATGCGGTTACAATTAACGTCGGCATCCTTCATGAACCCTTGGTGGGGAATTGCCAAGGTGGAGGCGAAGAAGGAGTCAGCATACGACTCTTCGAAGGACGAGGTCGTAGTTCCGGAGGTTATGCCTACCCTCTTGGATTTGCATACGATAAAAGCCGACGAAGACGTCCGTTTTCTTATAATAGCAAATCAGATTCCCCGAAGTGATTACTTTCCGTATTAAATAGCCCATATTGTAACCATGCGATCGGAAAAACAGAGATAGGATATGTTTGAGGCTTGTCGGAAAACATATGGCCATGTGAGTGACGTCGGTAGTCACTTTAATACTTGTAATTTACAGTTGCCTGATGTATACCACTTTTAACATGATTTTTCAAGAATATACTCGCACGCTAACTGCGCTAAGCTAAGAGACGTAAACTCGAACAATTATTATAGGCCATTCTCATGCCTCGTGCGGAGTACCTTCATCGGGAGGTTCACTGGGCAATCGACGGATTGATGACTGATGAAGATACGTTAACAGACGTAGGAAAGACTTCAAGATTTTTCCATTACGGAAACTCAATAAACTTTTCTTGCATGTATCATATTTTCTCCCATTCAGATATTCTGTTGCATTGATCCTAGTTCGACTGAGAATTATTGTTTGCCTTTTGTGATTATGCCCTTTGGTACATACGTCCTGAAACAATCCTCTACTCAGTCTACTGCATTCTCCACTACTGCAAAATAATTGAGATCTAGTGTCATAATGAAGGCGTTAATTGTTTGATTTGCCCTATAGGTGTGGGGTTAGCATTCAATGGTTGTAACAGTTCCTGTGAAAACTGTCTGAAATCTGGTTGCAATTATCATTACCCTTTAAAAATTTGATTTTTTACCATGATGATATATACACGTAATTCCAAGCTAAGAAATTTTCAGAATAGGTTTTCCGATTATTTTTATTAACGCTATAAAACATTGCTCACTTATTTCTTTCCTCTCATGTTTACCCTTCATTTTATTTTTCTCTGCACTCAGATTTTCCTAAAAATGTTTCAATTAACTTCTCTACTTCACACCTATCCTAACCAAAATGGGTGCAGAAAGATTTCAGCTTTTTTCTGCAACGTGCAAATTTCGGTTTGGTGACATGCTAGCGCAAATCTAATTGTAGACTCGACCCCAAATCGACTCCAAGATTCGCACATGCGAATCAAATACATTCGCAACTCATACTTGCAGGTGGTATTTTCACTACTCTCAGTAAATAGTTTAAAGCTTCCCATAATTCTGGCAGTTTAGGAATTTAATGATTTCAAAGTTCAAAGAGCTTTTTGTTGTGTTAAGTTAAATGACTGCCCTTTTTAGATATTCCAATTTTGTCAGGTTATTTCCTTATCGGGGGATTTTTGCTTAGAAAGTTGTTCTGTAGATATAAGGAAGGGAAAGTTGTCTCCTTCAATTACATTGGTAAATCATTTATTTATGTTTCTTTAAGTGGCAAAGTGCTATATTTTCCCTCAAAATTTAATTGTAAATATATTCAATCTGTAAAACTAATGCAATAAATAATAATTTAAATGGCCGGAAAATATAAATATGTCGTTTTTTAATAGTTGGAAAAATACAAAAAACCTTGCATACATCAATACACAATCATATACCCAATTCATTGACTCCACGTCTCATCCTATCTTGTTTTCTTGAAGAAGATAATAATTAATTATTTTCAGGTGGTTTTAATTAGTGATTAACATTTGGTACTACTTGAGATACTTTTATTGATACTGCCACTGTCATATTCTGTGTTTAATATCTCATGTATATATTTAGTTAAATAAAGTTGATGGTTCAATTTCTGTCAAGAGTTTGAAATTTGATCATACATTTCTTTTTTAGTATTACGAGCCAGCCAGTGGATTGGTCACCCGTTCTTCAGTAAAAGATAAGATCAGCGCGAGGGCGAAGGACGGTGTGCCCTGGTTGCATCATCATCATCATCATTTGATATTTGATGCTGTAGATGAGCAAGTTGTTTCTTTTCAGCCAAATACTTTTGCTGCATTAGAAACATGTAGCAACTGTGACGCCACGTCAACTGAGCTGATCCTTCTTGCTGATGATTATCATGTTGTAGTTGTTGCTATGCAGGAGCAGGATAAGCTTGAGGATGAACGGTAAAAGAAGACTGTTTCGGTTGAGGGTAAGGTGGAGGAGAAAAGAACATTTATTGCTCTTGTTCTTGAACTACTTCGTAAACTTGAGGAGGTGAAGTTTGCTGCAGTACAGGAGTAGAATAACCGTGATGATAATGCTGATGTACTGGTTCAGGGTAATGCGAAGAAGGAACGAAAACGGGTTGTTGCTCAGGGAAAATATCGTACACTTCTTGAGGAGTTGGATAGTTTTTGAATGAGGCAGGTGGATAAGCTAAGCGGTGTTGATTGAAGTAGTTGTGACCTTGCCAGTACTACTTCCAGCGATTGCAGCAACTGTGGTGCTATTGCTACTGCTGGATTTTCGAGAAGTTGCTGAAACGTTCCTGCTTCCATTTCGATTTCTTTTATTCCTATTTCTTGAAGCACTTGAACTGTTACCATTTGGCCCATATTTCTTTTTTGGATTGTAAAAAGGCTTGTTAACTATGCCGACAGGAAAGCTGGATAAGAGCCACGCTCATTGTTAGCCAAAGAGATCCTCCTCTCTTCATCATTCTTGTGAGAAAATTTATGGAGCTGGAGGTTATAATGACCTCCTTTAATAAGCCGTCCACAAATGTCACAAGGAAGTGCTTCGGGAACAGGATGAGTTACATTGTGCTCCTTTAAAGCGACCAAGTTGGGAAAGGTGATGTTGCAAGGGCCACAAACGAACTGGGGCGTAGCTCGGGGTTTAAGGGGACCTGGGTTATCTACAAAAGAAATATCAATTAAAAATGATGATGAGGATGATGATGATGTATCACAAAAAAATTCATAACTCGTGAGTACAAATGCAAATATTTAATTTTTCACTCGCTTTTGTGCACATTTTGAATATGCATTTTTAACTTGTCTAAAGGCGACATTTCTTGGCTTTCCTTTACATCCTTCCTGGTCAGCTTCAGAATGGGAAGCGTAAAAGGACAAGCGCCGCATTGTAGGAACTCGTCATTCTTCGTTCTCCTCGTTCCATTGCACTTTACCATTTCAACGCCTTTGAATAACAACCTGCGTTTGCGCTCCGGAACCGTGTAAATATCTGCTGAGGTAGCGTCAACTTCCTCATCATCATCATCATTTTCAGCAGGTATTTCCTCTTTAATTTCCAACATTTGCTCCTGCAGCAGCTGAAGCAGAAGGTGCCTGATTAGCCTTGCGTTTCCTTTTCTTGGCTGCTGCTGAAGTAGAACCACGACCTCAATTTCGACTTCGATCACCAACACCTGAAGAAGAGGTTGCTGTTGACTGCACGTTTGAGATGATGAGCTTCCTCTCCTCACAGTTCCATTCGGCATCTTCGTTGTGTCCTTCATCTTCATAATTTCTGTGACTTTGTTCCTCTTCTTCCGCAGTATCGGGAGAGGAGGAGAGGTTCACATCAACCTCCTCCACCACCTCAAATTTCGCACATTCATCCACAAAATCCAGCGGATGAACTACTGAAACGTTGATTGGATTATTATCTTCACCCGTTTCAAACCCGGAGGAGCTGGGAAGTTCCCCATGAAATTGGGGGAGCCTCATCGGGTTAAAAGTTGGCTCGTTTTTGGTTCTGGTTGGATTCCTGACAATATTTGCTGTTATTTAGTTCACTTTGCCTTACAAGTTTATTTCGGTAGCCTAAAAATAATTTAAAAAAATATATACTAAAGCATAAAGGTTTTAAAGTTATCAGCTAATTTAGAGTGTCATCATTATTATTTATCCTACTTACTTTGCAATATCATGTCATAAAGACGCACAAACTTTTCTCGCTCAATATCGGAGGTTGGTCTGGAGCCAAGAATATGCCTGTCAGTAATAATCCGCTCGAGAGTTACTAACATGTTTGGCTATCTTTTCTTTGATTGTTTCCATCGTTTCTTGGAATTCCAGTAATTCTCTAATGAATTTGTCACACGAGGAACAGAATGGGAATTGGAGCTTGGTTCCGTTAGTTGGTAACTCATTGGCATTAACTTGGAGGTGGTAACACACATTTTTAAGGAGTTTATTTCGACGTGCGATTACTTCTGGGCTCTCATTTGGTAATCCTCCTTGAATAATAACGATCTTTGGACATACGAGGCAGGTTGTGCGGAGCTCATTTGAAGTTGATTGTGATGAAGATACTGCTGATGAGGAGGAGGATGATGATGATGAGCTTGAAGGGTTGTTCCATGCATCTGATAATGCTGAGTTATAGGCAGGTTGTCGGCTCTCAGCTCCGATAACACGAGCTCCAAGCACATTTATCCCACTGGCAGTTGGGCAAGAGACAGCGAATATTCTTCCTGAGTCCCCCATTTTAAAGATGGGTGGTCAAGTGGCAAGGGAAATGTCACTGTAAACTGTAAAAAATATCAACAAAAATATTTTGTACTTAGAGTAGAATCCAAAACCCATTCCACCTCTAGAATTATAATAAATTCTCTCAATCAGCACGAGAGAAATCAAATGTGTAAGTATTTTATGTGGAGAGGAACAGGCGGATAGATAAGCAAGCAAAAAGGGAGTGTTTGTTTTCAGCTAAAAAAAAGTTGGTGTTTTATATGCCTAACATTGAACAAAGACATGCATCTTCCCGTCGTGTATCTATATTGCAGCAGCAGTAGGGAATATATAGATATCTGTAGTTGGTGCTGGCTTTGGTTTGGTTGCATGCACATAAATGATGATGATGCTGTGGTTGCTGACCTGCAGTCATTTTTTTGTTCACGTGAAAACTATGTTGGAAGCCCAACCAAACCAGAAGTGCCCGCATAGAAATACAAGATCAGATCCCAGTATGATTTAATTTTGGTTTTAAATTACTCATTACTAAAAATGTGGGCAGGATAAAATATTTTCGGAAGAAAATTGAGTTATTTTTGTAAGCTAAGAGGAGGAACTCCGAAAAGAAAATTATTTATGAATGAATCAGGATATGAGAGAGAAACCAAAATTTAACTTGCGATTGACGTTCAACTTACTCATGCATCAGTTAATAGGGAATGTCTTGATTTTGATGTACTTCATACTTACCCAACAGGAAATCTTAATATTTTCACTGAAACAGGAACTAACTTAACAAACAGTTTCAGTTTAAATTTCCCTTGTTTAAAGGTTAAATAACTTGGAATAGAAAAATGAAACCAAACCACAAAGTTTCCACTCTCTCCCATTATTCTAAAAACTCGCTTTAGCACTTAAATTGATCTTATACTTCAAATTTTTATTGTAAGCTAAGCTAAAGTTACTCTTTTATTAGCGACTTCTTATTGACTTTGAATTCATTTTCATAATTTTTCGGTTTGTTAAAATATACAGTGAATCCATTTAGTTTGTACAGGTACATAAAATTCTTGTCCCATCCTTTGCATAAAGACCCAGGCCACGCCAGCAAACGGCAAGTTTGATCATAAATTTTACAAGATTAACTCAAACCCGTTACATTTTGGGTGGCAGTTTACGCAATGAATTTACTTATGTATTGTTTTCTTTAGCTGCAATTTATTTTATAAGATCACATCTCGGAGAAGTTTCCTGAATTGCCCAATGGAAATGTATTCCGGCTTCAGTTGAAATTGCTTAACTGATGGGAGTTATTGATTATAAAATAGGTGTTTGGTGATTTAAATGCGCTGGATGAGGACGAGTGTATTTGCTAGGAGAAGTGATTGCTTTCTTTGCAACCTGAATATCCTCAAGAAATTTGTAAAGCCTGTCTTGATTACAAAGATTGGGCCAACATTCTTGAAGGAATTTTCATTCCACTGCATCTTTCCACTTGCCACAAACATGTCGAAAGCTGGGTAGGTCGGACTTGTCAATAAAATTTGCCAAAATGGACAGAACCTGTAAGGAATTGAATACCTCCAATCCAAGCATTACGTCTTGTGATTCCGAATCGCCTTGAACTTGTATCCTACTTGCAGGAAAAAGGGTTTAGAATATTTTTTACAATTAAAAAAAACTGATGTAATTCAATTATTACATGATTTTAAAAAAAATGTAGCAACACAGTCAGTCAGCAAAATGCTGCCTGCTACTGCTACTTCAACAAAAAAGTCAGAATTGAGGAGCAGAGGTTCAAGACTGTATCTGTATCCATTTGTAAGGTATAAAAAAAGATATGCATACAAATAAGGATATGCTTTTCCCTATCGTGATATCCGACCGAAAGATTTTTCCCACACTATATGTTTGTTTGCAAGTCAGTCGATAGAACCAGAACACTTCATAATTTTGATCTTTCGTTTTCAGAAAGTTTGTAAGTTATGGCTAAAATTAAAGTCAAACTATTATGAGCCTACTATCGCTAGTTTATTTCAATTAAAGGGCGAGTTAGAGTATCGAGAATTTTAATTTTATTCAGTGTCTGTATAATTATATGCATTGTTGCAGACTTTTAGTCATGAAAAATCTTATGGACTGGCCTGACTGATCAATGATTTGCAGGCCAAATGTAAAAAACTTGTTCTACCAAATGTTCTATATACGCATTTGATCATGATGATTATGGTTCGATGATTTTGCATTTGCTGTAATTTTGTAGGATAAAAGGTAAAAAGCATCACTCATGGCATATTTCAAATAGTCCCATCAATTGTGATCGTGATTATGATTATGTCAGGAATTTGGGATGATATGATGTGGAAAATATTACTGTGTTGCATGGATCTGCAATAAAAGCTTCCTCAGAGGAAACGGACTACTTTTTTCAGTCTTCAGATTTCTATTTTACTAAGTAATGCAAGTTCAATACAGTCGCTCTTTGAACCAGCCAGGTGCTACACCTTCCTCGTAGTTAGTGCATCATCATGTGAAGGCGACACAGTTTGCCATAACCCGATAACCCTGAACATATTTCAGAGCGGGTCTCTCATGAAATCTCGCAGTACCATGCACTCTGTTCAGGAAAGAAATGTTCCTGGATAGTTAAAATGGACTTAGATGGACTGCAAAACACGGGATCTAAATATGCAGACATTTTTCTTTACTGCTGTTGTCAGGTTTATTTTTAAATGATTACATCACAGATCCCAAAAATTTGAACATCATGCTAAATCAATGCAGGCATACAAACTAGAAACTCAAAATTACACTGTGCTGTATTGTTAACTGTTAAAATTCATACATTTATTCATAAATTTTTTTCTTCATTAATTTGTAAAGATACATAAAGCATAGAAGTGTAATATGATTATTATTCACTACGAAATCGATAGACAGTACGTAACTACGTTTACTCAGGAAAAGGAGGGCGCCTCGTGTAAAACGACTTGGAATCATCAGCTCCCATTGATTGATACACCGATGGCTTTCAGCCTCTTGCAAACTTTCCAACACTGCATTTCCAAAAGATGATTCTTCACAGTTTCCTTGTCGTCTTGTTGTGTCGACTCCTTATCCTCACCGGTTCACGTTGGTTTAAAACCACAAAATTGCGGATGTGCATTGTATTTATAGAGGAGTAAAACCGAAGCCGAATGCAAAATACTCCATGTCAAAATTCGATTCATGGCCGGAGATATTGCATCTTTAGCGAAAAAAATAATTTGTTTGCAGGGGCGTAGGAAAATTTTGAAAATCATTTTTTACACATATAGTTGACCTTTCATCCCAGTTAGCCATTCCTATGAACTTGCCTATGTAGACCAGGTAAAAAACAATTAAGTATATGAGCATTGATGTGTAGATGCCTAAAAATAAATAAATTTTCAAATCTCTTACAATCTAAACTGTTACTTTAAGTATCTCCGTAACGTAGTATAGAATGGTACAGGTTCTAGAGCTCAAGCTTTGTAAATTTACTATATTTTTTTGCAATATTTTAAACGTATATTTCATGCCGATGTATACTTTATAAGTGGATGTCTGAAGTAGAAATCAAATAATCGCTATATTATGCCATTTTGACTGTATTGTCTAGTAGTTGATAATTCTAGCGCAAGTAGAATCCACGCATTAAAAAGACAAGCCCCCGCATCTTTACCTAACAATGAGAGAGTATATTTATCACCATCATCGGTTGGTTGAAGAGAAGGTTCGCAAGTGGGGTAATGTGATTCACCTCGGTTTTCTTACGCCGGAAATGGCTTAAGTCAGGTCTAATTTGTTGGTAGAATCCGTAATTAATTATTGTTCTTACGATTGTTATGCTAAATACCGTGTTGCAAATTGAAAACAACATTAAAACGCCTACTCTTAGTCGCTTGAAAATACTGGACATAAACAGATCCAAAAGGAAAGGCTGTGAAAATGTATTGTATGTGTGAAACATTGTGTTGGAAAGATCTGCTCACAAGCTTAGCTTGCTTAGAGTAGCCTTGCCTCTGGAGACTAGAGATGGTGACTGTACAGGTACCTTTTGTACGCCAAAAGTTTCGTGAGTCGGCCTTAGTAGTGTACTAAATTTACTTATTTATTTTCCCGTCTACTACATGAAATTAAGCTGAAGTTAAGTTTTGCATATGCATAGGTTGTATAAGATGAAGTGTGAGGTATCAAAGCATCGGAAACGAACAAAACGAGATAAAATTTCATATTTTTAGGTATGGAAAAGTAGTACAATTTAAAGAAATGTAAACTTCATTCTGCATATTTTCATTAGCTAAAATATCGTTTTATTGTAAACATTGTTTTAAAATTTACAAGAACAAAATATAAAACAAAATGAGCCGATTATTTAGTGCAAAATCCTAAAAAAATAACAGTTTTATTTTGTTTATTGTTGATTTTGCTTACAAGTCTGCTTTACTTTCCCTATGTTATGAACACACAAATAATAAGCTAAATAAAATTAAATCTTGATAAATATTGTCTTACCAATCAATCTGAGTAGTAAACTAAACGCATTTTCATAAAAAATTTTAAAATTATCATTTGAAACCACATACTTTCTATATCCTGATGTCCGACCTCGCCTATTTTATGGGCAATTGCGGGTAAATGTCACAAAAAGTCCACCTTCCTCATTCTTTCTTCCTCCACCATCTCCAATAACAGTTACCTTTTGCAACTTGCGACAAATGGCCCAACAATTCTCCCTCTCCAGAAATTCGCTAATAGTTTTTCGAGCCTGCCTATAACGACAGGATGCAGTAAAGGTTTCCCGAAAATGGAGAAAGTGGAGCTCTTCCAACGCCGGAAACTTGGGTAGAACAGTTCGGCTAAGGAGCATCACATGCATTTCCTTTTCAGGGTAGGGAAAAGCTAATGTTTTCAGGCGAGGGAATTTTACTTTAGATGTGGTCAGCTTTCCGTACACTCTTCGCAACTCCTCCATAAACGGATCTCGTTGTTGTTCTTCTTCTACTTCGTTGTCGTCATTTGCTGCTGGGATGAGGTTGCTCCAGCGCACACTTAAAAACAGGTCCACCAGCGTCTTCGAAAATTGATCAAGATATTTAAACATGTTGCAAATGTTCTCTCTCCAATCATAACCAGCACCCCCGATGCTGACACACAAACGTAAGAGGGACACTGCGGGACCATTCTGCTGCAGATTAGTTAGTGTAGGGTAGCGAAGCGTAAGTTGCTTCAAATTTGGTAGTGGAGCTGTCACCGGAGCCTGGAAGTCGTTTACGAGCTGAACCAATTGACGTGCATATGGCTCAACTAGCCATTGGCTAAATGGCGGAACCAGACGAAATCGTGACTTGACTTTGAGTCCCATTTGTACTGACTCAATCACCAAAGTTTTGAGTTGAGGAAGTGCTGGCGGGGGACCAGGTGAGGTCCATCCTTTGGTCACTGTCAAGTTTCTTATCACCAAGGCTTTTAGATTTGGAGACCTCTCCAAAATGCTCACGAGAACATCAAGATCCACAATCCATAAACGATTCAGGAACAACAATGATAGATGATGTCCAACTTTTGTAAACAAATCCATCAGGTTTATGGTTATTTGGGTCCGGAACTCGACATCACGCCAGCCATAGTTATTAAACACCACCTCCACTGCCTTCCCTGGAAATGGGTTACTTCCGTTGTAACCAATTAAAGGTGGTGGGCAAGGGATCTCATCTTTTCTCAATCCGATGGTCTGTGGGTAGAAGATTTGGACCTTTGAAAGGGGTGTTGGATCCGAGTTCCAACAAGGATTAGGAGGACACCAAGCTCTTACGGTTGACAAAAGACTCTTTTCCAAGATTTCATCTAAAAAATCCCTCCAAGTGGAGCAGACTTGACGATAAGCAATTACAGATTGGAAGGTGGAACCCCAAGACTCTTGACTCCAGTGGGATGGTCGTTCCGGATCCACTACTACTAATTCTTCCAAAGTCGACTTGAGCATCTGAAAATTACAGAAAAAATCTCATTTTGATTAGCATTCATTTTGCATCAAATATTTAAACTTAACAATGATAACTAGATGAAACGTGACCCACCTCGTTTGGAAGGTGTTCCATTTCAAGTTCAGCTTTTTCACAGGTGGTAGATTGAGATTCCTCTTCGGCCGGAAAAACTCCTTCATAATCACCTTCGCCTTCCATTCCCAATCACCAGATATTCTATTCTAGCTTCAATAATTATTGACTCTCAGTCCAGTCCTCAAATTTCGAAACCCGAGTTAAATCCAAGTTCTAAGGAAATCTTGGAATAGAAATAGAAAAGCGTTTGTATTAATTATTACCATTATTACGTCATCAATAATTTTTCCACTAATTTTGGCTACGGTTCTTTCCCTAAATTAAGGCAACAATTCACCCGCTAAGCTACCCCCAACCTAACTATTTTATATTAATTTAATGTTCTTAAACAACCAACAAATTGAACCAAGCAAGTGAGTTAAAATATAAAAAGTATGTTTCTTCCTAACCGTCAACCACCAAAGTCAACACAGAATTCAATTTTAGTTCAACTTAGAAATATTCACGAGAATGAGTAATTAACAAAACAAAAATCGCAATAATTGACAATGAATCAAGAATCAATCGCGATCCAGAATTGATAAATGAAACTGCTGCTCTTGTCTTCAGGAATGTATACGTTTGGTTTTGCTAGCAAGGCACAACATACTTGAACATACATACAACATGAAAGGACAAGAAATCAAAAGGAGTATTACAAATTTAAGTTTCGCTCGACATTCCACCTTCGCAGATTGCTCCCATTGCTCACAGTTTGTCAATGTCTCAACATAAAGCTTTTGTCTTTGTTGCAAGAATATTTATGGGTGCATTTATTTTTTATTTTTTAAAGTAAAAGAACTTTTTACTCCAAAATTATCATCTTATCATGTAGTGATAACTGTTTCTCAAAATTGAAGAGGGAAGAACTTACAACCCACCTGAAATCGCTTACGGTTCGAAGTGCCAAAAAAAATAATTTGTTTACTTCAAGCGTCCTGATTGTGGCTAAATAGGGCAGGATTGAAAATAAAATATTATTAGCAAACAAAATATTTAAGATTTATAAATTCTGTTCATAAGTGTGTAAGTTTTGTATGGTATTCGAGGTGGTTGTAATGCTGAAGGTTGATTTGTTTAATCATATCTTTGGGAAATATCCATTATCCTAATTTATTTGTTTGACTGTCTAATGTGGACTGAATTGAATAGGTTTACGCGATTTTTGATGATCTTTCTAAAGATTAATCGTTAACATCATGCCATTTCTCTATTCTACTTTAGTTTCTCCTGTAAAACGTGCATATAAAAGTCAACCAAACTAATATATTCATGCTCATTCTTTTTAACTTTTCACAGAAGACTCATTAAAAGCCAAATGACTGAATTTGTCACTCTAACTTCTGAATCTCAGTTTTCCCCTATTCATTTCATTTTTATCATATCATTTTCATCCATAGCAAGCTTTACTTTCAGTTCCATGCACAAGGCATTGGTAAAGAAAGCATATACTCATATTCTCTCCAACTCCAAGCATAAGACGACGGCGAGAGCGGTTCACAATTTTAAATTATATCTTTTTTACAAGAGCAAAATGCTCATCACATCACAACAAACCCACTAATAAGAACCACAATTGATTAAAAGGGGATTAAATTTACAACAGTAACACTAATTTACAGTACCAAAATTTTTTAATATTCACAATTTATAAAGTTTAACAAAGGTTAGTGAAAGTAATTGGAGTTTTGCCTTCCAGTGAATCATATTATTGTGTTATTGGTGTTTTTAAGATTTAAATTCTTCGTGATAATTTTTTTGTTATTTTATCCCTTGTTTTCTCAATAAATTTTAGACCAGTATAGAAATGGACGGGGTCAAGGTGAAAAGGAAGAGAACAACGTGTTCATTTTGTGTACGCTCCCTTCTTGTTCCTCAAGATGACCCACATGACCAAGTCCAACGACGAAAACTAATCAAAACCTGTTCTGATTACCGAAGTTTCGAATTGACCATCCCAATGAATTGTTCATTTGAAAAGGTTCCATTTTGTAACGGCTGCAAGAATCTACTTCGTCGTTTGTCCAATGCTTTATTAATGAAAGATGAAGCAGGTGGAGGGGCTAGCACAGCAGAAGATATTTACAAAGAGATTGAGCTCAAGGTTGCAAGCGGTCAATTTGCTTACCTGCAATTGAATGGGACTCCCCATCTTATTGATGAGCTGGAGGGCCAAAAGTGGACAGGATTGAAGGATAAAATACTTCAAGGTTAGTTGAGGCTCCTTCAAAGCTTAATATTTAAAATTTCAGTAATATAATTTCCAGAGGAAGTTATTAATATATTTTAATTTGTAATTATAGCATACATGCGGAAGCCGAATGACACCGTTAGTGAAGCTGAAGCTCAAGAGAAAAGTGATGAAAAGAGAAAAACTTGTCAACGCACCGTTTCAGCTACAGCTTCATCACAGAATGTCCCCATTCGAGTGGAAGAAGTAGGGGCTTCTTCACCCAGACTAAACACCAGTCCCAATCCTTCAGAGGTTCCAATAACTGGCAAGAAAAGGAAGGTGGCTGCTGTGGCTGTATATCGAGATGGAGTTCGAATTCGGATTTGCCCAGTGTGTAAGCAAGAAGAGGACGAAAACACTAAGGCGTTTGTGATTAGTTGTGATGGATGTGAAGACTGGTTTCACTGCTCTTGCGTCAATGTTAATCATGATTATCCAGATAATCTTCCCTGGTTTTGCAAGGCGTGCACGATTACCAGTGATTCAGGGAAGGAGAAAGTTAAGGACGAGTTTGACAATTCTTTATCTATCGTAAGTTATTGTTGAGTTCCTAAACTAGAACTTAAATGTGAACATAGAACAATTATGAGTAAAAACTTGAATATTATTCTTTCTTTTTAGCCAAGTTGTCCAAAAATCTGACTCTCTGAGCAGAGATTTGGGCTACCAACAACGTATTATTGAAATGAAGTAAAATAAATAGCCTCGGAAAATCACATTGGAGCATAAAAGTCGAGTAGTCATTCATACAATTTTACTAGCAGCATTTGTAATATATTTACATTTTTAAGTACTTATTTTCTACTTATGTACTTATGGATATACCTTTAATACAAACATACATATTAAATCGAATTCTAAATCCTAGATCAACTGTTCACAAAAATTGGCATGAGCACAATCACATACTTTTTTCTTAACTTCTCTTGAATACAATCATTTTATGCAAAAATCATTGAGAACTTAGCATTTAAAAAATGATTTTTAACTGTGAATTTGTTAGAGATTAGTACTTCCGGTTGATACGAAAACAAACTTGTTAGACCGTCACGTGAGACAAAGCTACGGATTGAATTTATTCTTAAGCTACCAAAAAACAATTCTAAATAGAATTAATGTGGACACGTGTAGAATAGTTCACAATTCGCATGTCTGCAAGCTTTTGGTTATCTTCCTAAAGCTCCTGTTTATTCAGAGCCGGATTGGAACTCTGGAGTGCAGGGAATGCAAATGCTTATCGTGCTCGCAACATCACTTGTTGAAACATGAGCATTAATAGGTCCATCAGAGTATAAAGGAGTGGTTGCGGGGTGGAATAAAAATTTTCAACTAAATCGGTGACACCTAATAGGTAACCAAACTGTATGCTTAATAAATATATTGTTTGAAATCGCTAATTTAAGTTTAAAAAATAATTTAATTATGAGAATCTATGGTGGTGCAGCTTCCCTCACTCGTTCTTGCTGCCACTTTGGCCATAATAATTGTACTCACATCTTTTTTTTGATAATGCTGCAAATGATACATGAAAGTTGGGACAGTGGAATAAAAAATGCATGGGGAAGTACGCTGGAAAACGGGGCGTTAAAGTACCTTTACCTCTTGTAAGTTATTTGTTAAGTCCCTAAACTCGAACTTAAACGTGAACATAGAACGAGGAGGATGGATTACGAACCAAGACGCACGAAGATATACGAAGGCATTTCGCGAAAGATCCGGTCAACTTTGATAACGCTTATCTCAAAGAGGACTTCCTCAAATACAATAATCTGCATATCCCCTGAAAGATAAAGATTGTGGCTTTTGAATGATGGGTTGCTTGTAGTAGCAGTCATTTGCTTTGTAGAGTTAGAGCTGGAAACGTAAACGCGAATGTTTTTTACAACGCAAGATATTCGTGCGCAGATGAAACTGCATTTTTGAAGAGCCTTTCTTCGAACTTAATTAGAAATGAGCTTCAAAAAGATGGTTTTGATCCATTGCCAGTGCGATCAACTATTATTGAGTGGTGCAAGCGATTTCGTAGTGGTGACCCATCGCTAGAAAATAAGGCAAACCCAGGATGACCTTTAAGTTTGACTGACGACAGATACGTAGCTAAAGTGAAAGCTGTTGTTGAAAAGGAAAGACGACTCCTGTTGCGAGAAATAGCAGAAAAGGTCAATATAAGTGTCATGTCAGTGTTGAGAATTCTACATTTGACTTTGGGTCTATCTCTTCGCTGTGCAAGGTCGATTCCCAAACTGCTCACACCTCAACAAACGAAATTTAGGTGCAAACGAGCCAAGATAATCTCAACCTCCTTTCTCAGGATAGAGATTTTTTCTGGGGCAAGTTGTGATTGGGGCTGAAAGTTAGCTTCATCTCTATCAGGCAGAGACTACAAGACCGTCATCACAATGGCTCCCAGCTGGTTCACAACCCCCTTTAAAGGTCATACGTAAAACGTCAAGTGCTAAACTTATGATGATCGTTTTTTGGGACCGGTTCTGAGTTTTGTTGACCGAGTTCTACCATAAGGATTCTACATTGACCAGACAAAAATATGCTGATATCTTGGCTAAGCTGAAATCAACATACATCAAGAAACGAGGTCAAAACCAATGGGATGACAGAATTTACTTATTGCATGATAATGCACCATCTCACACTTCGAAGGTCGCATAGCAAAACTACGGGACGTCGGGTTCATTCGACTTTGTCATCCTCCATACAACCGTACCCTTGCTCCATCGGACTACTTTTTGTTCCCAAAACTAAAAAATTACATGCGTGGGAGGAAGTATAATTCGGATGAACATGTCAAAAAAGTGTAATTTCATGGCTTGGACATAGAGGCCCAGCATTCTTCTCTATTGGCATCTCGGCTCTTGAAAAAAGGTGGAAAAAGTGTGTACGAGTTGGGGGAGATTATGTAGAAAAAATAAATTAAATATGTCAAGTGATTATTAAATGAGAGCAAAATAAAGTTGACCTGATGTTTCGCGAAATACCTTCGTATCATCGCAGGAGAAAGTTCAGAGGGAGCGAGCTTGTGCTTGATGCACATTGTTGAAGTATGAAAAAAAATAGCAGAATTTCAGTATTATTGTAAACCTTCGAGAATAAAAATTGAAACCTATAATGAGTGATGAACTGAAACGTAATTACGTTTCGGATAGGAGTTGTCAAATGCTGAACATTTAAATGAAATTATTTAATTACATTTGGAATACACTGGATTACCTTATAAAAGCCTGTTTCAACATGTGCTCGCTAACAAATATTGTTTTGCAAAACAATGAAAACTTTAACCTCATCACAACACAGTTTTCATTACAATTGATTGGCCACACAAAATGCAATAAAAAACTTGTTATATCCCCTATTTAATTGGAAACTGCTGATTGTCTAGGTTTGACTTTCTTTTGACCGACAAAGTTTTTTATCAGTATAAACAAGTTCCGGTATTTTCACAGAAGACTCGGTAAAGCCAAAACACTGTGTATTGTTCTCGCTAAATTATGAATCTCAGTTTTGCCCTATTCATTTCACATTTTATCATATCGTTTTCATACCTGGGGAGCAATACTTTTAGTTCCATGCACAAGGCATTGGTTAGGAAAGCATATAGCAAAGTTATTCTAATATTCTCTCCAACTCCAAGCATAAGATGAGCGAGAGTGGTTCATAATTCTAATTATCCTTTTTACAAGAGCACAATAATGCTCATCACTTTTTACCATATATATTTTCTGACTATCGAAATCTAAGAATCTTTTAACAAACCCATTAATTAGAGCAACAATTGATTAAAAGGGGGTCAAGTTCACAAGTTGGTTAATGGTTGACTTTTATCAAACTTGTACATCGGTGAGTTGTTTTGTATAAGTAAAAAGCTCGTCAATGGCAAGTCTCGTCAAAAGTATTCAAATTACTTGTATAAAATGTTTTTATTTGTATATAAAATACGTGACAAGTCACACGGTTTAGTACTAAAATAAAAGGTTGAGAAAAGCGAAAAATTAAAGTTGGTTATCGTCGTTATTCCATGCTATTTTTGTGATTCAGGTTTCCCGTACTTTTTTGTGTGGTTACATGGATTGGCTGTACTTCAATGTAAAAATGCAAAAAAAAAATTGACAACCAAGTTTGTAAATATGAAGCTTTTAATACGGCTATGCGATGACGTTAATTTTTGCTATTAAATTCTATTCTAAAGACACAATAAACGGCGACAAATAAGTTTCGATAATTACAATCAGCTTGTATTTACACTATCAATTTTCTATTTTTTGTATAGTAAATTTCATTTGTATAAATCAGTATATGGGCCGAATCTAAAGGTTGACTGCCTCCAAGAACCTCCAAAAAACTCAATCCTTCATCTTCACTAATTTGCTCTATAATGAGTTCCTTCACTGTGTCTTCAACCTACATATTTAAAAAAGGGAACTAACAATATGTTATCAAAAACTCATATAAGTACAAATTGTTTTCGGTCTCGGCGCACGATTGATAAATCCTTCAATTGTGCTTCCACAAACCTCAAAATGTCCAGCAAGCTAATAAGTAAAGTAAGTAAGTATTTATTTGATCATTTTTGCCATCATTCACGATCATTAAATGGTTTTACATTTTGCTCATCAAGAATAAAAATTATAGATAAAAAGTAAAATACGCTTCTGTTTACAATATTCGTATGGAGAGAGCTTTATAATGGTTTTAACTAGTAAGTTCTTAGGAAATTTCTGGTTTTCATTGCACTCAACCAGAATTGACAGATAAATTCAATTTCTTCTCTATTTACAGTATAAAACGTCTCTTTCACAAAAGTTTCTCTACTCAGGTTCACATTCCGTTTGATTTTATTTAAAATATTCCTACATGAGTTGTAGTGTTTACATACGCAGAAAACATGAAACACGTCCTCAACGTCTTTTTTATTACACAGATCACAGTTTTGGAAGTTATTTTTTCGTGTACCATTTAGATCACAAGATTTTCTTACAGCTATATAGTTCCTCTGTCCCTATTTTCTTTTTTAAGAATTTGTAGGTGAAGGAGGTGTAGGGTAGGTGGTAGGCAGCAAGCTAATATGATGGTAAAGGCTGCTGCTAAGCTAAAATGATGAAATGTGTGGTAGGTAGAAACTCTCTCAAATCAATGACCCTCAATATTTTTAGGATCTGAAATTTAATCTACAAAGTATCATTTGTTTTTAGAACTGTAAATAGCCCACACGCCTTTTATATCAATATCAAATAAAGTTAAATTCATACCTGATTTATGTAACAGAAACATCATTCGCTGGATATTGGGTTTACCGGTGGCGTCTGGTTTAGTTTTCTTGTGAAGAGTAATAATTTAAATGCAAAAACGTTACATAAATTAGTATTCTGCGTTGGAAAGCTTTTGATGAGCAGGCAGCTGGTGATGAAATAGATGTGAAAAATTATACAGATCTAAAATGGCATTGAATGAATGTGGGTGCTGCTGTCAATTATTACCTACAATGTTGCTTGATTCTATTGTGCACCAGCGGCCTTAAGAAGCTCTACTGTTCGGGCTTCCACTATGCCGAATATGTTCTTTTCGATTGCAATTGAAAGGGGTGTTTCCTTTCCCTTATTAATGTCATTCACATTGCCTCCGTTTTGCACAAGCACTTCTACAATTTCATGTTTACGGGAGTACTTTACAGCTTGATGTAGCGGTGTGTTGTTGAAATAGTCTGTAGCGTTCACATCACACCCAAGGGGTATGAAGTATTTTAACGCACTTAGATTATCCCAACATGCCGCCTCATGAACAACTGTTTCATTGTATTTAGTTTGCTTGTGAATGTCAGCACCACGCCGAATTAAATCTTCCAAAAAGCCAACACTTCTATTGCCTCTTATTGCATAAAACAACATTTGATCCACATCCTTATCAACAGAATTGAAATCGACTTTGGCGGATGAAAAGATCTCCAAAGTAGCGTCTAGCAATTCCAAATATCGCACAGCATAGTAGAGTGGCGTACATTCCGTGTAATCCCTTGAATGAAATATATTTGAATCCCCTCTGGCATGTAAATGTCGTACCAGCTTATCATATTCATGTTCATTTAGGTAATCTGGACATATGTGTAAGATATTTTTAGAGTCTTCATCAGTACCAAACACATTTACATTGTGTTTAAGAAGGTGGAAGATTAAATCAATGTGGATATTTGGAGCAAACAGGGCTAAACATTTCTCTTCTAGCAACCGTGGTTCGACGAAGACAAGTAAATCAATTATTTGTTGTCTTTCATATATCTGATCTTGAAACATATCATAAGTGTCCACAACGCAGAAATAAAGTAAATTCTTCGCATCAGGATTAATGAGTAAGGGTTTTGTTTCAAAGTTGTTAAGTAAGTAGTGCATAACTGAGTAGTTTCCTCTCAACGCAGCAAAATTCAGAATTGAAATGGACATAACAGTGGCACCGACATTGTTCTGGTGTACAAATTTTAGTCTAATATCTTTTAATTTGTTTCCAGTTTGTTGGACATATTTTTCAACAATTAATTGAATAATAGGGATATTAGCAAATTTAATGGCAAGCAATACCAGTTCCTTCGACTTGAACATTGATGGGGGTACATCTAAAGATAATATAATTTGAAGAAGATTGAAATGGTTTGATTGCACACATGCATAAACCCATCTTTTTAAGTCATTTTGGCTTACATTCTGTTGAAATAAGGTTTTTATGGCATTAACATAGTTATGCTTCAAAAGAAATTCAAGGAAATGGAAAAAGTTTTTATTCTGGAACACGAATGATTCTATTTGTGCGTCCAAGGTTAGTTTGGTAGTATTCCAGTTGAACTTTGAATATACTGAATATTGTGAATAGTTCACATCCACTGTAAACGATTTAATGCAGTCATGGAAACACTTGCTTCTCAAATCAGTCAAATCAATAAACTCCAATGTATCACTTCCCAATACCAACTCAGCTATTAAATACCAAGCCAGCGTATCAGGAACAATGGTACACGGAAAAAGCTGTTCATAAGGCGATTCATTAATCGTCTTCACTTCTCCATCCGATTTAATCTTTGAAGATGAATCTGAAAAAAGGGAATTCACAGCCAATTGTCGTAGTTTCCTCCGCTCCTCATCTTTATTCGTCAGGTGTTGTGCCCACCGCTGAACTATGTCTATCAACGAATCATTTGGTTGCATCATTGAATCTTCACTAACTTCATATAGTGAGGCAGATTTACCATCTGCCATTATTGAATTTCTGGGAAGCAATGGTTTAAAAATTTCTTCCACATCAAATAGTTCTTGTAACAATAAAATCTCTCTTCCTCCTGGAAAAACATTACGAATCTGTGTTGAACAAATAAATTTAATATTTGTTTCTGATGTTACTGGAAACTCAAAAACTAGATGAACATTAATATTGTCAATGAGATAGTTGCAGTCACATGATGAAACACTTTTACACGGGTTGTTTCCTTTTGTGATTTTTCTCAGCCATTTTGCAGATCCTTCGGATTTCACTAATCTGAATTTGTTTTCTTCGTAAACAATTAGATGCATATTAAAGTTGTAGGCATTGGAAACTTGATCAAAATGTTCCACATTCTCAATTGTCAAATAGTCTAGATTTTCAATATTCTCATCAATTCTCCCTATTCTTTGTCCACGTTTTGCAAAAGCTTTTAGTCTATCAGAAGAGATACCTTGAAAAGCGAGTTTATCAGGGAAAAAGTGATTAAAGATATCATTTGTCAAGTATTCACTGACTCTTATAGATTCTGATAACATGCAATTACTCAGTTTGGGTTGATGTCCTTGTATAAATGCTACCAACAGTTCATTTTTTAAGCAAGAAAAATTATACAATACATCCGTTAGCATGTTTTTGGAATGAGTATTATTTTCGACTTTGCTAACGGGGTTGTCTTTCAAGTCGACTTCAATACACATTTGTAATCTTAACTCTTGTTGAAACTCAGCTGAAAGGTCGTTCCAACTTATTTCGTCATTCAGCAACTCAAATTCTTCCAAGTCGTCTAGAGTATTATTACATAAGCACACAGTTTTAGTTTGAAGGGTATTAAAATGGTCGACTACTTTTCTTATTGCAGTTTTACAAAGAAATATGGAAAAACTTGAACTTGGAACTGTTTCATCAACATCCATGTGCGAAATAATTGGTGCATTAGAATCAATTGTATTTCTTATTCTCACTATGCTCATTTCTAAATTGAAACTTTTAAGAACCACAACTTTATAATTTTTTGAATCAAGAAACTCTACAAGTCCAATTGGTGGAGTCACAAAAGCAATTTCCTGGTTATCTAATTGCCGGCAGTTCTTTAGTAGAAGAAAGGGTTGGTTTTGCCCGCAAGCTACTAAACTTACGCATAGCAACTCGAATGAGTTTTGTCTACTTGATTCTTTTAGCATCAAAACAAGTTTTTCAGAGTGGTCTAAGTATGCCTCCTGCAAATAAAAAAATATTTTATAAGTTACTAACGAAGGGTATATAATTTAATGCAAACATTTTGGACGTACATTTTCGCCTTCTTTCAAAATTTTCCGCTTTGTTAACTCCGTCAGCAACCTATCATTTGAATGAATTTTTTTAACAATATTCTGCAAGTTGATCTGGACACTTGTCAATTTCCACGCATTTTTCTCTCTGCCACTTATAACGGCGCTCTGTTTCTCAACCAGGTAATCCATTACTTCAACAAAGTGTTGATTCCATTCCGAATCCAATATGTTTCTGTTCCAGAGGAGGTACCTCGCCCCATCACATGCAATGTGTACTGTGACCACAATTCCTTTCTGTTCCATCAAGTTAATAATTGCAAGTGTGAGCCCCTTTCCAAATTTTAAGCCTACCATGAAAGGTGTTAGATCATCTTTATTTTTTGCAGTGACCTCAGTGACCGTAATCGTTTCCAATTCAAGTAAATACTGCAGTCCATCATGATTTCCTTGTTTTGCGCAAATATGTAGTAAGTTTTCGTTTGCTGAGTTATTAGCTCTGAAATCAGCACCACAAGTCAATAAGCATTTTATCAAGTTGACATGCACATTAGGGGCCAGAAGAGGTGTAGTACCATCCGGAAGTGTTTCATTAATCCAGTTCTGGTTCTTCATTACAAGTAAACGGATTATATCAGACTTTTGTGACAATGTAAGTTTGGTGTCTTTAGAACTACCAGCAACACAGCAATGAATAACAAACTTAATTTCTTCCATCTCAGAACTCCTGATTGAATCCAAAAGATGTTTAGTAATGTTGAAATGACCTCTATTTACCGCAATATGGAGGGAAGTGACGGAGAAAGTTGGTGATGTTGACGGGATGAAAGGTGTGATGTATTTGGGGTTCTGCGTGGCATGTTGACTAATAATTTTGAACAACTCAGTGGAGGAGTATTTTGCCGATAATAGTACAACCTGACTGAGACGTGTGAAATTTTCCTGTAACAATTTTTTATGAGCTTTTGACTCAAAAACTTGGTGAAAGAGTGCAGGGTAATCAGAGGTAGCACAAGCTGTAACCACATCATAAAGTTTGTTAGAGTCTTTGGTCCATGCCTTTTTCCTAATGGTTTGTGACTCAGAGTAATTCAGATGGGAATTGATAAAATAGCAGACGACTGGGTAATGGAATGCAGATTGAGTTACCTCGCATCTACCCACTCCTAACTTATTAAGCAAATGACCAGTCACCAATGTTGTGGAAAAAACTGTGTTAAAAAGGAAGTCACGAAATGTATACCTTTCTAATATTTTGTATCCAAAATCCGAATGTCCAACTAACATTCGAGCAATAAACAATCCCAAAAAATATTCAGCAAAGGTTCGGTGAACAAAGCGAGGGGTTGTGGCATCAGTATATTTTTTCTCAAGTATTCCTAGAGCACAAAGCTCCCGCACTTTAGCGGCATTCCCACCAACTAATAGACTTTTGAATTTTTCTGCATGCTCAGGAAATATAAGTTGCAAGGCGGAGTACATGTGTGCCTTTGTCAGGAATTTCTCTTGATTCTTAGGAGACCTTGTCCAAAGCAATTTCCATATTCCAATATTTGTAGGAATTTTTGCAAATCTCATTTCCATGAGTTTTTTGTACATTTCAAAAATGGATGTTATCGGGATGAACATTCCAAAATCCTTGGCAGCCACTCTTGTTTCAGGGTTTGCATAGTTTATTGCATCATCTTTATAGACTTCGGCAAGCAGCATACATTGAAGGGGAATTCCGGCAATTTCTCGCTCAAAGTCATTCATTTTCTCTTTTAGTTTTTCTAGGCAATTCCTTGCAAACTCTAGTAACCTTGCTTCGTCTGTTATCATTGGTTGTTGCTGCCAATACTTTACAAGAAAATTGATTTGTTCTTCTTCTCCGAAAGGAATAATGTTGTAGCCAAGGACACCCAGGGTGTTTTCTAGTTCATCTCTCATATGGGGGCGAGTTGATACGTAGAGTTTTGTAGATTTCCATTGAGAAATCGTTTTCAAGACCAGTTTTGCCTTCTCAATTTGACTTTCCAGCACCTCATCAAATCCATCAAACATGAGCTGGACTACTTGGTTCTCAGATTGTAGTAATTGTTTTACGACTTCCTTTCCAAACTCCGACTCTGATGCTTGCTTAGCTACTATATCAATTAGGAAAGTTTTATTGGTTGCTTCTGTTTTGCTTGGAATGTTTTGGATAAATTCCCTCAGCACAATAAACCGAATAAGTCTTCCAGGGATTTTAGTCATGACTTGATGTGCAATGCTTGCCAATAATAATGTTTTCCCCATTCCTGGTGTGTCTGATATACAAATTGGGATAGGTGTTTCAAAGCTAGAGTGAAAGAATGCATCTTCATTCATCTCATTTTGTACATCATGCAAATGTAGATGTAAAGCTGAAATGTTCCCATGACTCTTGACCCATGTAAATTGCCCGGCATTGTGATCAATTAGATGAACTGGTGCTTTTGAAACTTTGCAAATCCTATCAAAATGTTGTTCATACTCCAATAAAATGAAGCGCACTCCTACAGTTTGTAAGTGAAATCTCGAAATATCTGCTCCCTGGTCTTTTGCAATTGTAGATAATTCATGCAATTCAATGTGACGCATGACAAAAACGTCCTTGATAGGTCTAGCAAATAATGATGGGTCCAAAATAGAACGTGTTGTGAGTCGTCTGGGAACGTAGTATTTTAAGGATGGGGGCACAGAATCATTTATTGCCAGATCAGGTTGGTCGGAGCCATTGAGGAACGTTTTTGCAAAGTTCTGAATGCTCTCTGAGGGCAGCCCATTTAGAACTTCATGCAGCGTAACAACTGAGCCTTGAAAATGAACCTTATAGTTTTTAATTGCGATGCTGCTTGCGTTTCTTTGTGTGGCTATACAGAACCGCTTCCGTAGTACATCTATGTAAAGCAATATTACAAGATGATGAATTAATGGTGGTAAAATGTGAAATGGCACTACACACTTGACAAGAAAGCAAAGGTTGCAAATGTGAAGCTTTCAATGGTAGTAATATGCGGTTTTAAACATTCGATCGATAAAATTAGGCAATCAAGACGTGTTATTGGTTTAATTTATATAATATAGATGTATGCAATTTGTTTTACTTTCTTGTCAATATTCTGAATTAAATATTCCATTTACTCTTGTCGTTTATCATTTCATCAATTCATTTCACATACACTCAGCACAGGAATTAATCGGACAAGTTGAGTTTTTTGTTCTGCTGATATCTCGCTTATCTTGGCTCAAAAATATGTTGAAAACATATCATTACAAAGAGCATACTCTGGTTATCATGCAGCATATTCTATTTTACCTCAAACCCTTCGCTGGTTTGTAAAATATTTCAAAACAACCCTTCAAGTAGAAGTCTGACAAAATAGTTTTTTTTCGAAAATCATAGCTATAGTTTTTCAAAAATGTAATTAGTAGCAAGCGGGACCTCCGTTTGAAGCAGTGGTAGTTTCGAGGCAACGTAGTAGGGAATTTACGAGATTTTGGGTGACATCTGGGGTCACACTTTCCCAGATTTCCCGAGCTTTCACTTTCATTGTATAAATGTTGGAAGGAGAGGTCTTGAGAGAAATTTGAAGTAGTTCCCCGATCTTATTTTATTTTTCATTATTGGGATCTCGTGGCTTGCTCGATTAATTTCTGTGCTGAGTGTATATGCATAATTCATACGGAGAGATAAGGCTAACTGATTAGCTGTGCCGTACCCCAGCATGGCCTCGTACAACTTCTTTTGAAAATTAACTCGATAACACAGGAGTGTAACGAACTAGCAACTGAGTGTTTATAAAAGAAAACTGATGACATGTGACCCTGAAGATAACATCGCAGATTAGCGTGCATAGTGCCGTCGATCTTCTCTCATGATTAGCTGTCGAATGATATGCTACACGGTGTATCTTACGCTTGAAAAAAGTGACGGGGTGTGACCTTTCCCCCAGGGGTAATTCCAATTTGGCTCAAAATTGAACTTGATTCCTCGTTTTACCTAAGCTATGGATTGGTGACACCAGAATTAAAAAATAGTCAAAGCGTTCTCAAGTTATCGTTATCCAGACACGGAACGACGGACGGACTGGACCAAGCTATAGAGGAAGAATTCGGGGTTTGTGTGAAGGATCACCAACCCATTTCTTTACCCCAAGATGTATACAGCATTGGGTATTACATAAAAAGTTATGCTGACACACCGGGTTTAGGTTACCCCAGTCCACTTCTCTTTGTGTTGGGGCAAAAAACGACTAAAAAACGGTTTACTGGTCCGTGTTTTGTGCACAAACGGCTGACTGTGTCCACCTGATTATATTTTTATGAAGCTTTATTTACGTTTATGAAGCCGAATGCGTTTCTGCGTACTCTTTTGCCACATTAGTTTTTATTTCTAAGAAATTACCTAGAAATTTTTTCTACTTACTTGGGTTACCATAATTGAGGTCCCATTTTGGGGGCTCCGAAGTTCATAAATCAAAATTGCAAATAAGATTCTAGTGTTAAAATTGTCCGTCCTTTCCTTAAAAAATATAATCAAGTGGATACCGGTAGCCTTTTTGCACAAAACACGGACCAGTAAACCGTTTTTTAGTCGTTTTTGCCCCAACACAAAGGGAAGTGGACTGGAGTAACCTAAACCCGGTGTGTCAGCATAACTTTTTATGTATTATCCGATGTGGCATACATCTTTGGGTAAAATAATGTGTTGATGATCCCTTACACAAACCACAAATTCTTCCTGTATAAACAGGCAATGAATTGCTTATTAACACTTCCAGTACCAAGGTTTTGGGATCACACCTCGAACCAAGGTTGTTGACAAATGTGGAAATTTTTTTAGTTATTGAAAGTACGCGGCATATATTGGAAGTAGTGAAATGGAAGGAATTTCGTAAAAGTTTCGAAAAACAATTACGTTATTTACATAATACCAACAATGTCGACAAATGTATACATGCATATTTCGCACCCTTAGTGTACCAACACTGTCGACAAATGTATACATGCCCATATAATAATATTTTTGACAGCGAATAAATTTATGCAATTTGTGAAATCACTAGAAAGATATAGACTGCTAAATCAATCGTCATTAATTTTCATCTGATTTGATTCTCATCTGATTGAGCAATACGACAGTTGCAAATCTGCATGTATAATTTGTCGACAGTGTTGGTATACTAAGGGTGCGAAATCTGCATGTTACAATTGTCAACCGTGTTGGTATACTAAGGGTACGAAATCTGCATGCATACAATTGTCAACCGTGTTGGTAAACAACGAGATTTTCGAGAAAAAAAATATTTTTTTATTTCAGAATCGGATGTGGAAATGAATTTCAGGAGGCTACTAAGATTCTCAAGTTTGTTGAATTAAAAACAAAAACGTTTTCCTATCTAAAACTAAAACGGTGTGACAATTGTCTACAACGTTGCTACCCGGAGTGTTAATAAGTTAAGTAAGGCTATAGTTTTCCTTCGATACTTAATGACGCATTGCCTTACAGGATAAAAACAAAAAAATGGAATTAAAATTTTACCGCACGAACTTCAAATTTTAGTTCAGCGTATTTTTTTGTAAAAAAAGGTGTACAAAGATGAGAAATCGGTATAAGTTTATTTGAAGAAAATTGACGGATTTTACTTTGTCATATATATATGTGAAAAAAGATGAGAGCAAAAAATATAGTACAGTGGTGCACATTTTTCAGCCATAATGAAGCAGTTGCAGCTGAATCCATTACAAAAACGTTACATAAAGATGCATAACTCATGTTTCAAAAAATATAAATGAACAGGCATCCTCATTCAAGTAACTTCTATGCATTCATCTTCAATTTGAACTTCTATTTATTGAAAACAGTCGCTAGCCGTACTTTTCCAAAATGCAAACGGTGATATGAGATTTTTTAAGGAAAATTCTTAACTGTGAGAAAAGGCAGATTCATAGTAGCATATATTTGTACACCTCCAATGGATCTACTGTTCATAGTTTCAGCAACTAACCGATACCAGATAGCAATAATTATAGCTAGGTAAAGGACAAGCGTTAAATTATATTCTCAATAGCAACAAATGTGTACTTACCAGCACAATCATGCAGGTCACGTTGTTCCAAAACGCAGATGAGTGTAGTCAACTTTGCATTCATAACTTCCTTCCCACGCCAGGCCACCAAGATTTCGTAAAGCATTGCATAGTGTGTTTTGGTTTTACTCACCAGCCCTGGTGTGATAGAACAAATCACGTCCGTGGGAACCTGAAGGCTTAGTGCAATATCTTCTAATTTTATCCACAACGCTTGAGCGGATTTGCATCCGCTCAGTTCGTCACAAATTGCAAGAAAGGTGCATGCTACAAACAAAAATTCAGGCTGGTCAAATGTTTATCAGTTTATCCGATTTAGTCACTCTATGTAAAATGTCCCCTGTCTTGTACATATATAATATACATATAAAATTAAAAATTAAACTTACGTTCATTTCCAACAACATACTCTACCATTTTACCTTCACTTTGTTCTTGTAAGCTACCCGAAGCCATTGTTGATGTGGATGATGACGACGGAGCCAAGGAAATTATACTTGAGAGTTGATTTCAGTAATATTTTGAATTTCAAACGGGAAAGGAAAGTCTCAACGAAATTGTTTCTACTTTCGAGGTCAATTTTTGACTGATTGTCCCCAGACGGGCACATCTTCTTTTTGGTCGCCCCAAACCAAACAGACAATACGTTTAGCAAGTTAAACTTTATAAAAAAGGTTTGCTGATAAGCTACGCTCTCAAGTTTTGGCAGCCTCTATACGTAAATTTGCATGGAAAATACCTTCCCATTAAAATTATTCTGCTTTCGATAGAAACATACATGCAAATTATCATCAACGTTCATTTCTTTTAAAGTGGCTTCCCCCCAATGAGAGTAGAGTTATTTGTGCATATAATACACACAAGCATTTATGTAAAAGGGGTCGAGCAAATATTAACAAATCTCCACTTGATCAAGGCCATTCCTTATTAACTATATCAATATATTATTCAGACATATGGAGTAGGAGCATGATAAGCCTACTGTGCATATTGCGAAATTTATAAATGCATGCAACGATATAAAACCGAATAACTTTTATACTATAAGTTGTCTCATAATATGTGAAAGAATATGCATATGAAATCATCAAATACATACACATGATTAATACTCCGAAATTTTATTTACGATATTTTATCAGTAATCACTGACTGGGCGGTGGCGTACATAAGTACACATACGTACATAAATACAGGTGTTATAATATACAATCTTCAACTAAACGTTGACCTAAAGTAATAGTATTTGTGTGTGGGTTTGCATATTATCCAGGATATTATAAGAAATGAGTTCATAAGTTGTACTGAATTTAACCCGAGAGAGTAAGGATTTGGACTTTACTCGCATATATACATATTGACAAAACATACGACTACAAAAGAGTACATTGGCAATACGTAAAATAAAACAAGCGCACAATTGCTTTAATAGAATGGAACGAAGGCATATAAATTGCCGCAACGTAAATACAGCAAAAGCAAAGGTAAAGCAAAGGGAACTCAGTCAGCTTCACTATATGCTCACTATAACCTTACTATGGTTTTGAACCTTTACTTATCGTAGGAGTTTGTATAAGTGGACTACAGAAATTTTTTGGCTACGATATATATGGTATGGCCTGAAAGCATTAGCATGTGGGCTCACGCAAAAATCGTTTTACATTCAAATCAACTCAGCAAAACGTGAGAATAAATCTATCCTAATCAATACAATAAATCGTAAGTTCCATGTATTTTTCAGGTATCAGCACGTAAACAACAAATTCAGAATGATTAATATTCGGTTGATGTCCGAAGGTGCCATAAAAATTTACTTGAAGTAAAATTTTAAGTAGCCACATGCTCAACCCACGACAAATGTTTCTTGACTTAATTTCATGCTAAACATTAGTTGAACTTTTTAATTTGCACATAGTTTCCATGTACATTCCCAAAAAGATTACTCCTGCAGTTTATTAAACATACTAATTCAGTAGCCAGTTTTGGTTATATTTTTCCTACCAGAAGAATCAATTTATTTTTTGGGTTTGCAATGATTTCAGCAGTCGATTCAAACTGAATACTGAATCTCTGAATACCATATTTGCATAAAGCTACGGAGTTTTTACATAACCATTATCTAGTATCAACAAACTTTTTAATGCAAACAAACTTACTTCAATAAAACTTAAGCAAATAGAAGCAGGGGCACTGATAGTTGATAAGAAAAGCAATTTAGGTTGGTGGTTTTCAATAAATGAAACCGTCATAAAGCTGTTAAATGTTGCCAGTCACCAAAAATGTCATTGAAAGAAACCTTTTCAATGATGAGAAGTAGCAAAATATCTGTAGTGGCTATAAAACTGTGTTAAATATCATTGCGGAATTCCTAAACATGCTCTGTGTCCATTGATTCAATTTAGAATTCAGCCAATCGAATCATTTGTGACTTTGATTAAGCGCACAAGAAAGGGATACAGAATGATTACGGCTTCTGATCATCACACCTCAGGATCGTGTGAATTCATCATAGTCGATAGGGATTTTATATAAATTGAATGTTACTTTGTTGTTGCATATGTGAATTATTCATGTTAATATTAGGTAATATCACATATTTAACCAACGCAACGGTCATAGCCATGAAATGAATGCCCTCACAAAAAGCACAGAGACACATACTACTACACATCAGGAGTATATAAATATTCGTATTGTTTGATAAAAATAAAGTGTTATATAGTTATACTAGCGTAATATACCTACCCACTCAACTGGTGTTATCTATCCCTCCGCTATGCGCTATGGAAATACCTATGTATGTATTTGATATATGATATACATTGAATGAAATGGCATGAAGATAACAAATGAACACACATATGGCATGAGAGTGTGGCAAACTGCAAGATTTAACCTTTTCAGTACCAAATACAGCACAGTGATGCTTTTTCACACAAAATCCTTAGCTACCGATGGATACCACTGTGGTGACTGCAAGTAAAATTACCATACTCCCAAATGCACCACATTGATGCTCAATCAAAATTCTCCCTTGACACCCGATGACATTACAGTAGTGTCAATCTGAAATGCCTGCATACACATGTAGATTTACGTATATGCTTAATTGACTGCTTGTCAAAGGTTTGTTTACCCCCAATTAAAAGAAAACTGCAGTGAAACGACTGCCGACGAAGAATACGAATATATTTCAATGTAAAATGGCTTGGTCGACAACGTTTTTCATTCCAACCATTATTTATACATAAAACCTCCCTGAATATTGACATTTCCGACTTGAACTCATAAGATTAAACTATTGGGACTGCAGCTAGGGATCCAGACGGGACTACTACACTCATTTCATTTAGAAACTATTTGAACTCTTACAATGGTTACACTCATCTGTTTCAACCTTTTTAGCTTCTACTCCAGGCTCCTAGTCTTACCTAATACCTCTCCTTGCAAATTTTCATTGATTATAAAATGAGGCCTATATTCTGACGGATCCGGACACCGTCTCCTACTATGGCCTGTTCTGGCACTCGTCAGTTCAAGAGATAGTTTCTCAACAAAAAATAGTTTTAAATAGCTTTGCGTATTAATTTATGTTAGGTCAACATCATAATGAACAAAGAGTTTCAAAATCTCAACGAAGAAAAATGGAGAGCCAAGAGCCGTGTGGTGTCTCAGTTTTCATGGTTGTAATGGGTAATGGCATATCATACGTATACTGTGATATAAGTGAGGTTTCATGGCTATTATATATGGTAGTCAATGAAAAGTTGGAGTAATTAAATTGGCACTGAAACGGTTAATACCGGTTGTGCAGGAAAATCATTGGCTTCATCATCAAGCATCAATCCAAAATGCATCGTAAAACATTTACATACCACCTGCCGGTAAAATTCGACACAAGCTCGCTTGCCCATAAATCCACTAAAAATATTCAAGTGATATTTGATAAGAATAATAAGCATTGCATTCCCGACAAAAATATTAAAACTCCTTGTTTGTGAGTGGGGTAAATTAATGACATATTAAATCAAAATACATTTGTCAACACTTTTCACAAATAAGAAGAACTCTAGTACTCTGAGAGATTTTCTTAAGAAATTTTCCTCTCTTGGGTCTTATGCTTGGATGGGGATGATGATGATGATAAGAAGATGCAAATTTCGGTTTGGCGACATGCTAGCGCAAATCTAATTGCAGAATCGAAATCTGCACCATCAGTTTACCCCAAATCGACTCCACCATTCGCAAGTCATATCTACTTGTAGGTGGTATCCACAAATGGTGGTTGCAGACCCTATTCTGGGTCCCTACATGAGACTTTTTGCACAAAGGAGAGGGATAGTTTACACAGGGCATTGGCATTACACGGGAGGTTCAGCAGAAGCGGAAGGAAATGTTTCAGAATGTTTTGTAAATGATGTGGTGTTCTGGAGTTCCTTCAAACTACTATATATTTTAACAGCTCTTTTTACTTGATTAAATTGGCTCATTTTGGTGCATGTGCTTCTGTAACCAAAGGCAGGGAAAGATTCATACCTTTCAGCGAGTCTATAATTGCGTAAGTTGAATAATTAATTACTCATGTTTTAATATGTATTATATTGTGCACAACAAGCATTATTTACCATGTCATGAAAGTAATAATGAAATTTATTTTTAAACAGAACCGGGGCACTCTCTCGCTGACACAGATGCAAATACCTTAATTGATGTATGATCTACATTATATTTTTAGTCATTGATATAAGTACTGTTATGATAGTGATAAAAATGTTACTTTCGGAGGTTATTATCTAGTTGAAAATGTTAATTTCTGGCTCAGGGTTTGTGCTGTTGGAGTCCAAACTTACAACTGGCTGGAAAGGATTGGTAGGAGTCGCTACAAATCTACAAACCCATTGCCCTCTCCTCCAAATATCAGGAATATTCTCAGGTGGAATCCGTCTCAGCCCATGGGGATTATTGCTTGGTTTATGGCCCCTCCATTTGGAGCTTCATCCCCAGTTATCAGGTAGTTATCAGGCCCTGGTTTTAATTATAGGAAGATCTCTTGAAACATATTATGGGCTATGAGTAAATGCTACCACCTGTCTCCTCTGACTAATATAATTTGTTTAATTTTGTTTCTGTAGTCAAGGTATTGAGAATAGAATCTTAATGTAAAATCTCATCCGAATACTTTTAGTCCAAATGAAACAGGAGCTCTCACTTTTCATCATTCATATTTGATATATTTTGAATTCATCATCATTTCGTCGCTAATATGTTTTAAGCATGTCAAAACTACAAAGTTTGAGGTCTATGATTATTCCGTTGTTAAATAATCCTTGTTGGGGAAAAACATTCGTATGGAAGTTGATACCCGTAGCACCAATTCACTATCGTCATCAGTTATCGGGGAAGGAGAATATGCTGCCTACAAGGAAATTTGGAAAAGGACACATGACCAGTTTCAATAACTGCCATAATCAGTCATCCGCATTTCGACCGGTTGTACTTGCATTTTGTGCTTGCACGTTGGTCTACTCATTTTTTACTCAACAGCAAGAAGACGAGGCAAAAAAGAGTAGGCATCATGATAACTCCCTGCTCTCAAAGTTTGAAGGGCTCTTTGTTGCTAACGCTGCCAAGCCTATGCTACCTGATAATGATGGAAATTAGCTCAATCCACCACAACCACCAACGAAAGGAATTGGACTACGTCAAAGATTCAATTTCATTGCAGATGTTGTTGAGGATGTTCAAAAATCTGTGGTTAGTTATAAAGAAAAAAAAGGCAGTCATATTTATTTAAGAGATGACATCATCGATCGTTTTGAATGTATGCATTCAATCAAGTGAAGGACCACTCTACTCTCAACTGGTTTGGCATTCCTTAAAGCTCAGGAAACGGATCGGGTTCATTGTCCGGGAGGATGGATTAATATTGACAAATGCTCATGTTGTTACATCCAATTACTATTACATCCAATTACATAACGGTAAACTCCATAACAATGTTAATTTTAACTTAACTGACATTTTGCTCAGGTTCTCAAACAAAAATATTATGTAGGTTAAATTACATGATGGTCGATGTTTTGCTGGATACGTTGAAGGGATTGACTACGAATCTGACTTGGCTACAGTTCGGCTATAAGCTGTAAGTAACCATTTAAAACTGCAAATTCACTAAAGCAAAAACGATCTAGATCTATATTAAAATGGGGACAAATATAATGCATCATATGTAAATGCGATATCAGCACCATACGTATATAGGAAATAAGCCGCATATGAATATTGTACCTTTTATGGAAAAAATGTAACATTTAAATAGAAATCGTCCAACCATTTATAGGATATCGTCACATACATAATTTGTAAAGATTGCGCATAACAATTTCAATGTTAAAAGTTTTAAATAGTTACATAACCAATTCCAAAAAAAATATTTGAACAAACTGTAAGTATATTTGAATATCGTCGCATGAGATGAAAGAACCATATGTTTTCATAAATATTCTCTCCAGTTTCCAGGCACAGAGATTCTTTCCAGTTACTACAGATCATTTCAACTTTTCAATATGCATATAACTTTAAATATGTTCTGGTATACTTTTCATTGTCTAATGGGGTTTTTTGTTACACTTGTTGCTGGTGCTTAGAAGTCTATGAGCTATCCCCTCAGACCAACCTGATCATTTATCCTAATATTCAGTTATAAAATAAACAAAATCTTGTGCTTGACATTCATATTTCCTCGTAAGTAGTACTACTGTGGCATGGAACTCCTCTGTATACCTACGGAGTTAGTTCGTTGAATCAAACACATGTCAGATAAACGTTCTTTCTTGATAGCTGCTGAGAAAGATTGCAAATGTCGATTGTCTCTTAAATTTCAAATATCAATGAATTGAATTGAATTAATAAGAGCCCTACATTCAAAGTAATTAAACGGTTGTTATAGCATATATTTATAAAAATTGCATATAAATACACGCATACAATAAGTATGGCCATCACACACATCTCGTCTCTTTCTTATGCATTTTCCGAGTTTCCCAAAACGGATCCCAAAATCATCAGTCAATTACAGGTCACATATATAGACCCTTAACTGCAAAGTTAGTCCCTACGATAGATTATTACTTTAATGTACTATATCGCGTGATATACGATATAATGAACGTCAATCGTATATGCATCCTTCATTCATTAAATGGTAAGTAAAATAATTAATTGTTCATAATTTAAATATGATACTTAACTCATTAACTGGTTGTGAAAAACAATAACATAACGGTTGGAATTTTTAAGTTAGAGTTATACTCAAAAGAGATTGGAAACTATAACAATTTTACATTGATAAGGCTCAAAATGCAGAGTTAAATGAACATACAGCATACAATGCATATACGATTTCGTCAATATAGTATACCTTCAATAACATGAACGAAACGTGACATACTCACGAAAAGTCATATATATATAGTGCATGCGTTCTTTCCCATGGTTTTGTTTAATAAAAGTACAATTACGTAGGCATTAATATTCTTAGCATCTTGTAAAAACTTTATCTTATATAGGATCAAATATGACAGCTGCAGTTTGTGTTATTCACCATACAACCTAGCAAGTAGCCTAAAAATATCTTCTAGTGTGCATAATTATGTGTTAAATCAATTACCATAAAAAAGTATATCTAATAAATCATCTAATAAAAGGTTGTCGTTTTCATTTGTTTATGTGGTACCCATCTACTAAAAGATACAGAAATACCATGTGCTGGTATCTCATTTTCATATGGTGTACGGAGGTAGTTTTTAAGTACACGTTTAAATGGATGCCATTAAAATGAATTAAGTATAATTAATCAATAAATTTTAAAAATGAGAGCAAGGTCTTCCCATACTCCAGTTGGGTAACTCATCAGAAACAAGAATTGGGGAGTTTGTTGTCGCAATGGTAAATGCATTAAGTTTTTAAGTTAAATGATAATGATACTACACTTTCAAGACATTCCAAATTATTCCGTTTCTTTAATGCTCAATGGGATTCTAGCGAAGTCCACTCAATCTGTCGAATACAGTCTCGTCCGGAATTGTAAGCCAGTACTTGAAGAGCAAGTGAAATTGGTATTCAAGCAAATGAAATCAATTACGGTACTACTCAACATCTATACTATATATTTTACTCTTCCTATCCCACTTTGAATTAATATTAATATTCACAAAGAAAGGTATCTATTCAAGCATAGTAAAGATAATGTTTTGTAGTTTGGTAACTCTGGTCGTCCCCTCATAAATTTGGATGGGGAGGCGATCGGTATAAATTCCATGAGATTTATGTCAGGAATCTCTTCTGCTATTCCAATTGATCACGCCAAGAACTTTCTGGAAAGGATTGAGCTCAAAAAAGGTAAAAAAATAAATTGAGTGACGGATTCAGTTTGTTTGAAACTTGCTAGTTAATCATCACCAACATTAATTTTGTTGTCGTTGTCATCTAGCTGCTGGAAAGATGAAAGATAGGAAACGGTACAAGGGTCTAACGCTACTAACTAACTTTAACAGAACCAATACGAACGGAGCTACAATCTAAGTATGGGATGAAAAGTTTGGGTGAAGGAGTTCGTTGGCAGGTGGTTGTCGGATGCCCTGCTTTCCTGTAAGTCTTCTAACTACCCTTATGATAAACTTAATTAATCCATGAGCTGGTCTCCATATCTTTCGTCACAATTATGATTAAATTTTATGGTTTTATATTGGGGTGAAAACAGTGGAGGAATTAAGCCAGGGATGTAATTACAAAAGTGAATGGGAGTCGGATCTTAAGCTCAAAACATGTTCATGACCTTATCATTATCAAAGTGGAAGAGCAGCTCATTATAGATATTACACACGGGCTGAATTAATTTCGATTCACTGTTGTGCCAGAGAAGGTTGAACGATGATGATGATGGAGAACCTATCAATTTATTACTTTCTGGTTGGCAATGTTTATAAGCTAACACTTAAATTAAATTATTTTATTTACTTAAAAACATCTCAAGACAAGACGCTTACAAATACGTTTAAAATCATGATAATTTCAGGGGCAAACTGACACTTTGGCAAGTATTGAGCAAGCTCAGGTCAACGTTTTAAAGTTCTTCAAAATTTACAGTTTACGCACATTTTACAATCAGGCACTTTTACTAGGGATTGAAATACTCAAGCTCCTCATTCATTTCAAACACCGATTCCATCTTAAACTCTTTCCCACACTTGTACAAGTCCAAACCTAGCTTCAGTTTTCTTCCATTCCAGATTTGCATCGCAGGACAAACGCAAGTCACAAAGTTTGTGTCACTAAAAGAGAATCCATGGCTGAGGTGAAGCGAATGAAGAAGAATGAGAGCGGGTGCTGGCTGGACACCCCGGTACATTATTAAACACAAGTCAAGCTATATTTTATATTATACTACACTCGGCCAAATAAGTAATGGAACACGTTCTGTTTTTTTGTTCCACTGATGATACCGCGCTTTTGGTGGCTCTAAAATATGTCTAAAATGTATCATTAGAAAGAGAATTTTCTGGTGATCATGCAACCTATTTAATTTTACCTCAAACCCTTCGCTAGTTCATAAAATATTTGAGAACAACCCTTTAAGTGGAAATTTAGGCAAAAAAAGTAATGGAACAAAATAGGGGTTTTCGGAAAATCATAGCTGTAGTGTTTCAAAATTAGAATTAGCAGTAGTGGGACCACCGTTTGCAGCAATGACAGCTTCGAGGTGACTAGGGAGGGAATTTACGAGATTTTGTGTGACATCCAGGGTCACACTTTCTCAGGTTTCCCGAACTTTCTCCTTCAGGGCTGGAATGCTGGAAGAGGAGGTATTACGAAGTCTACACTTTTTCTCGTCCCAAAGATGTTGAAAAGGGTTGATTTCTGGTACTTGTGTTGGCAAGTCCAACACTTTAAGTTTATTTTTCTCTGAAAAATCCTTCATTTTGCTGGAAGTATGCTTGGGGCGATTACCTTGCATAAATGTAAACCTCGTCCCACGTTAAAATTTCCGAGCTGTTTGTGAGAATTATGGCTTAAAATGTCGACATTTATGCCAGCATCCATATTAGAGTTAATAAACTCTAAGTTTCCGAGTACTTTACCAGCCATAGACCCCCATACGATGATACTGCATCCGACATGCTTCAACGATGGAGTCACGTTCCTTGTTTCAGGCACTTTCTGGGGTCTTCTCCGTACCTTAGGTGATCCATCACATTAAAAAATGTTTATTTTGGACTCGTCGCTACATATTATCGAGTTTCTGGCAATATTGGTATGAAGAAGGCCTTAGAAAGCGCTCCAAACAAGGTACCTGATTCCAGAGGTGAAGCGTGTCAAATGTAGAATCATGGTATGGTGGTATATGGTTTGGAAATGGGTTGGAAACTTAAAGTTTATCAACTCTAAAATGGATGTTTAACTTAATGTCAACATTTTAAGCCATAATTCTCACAAACTGCTCGGAAATTTTAACGTGGGACGAGGTTTACATTTATGCAAGGTAATCGCCCCAAGCATACTTCCAGCAAAATGAAGGATTTTTCAGAGAAAAATAAACTTAAAGTGTTGGACTTGCCAACACAAGTACCAGAAATCAACCCTTTTCAACATCTTTGGGACGAGAAAAAGTGTAGACTTCGTAATACCTCCTCTTCCAGCATTCCAGCCCTGAAGGAGAAAGTTCGGGAAACCTGAGAAAGTGTGACCCTGGATGTCACACAAAATCTCGTAAATTCCCTCCCTAGTCACCTCGAAGCTGTCATTGCTGCAAACGGTGGTCCCACTACTGCTAATTCTAATTTTGAAACACTACAGCTATGATTTTCCGAAAACCCCTATTTTGTTCCATTACTTTTTTTGCCTAAATTTCCACTTAAAGGGTTGTTCTCAAATATTTTATGAACTAGCGAAGGGTTTGAGGTAAAATTAAATAGGTTGCATGATCACCAGAAAATTCTCTTTCTAATGATACATTTTAGACATATTTTAGAGCCACCATAAGCGCGGTATCATCAGTGGAACAAAAAAACAGAACGTGTTCCATTACTTATTTGGCCGAGTGTATATCACTCATTAATAAATCCAGTTAATTTATATAACAAACATATTCATTTCGATTTTCGATAAAAATCAAAATAAAATATATAACTATAAAATATATTTATACAAGGTGGTACAAATGCTAATATAGTTAGTAGCTTTATATTGTTCCTAGTCCTTCGTATTTCTTATATTTAATTCTGCTCCAATTCAATTTGTTGCATAATAGTTTCTCTTCATTTTATGTAATGATATCAAACTCTAATAATAACCTACGGTAGACAAGTTTGGAAACACCTAAATGCTTAATCGCAGGTTGTAGGTAAAGTATGCTGAAGTAAAACGTAAAAAATTCAAACTATATCGACTAAAAGTCTTAAAACAAGACACGTTTAAATTTCAATGTCATTAAAATCAACACACTTCCACGGTTTATTTGTTGAACTAAAACCAGTGTGTCAATCCACAATCAATTCTTAATAATAAATACCTTAAATGTAGTGAAAAGTGCGAGTCACTTCTCTGATGCCATACACTGGTGGTGACTGAAATAGTCATTCAATTCCTTTTTTCTCATATGTCAAGAGGAAGTTTGATGAAGAAGAAGGTGAGATGTCAAATGGCTGCTAAAGGAAAAGGTCTTGGGGTACAGGCACTGGTCACAAGGATAAAAATGCTACTTGGACCCAGAATGGAGTTTCTGATGCCTTTGAAGATGAGCTTTTCGTGTAAAACTTTTCCTGCACAGGTCACACTTGAAAGGGCGTTCTCCATCATGTATTCTCCGATGCTTGTTCATATTACCAGGGCATGCAAAAGTTTTGTTGCATTCTTTACACTTAAATGGGCGCTCCCCAGTATGGATTCTCTTATGCCTTTTCAGACCTTCATGGTGTGAGAAAGCTTTGTCGCAAGAGTCACAGTTGAAAGGGCGCTCGCCTGTGTGAGTCCTCAAATGCACCGTCAGATTATTCTTTCGAGTGAAACTTTCTTGACAGACGTTACAAACGTGCTTCTTTACACCTTTAACCCAAACCACAAAAATATAACACTTTAGTAAAGACCTCCGACAGACAAGTTAGAAAATATCAAAAGGGAAAAGTTTTATGTACCTTTTTTATTAACATTTTTTCGTTTGGATTTAGTCTTTTGGTTACAAGTCTTCATACAGACAGGACTGGGTCCAGCAATTTCGTCATCGTCTTGCTGCGACGAATCTGATTCACATTGTTCTTCTTGCTGCGGCTCCGATTGATCTGCATTACTCCGCTCATCTCTCAAGTCCCTGCGCTGAAGATGCTCTACTTTTGCACTAAGATTTTGATTTTGGGTCTTCAAATCCTCCACCGTTTGAGTAAGCTTGACAACTTGCTTGTTCAATCCCTCATTTTCAGTAGTTTTACTAGCCATCCCTTCCTCAATAGATTGCACCTTTCCAAGCAAGAATTGCATCTGGTTTTGAACACCCCCTTCCGTAGGATCAAATCCCCTTGTCTCGGACATCACTTCATCAGATTGAATGGCAAATGGAGGTTCGAATAAAAGCTGTTGGTTTGAGTTTGAAGATGTTGGCATAACTTTAACCAACCTAAACCTGTTCCTTAATTGTTCCACTTCCATTGTATCTTCTCCCTCCTCCACCTCCACTGCTTTTGGCACAATGTTCTTAGCGAGTTTCGTACTTCTACACGGAGTGAAAATAGGACAGAAAGTGGTGCAAAGGTCAAGTGAAAAAAGTAAATATATTTCTGTTTAAACTCACAATAATTACTCAAAAATACATACGTGCTCAATGTAGATTCCAAGTTTTGTCCGTTCTTTAAAGTTGCATTAAAAGTCGCAACTTGTTGGGAAGTTTCCTCAGCATCATGAAACTCTACAATCCCACCTGGAGTTTCTCCACATTCTCCAATATCAAACTCTTCATTATCTTGAGGATTAACCTGTATCCCTACAGCGTTCAGTTCTCCAATATTAAACACTTCGAACTGTTCAACGTTCAACTCTTCAACCACCAGATTAGTTTCTCCATTGTCACCAAGTTCCATCTCCATTCTTTCGTCATTGTCATTAATAACAGAATACGGCGGGGCTACAATACTTTCATCATCTTGGATCCGTTCCTCTTCATCGTCAAAGGATGCGCTAGCAGTTCTGTAAATGAAACATATATTTTTTTATTTAAATGTGGCCATTCTCATTACACTTTCACTTGTCTGCCAATTAAAATTCACCTCTTCTTGCCACCCTCAAGTTCTCCATTAGTTCGTTTTGAGGTGTCAAAAGTTGCTGAAAGTTGTTCCCGTGTCTCTTCATTAGCATGCAGGCCATCAATTACTTCGGCTTGTATTGCTGACAAGACAGAAACTATTTGAGATTGGAAGGAAAGAGATAAATAAAAAAAACCCAATGAAGTTCATGAACCAAATCATAATCAATCACCCGGGAATATTTAAAGGCACAACACGCTGATTTCATTATTTCCATCCTTACCATCTTCTGAGATCATCCTCTCTAATACAACTCTTGGGAATGTCAACTTGGATTTCTTTTCACAACCCCTCAAAATCTCTCCTCTCAACTTTTGAATGCCATGAAGAACTGCTCTCTTTGAGTCATAATTGCAATGATCAACATCTTCATGTTCCTCTTTTGTAAACTGATCTCGGAAGGCATTATACCTGGAGGAATCTCTCTCTGAACGTTTGATCATTTCAAATAATACCCACGCCCCCCACTCCAGTTGCATTCTCAAAAACTCCGACTCCAAGTACAATTCATTAAAAGATTTTACCCTTTCAAAACAGTCTGCACAAGTCACAAACTCACCGGTACTACTTTTATCCATTTCCTCTCCCAACTTGAAGGTAACATGTAAATATTTTGAGAGCGACTGGAAAAATGTTTGGGAATGTATTTTATTATGACTCTCAATTTGTGCAAGTAGAAAGCACATAACACATAACGAATTTAATTGTATCGCCTCCATTTTCGATATTAATTGTAAGCTGGAGTGAACTGGAGAACTCAACCCGTCTTCAAAAATGGAAAATAAAAATTAATTTTACTACGGCGCAACCTCTCTCAGGAGGTAGAATGTTGGAAATATAACGGATCCACACCAAAATAAAGGAGCATTCAGTTCACTCGATGCTCAAGTACCTTGCAATCTGTTGACTTGATTTGAATTGAGTTACAAAAAGAAGGAAGCTTCTAACACAAGGAGTATGGCTTGAAACACATGACTCTTTTTACATAAACGAGATTTAGTTATTCAGCTCCTACACGAAAGCACACGAATGTTTCATGTGTGGAGAGTATTAATTGGAAACTAAGGTCTTCTGCTGCTTGCTACTGCTACGCTACTAAACTTGGTAAAGCGATGCAGAAGAAAATCAAATCTACTACTACTATTTCCTACACTTTCAAACAATCTTAGGAAAAAGGGACGAGAGGATAGAGAGAGCTTCCTCATTCTATGCATTATATGCATTATGCATATGCATTATAGTGAAAAGGTATAAATATATATATTTATACCTTTTCACGTACGCACCACATTACAGCTTCAGCATAATAATATATAGCGAGTCTTCCTTTCTTGACTTAAACCAAAACTGAATGACTGAAGCGAAGGAGAAATACTCAAGTGGTTGTGGTTTGGATACATATGGGTATATTGGATATATATCTATGTACCTAAAGACTAGATTATGTTGCGCTTCTTGTATCTCAATTCCAACCCTTTGTATATTTCTGTACGGTGAAGGAAGCAGTACGAGCAATCCATCCTAAAGCCATCCTTTTATTTAGTGAGTTAGTATTTAGTTGGCTGGATCTATTTATGCACAGAACATGATTTACAGTAAGCAAGAAAGCATTTTTACCCTAGCTTTAGCTTGGGTTATAAAAAGGGTCGTGGTCGTCATCTCGGATGTAACATGTAACATGTAACATGTAATGTGTAACGTATAATGCAATGAAAAGGTATACCAAAATATACAGTCAACAGGGGAGCAAAGCATGGACACAGATACACACACAAAAGTATGGTCGTGGTCGTCATCTCGGATGTAACATGTAGCGTGTAATAGCGTGTAATAGATGGATAGTCAACAGTCAGCATGCATTTATATAAATACACTCGGGTGAGGCATACAAGAAGGTTAGGCAAGGGAGTCCCAAGTTAAGCAAGGCTTCACCCCAAAATAAATTGGATTGGTGACCCGATAGGGCTGCTGTCAACTTTTTTCATATTTTTATGCGCTATTACTTCGCTTCACACATCCACCACTTCATGTCAACCATAATATGAGAGTAATTTTTCTAAAAAATATTGTAACAGGAGGACAAATCTGTAATTTATATTACATGCAATTTAATGGTTTAGTTCTTCATTTTAGTTTTACTTCCTGGTATTCATGCATCAAATTTTAACTAGTTTTAGATGACTAGTTATTTTTCATGGTGAATTAACTGATAGCATTAGATTTCAAATTCACTGAGTATTTCGAAAGTAAACTCGCGAAAGTTTAAAAAATCAATCGATTTAAATGAAACTCTGTATCTGCAAGTTATTTTTCATGGTGAATCAACTGACAACATTAGATTTTAAATTCACTGAATATTTCGAAAGTAAACGCGCGAAAGTTTAAAAAATCAATCGATTTAAATGAAACTCTGTATCTACAAGTAATTTTTCATGGTGAATCAACTGACAACATTAGATATTAAATTCACTGAATATTTCGAAAGTAAACGCGCGAAAGTTTAAAAAATCAATCGATTTAAATGAAACTCTGTATCTGCAAGTTATTTTTCATGGTGAATCAACTGATAACATTAGATTTTAAATTCACTGAATATTTCGAAAGTAAACGCGCGAAAGTTTAAAAAATCAATCGATTTAGTTGAAACTCTGTATCTACAAGTAATTTTTCATGGTGAATCAACTGACAACATTAGATTTTAAATTCACTGAATATTTCGAAAGTAAACGCGCGAAAGTTTAAAACATCAATCGATTTAGTTGAAACTCTGTATCTGCAAGTTATTTTTCATGGTGAATCAACTGAAAGCATTAGATTTAAAATTCAATGCATATTTATAAACCTTTGAGCGAGAAAATTTAGAAAATTCGTCGTTTTGGTTGAAATTCAACATTTTTAATTTTTAATTAAATTGAAATGAATTCCATGTTTGTGGTTTTACTAAGCTAGGGTTCGTACATCTCTTTGACGAGTTTATTGTTTCCCAAAAGTTAATGTTTTATCGATTTTCATGCATTCTCTTCCATTATTATTATTAACCAGCAATTTTTTTTAGTTTATAGCTTTGCCAGTCCGTTCGGAATTACGATAACTCGAGAACACTTTGACTTTTTACAATTCAGTTTCCACCGATTTTGCAGAAATATAATTCCAACACTGCCATAATTTTTATACTGGGAGTAATTCACAAAAAAGTAATAAAGTAAACAAAACATGAAAGTAAAAAGGTTTGTTTTTGACAACTGGAAAGAAACTCATTTAAGGTGGTTGAAAGCAGGTTAAACTAAATTTACAGTTTTCTACATAATATGATGACAATTTTTAAATTTTCACTAATTCTAAATTTCAAACTAATATTAATAAATGTAATTTGAACGATGAGAAAAAGCTTGATTGAATTTCAAAGTGAAAAGCTTTAAAGCTCTGTTTTCAACAATCCTTTCATCACGAAATAAAACGTTGCTTTAAGAATAAAAAGTGATGATCAAAAAGAACCAACAACCATGATATGCGCGCTTATCTTGGATGTTATCTTGGAGGTCAAATGTCATGGTTTGCTTTTATAAACCTTAAATTGCTTGTTTGTTACACTCCTGTGTTACCAGGCTTATTATTTTATTACAAGTATTTTCCTTGAGTATATTATTCTATGCCCATGAGCTCAAGTGAGATTAGGAAGTATGATGATGATACTGTGCATTTGCTTTGCCTTGATGTGATTTAAAGCAAAAGCTTTTCCTTTTAGTAAGCACTTCACTAACCCAGCCTTCAACTTCTCTGGAGAAGTCGTATCTTCGTAATTCGTAATGATTCAAGCATTTGGTATTGGATGATGATGATTTGAGAAAAGGATGTTTATGTAGAATATATGTCAAGAAGGAAATATTTTTTACTGACGATTAGTGAAAGCTCATAATGGGTTTTAATTAATAATACGACTACCCACTATGATTTAATTTTGGTTTGAAATTACTCATTATTAAAAATGTGGACAGGATAAAATATTCTCTGAAGAAAAATGAATTATTTTTGTTAGCTAAGAGGAACTTAAAAGAAAATTATTTGTGAATGAATCAGAATTAGAGAGAACCCAAGATTTAGCTTGCGGTTCAGGTTCAACTTACTCATGTATCAGTTTTAAGGGAATGTTTTGATTTTGCTATAGTTCATTCTTACCCAACGGGAAATCTTAATATTCTCACAAAAACAGGAACAAACATGTTCAGTTAAATTTCCATTGTTTAAAGTTTAAACAACTTGGAATAGAAAAACCAAACCACAAAGTTTTGAACAGGCTTGGCTTAGTCCTATTCATATTGTATAATATTTATAACATTATCGATCGGATATTTCAATCAAAATATATTTTCCTTCACCACAACCAACTTACGAGGAACTAACAACACTATAGGACACTCACACAAAAGCTTCAGTTCACTGTTTTTCTCGTCGATGCCAAAAAAAATCCAACTGCAAAATATTTAGTGACTGAACTGCCGAATGAATGATACTTGATAGGCTTCCTTTGCTCGACTGAGGGAGTAAAAATGAGTAGCAATGCAAGCTTGCTCAAGACTCCAGTTCTCTTTCACAACATTTTCTCCTGAATTCTCATTATTCTATCCTTGGAGTTTTGTTGAGCTTGGTGTAAGGTGTAGTAGGATGTAGGATGATAACGATTAAAGGAATAAAACTTTGAAGGAAAGCGTGACATGATGGTGGCATGGAGTGCAATAACTTACAATAGCTCTGATGCATCAGTTGATGATGATGATGAATTCCATTACAAAATAGGGGGACAGAGTGAGCAAGGGGAGCGCACAGGAACAGTTTTCCACGTTCTTCCATTCTTCTAATAACTAGCTTCAGCACTTAAATTGGTGTTATACTTCAAATTTTCCCTGTAAGCTAAGCTAAGGTCACTCTTTTATTATCAACTTATGAATATTGACTTTGAATTCATTTTCAACATATATTTTTCGGTTTTGTAAAATATAAAGTGAATCCATTTAGTTTGTACAGGTACATAAAATTCTTGTGCCATCCTTTTCATCTTTTGTATAAAAGGCCAGGCCAGCAAACGACAAGTTTGATAATAAATTTTACAAGATTAACTCAAACCCGTTACATTGTTGGTGGCAGTTTACGCAATGAATTTACTTATGTATACATAAGTTTTTTTTAGCTCCGGTTTGTTTTGTAAGATCACATCTCGGAGCAGTTTCCTGAATTGCCCAATGGAAATGTATTCCGACTTTAGTTGAAGCTGCTTAACTTATGGGAGTAATTGATTATGAAATAGGTGGTCTGGTGATATAAATCCACTGGATGAGGATGAGTGTATTTGCTTGGAGAGATGATTGCTCCTTTTGCAAACTGAATTTCAGTCAAAGAAAATGCGTCAACTTGGATATTGCTTGGGCCTTGGGGATTAGCCGTCTGTAAAAGATTCATTTGGAACTCCTGAAGAAATTTGTAAAGCCTGTCTTGATTACAAAGATTGACCCAACATTCTTCCATCCTTTCATTAACAAAAATCCATGCCAGTTGAGCAACATTCATCATGATATAATTTTTATATTTATACGGTAAAGAGGAACAAGTGAAAGAAATTACAAAAAATTCAGACGAAACGGTCAAATCCAACGTGGAGATAAATGCTATTTTCCGTTTGATCTTGGACTGCGGGAAACTTTTGAAAGCCATATTTGTTATGTGATGCTTAAGATAGGAACAGCTTTTCAGTTTGGAATATTATTAATAATATCAACATCAACTAACTTGTTTATACTCTTTGATATATACATATATTTATTCCCATTAATAAACGCACAAATTAATTTAGTAAGTAAGAATAAAAATGAGTCGTCCTAATTAACACATGACAAGTCCTGGCTGCCTGGCTTCTTCTTTTCTCCTTCATTCTAGTCACCTTGGCCTTTCAGTTCTTTGCTACATAAGTAGAGCAGCTCCATTGCAGCCTTCCAATCCTTTTTGAAAAGTTGCTCGCAGTCGGGTGATGTCTTTATCTGATCAGGAGTCCTACGAAAGAAACATTAAAAAAGCGTTTTGGTAACTACTCAACTGCAAGAAAAAAACCAGCTAAAAAGTTGTTTCATATTCTCACTTATTTTTTTACTCACAAATTGATAATCTTCGCCGCCTTCTTTTTGAGGTCATCATAGCCACTACCCCAGTGAAACGCTTTAACAAACAGTTGCAAAGCTTCATCAAAGTCTAGCCATCCATCCACCTTGGTTTTGGTTAGCAGCAATTTCTTCATCGCCTCATCAAGAGAAGTGATTTCCATCGAGTGTGCAGTCTCCAACAGTTCTAAAGCCACAACCGGCTTATCACCCAGGACTTCAATGTTCCTACAATAGATAAAGTCACGAAGAATCCTCACAGCTTCCTCGGACAACTTCAACTTGCAAGCATTTTCTTTCATCTCCTTGCAGTCAGTGGCAAACATCCGCTTGAAGAAAGGGGTAGCAGCTTGAAGGAACACCTTGTGAGCTGGAAACTTGGTCCCGTTTTCCGCCACCAGCCCAAAATCCCCTGTGGTATCTGCCTCCTTCAAAATCTCTCTCGCCACCTCATTTCCCCCAACCCCAACAGTAGAAGACACTCCTGGGTGGCTCACAGTAATTTCCCCAACAGTTTTGGGAGGTGATGTCGTCAACGTCAACACAACTTGCTTCAGGTAAAGAGACGCGACTACACCCCTACATATCTTTGCCGTGGAATCCATATATCTTGAAAAATCAGGATTTAATTCGGGACTCGCTTCGAAGACGACGCCCCTATCGTTAGTTTCCACTCCATACATTTCTAAATGAAGTAACCAAATCAATCAATATATTATACAGATTATTGATACTTCAGAAAAGGTATTTATGTATTAATGGAATGTAAACATTAATTACCACAAGAAAGTTGAGTTGTCGAAGGATGCTTTGGAAGGTGAAGGATTAGCTTTCCTTCAAGGTTCATTTTTAGCTGCTTGGACTGCTCCTCATGATCGAAAGCAAACTGCTTGATAATCTGGAAATCTCCATCCATCGATATCTTCAACATTGGAGGTGATGTACCACTCCCTCCATGTGTATTCTTCTTATTGTTGTACAACAAAGTGAATGTGGCACCGATATCAAAGACAGTGTCAGTATACTTCCAGGGACGTCGTTGGTTCTCAGAAAGGGTTCTGCTTCCCAGTCCAAATAAATCCTTACTGTTGATGTCCAATTCGAGATGCCCTTTAAACACAACCTCTTCGCTAAGTTTAGTGCGATGAAAGAGGGTCGAGAAGTTTTTATCCTTAACCAAAATCACGTTCATCCTGACTTGATCCAACAAACAACAACAGAAAAATGAAAAATTACTGGTGACTGGCTTGCTGAATTAATTTGAATGAATGTTGAATGTAACAACCAACAGCATTTGATTTTAAGTAGGATTGTTAAAATTCTGAACACACAATACTAACAGCAGCATCTAAAATGATGAGGGACTTTTCACAAGTTTTTGTGTTCCACGTCAACTTTCCATGTGGGAAAAACATAGTTGTATTTAGCGCTTAATAGTTGATTCAATGAGTGTGAAAATCTAATCTATGGATACACGTCCCGCTGATTGATGGATGATGACCAGATGAATGATCCATTAATGATGTATTGTTGTGCTCTTATCAATTTTTTGTTGTTTGACTAACAAAATATTAAAGAAAATGTGGTTTATACAGTTGGTTTGAAACCAAATCTAATTTGGACAGTAATGGCAGGTGCCGCAGACATTCAATTTGGGAAATTTTGGAAAAAATTAGAAAATCGGAACACACCACCACCACCTATTCATCTATGTGGCTGGAGGGTGATGACATCGAATACTCCGAGCTTCCTCAATTACCACCCGAAATATTGAAAGCAATTAATCAAGTTCCAAATGATGCGTAGTGGTTCAGTCAGTTACTACCGCGAATTGTTACTAATTTCATAAATTGAGATGGAAAACTATTACATTTCTGTAAAACTCCAACTTGGATCAATTTCACCTGCTCCTGCTGTTCTAATTGTCTCTTTGTCCCCCAATAAACCAACTGTTGATTCTTCAGAACACACACATAGAATGTATTTTGGAACTTTCTCGACAGCATTAGCAGGAGCCTGGAACGCCCTTTGAACGAGCCAGGTGCTACACCATCCTCCATCATGCACTCTGTTCATGAAAGAAATGTTCCTGGATAATTAAAATGGACCTAGTTGGACTGCAAAAACGGGATCTAAATATGCAGACATTTCTCATGCTATTCTAATTCCAGATGAGGAACATTCAAGAAAACAGAGGTCAGTGCTGGATCAGGATAGTTTTAATTTGCCCCGGGTGTGCCTTCTTTACTGCTGTTGTCAGGTTTATTTTTAAATGATAAGATTACAGATCCCCGAAATTTTGAACATCATGCTAAATGCAGGAATACAAACAAGAAACCTCAAAATTACACTGTCCCATATTGTCAATTGTTAAAATTTATATTTTTATTCACCATTTTGTTTTCACTAATTTGTAAAGATACATAAAGCATAGAAATGTAATTTGATAATTATTCACTGCGAAATCGATAGACAGTACGTAACTACGTTTACTCGGGAAAAGGAGGGCGCCTCGTGTAAAACGACTTGGAATCATCAGCTCCCATTGATACACTGATGGCTTTCAGCTTCTTGCAAACTTTCCAATACTGCATTTCCAAAAGATGATTCTCCACAGTTTCCTTGTCGTTTTCAGTAGACTCCCTATCCTTACCCTTTTTATCAAATTGAATGAAGTTGAGCTCCTCCAAGTTGGGAAGCTTTTTCAATAATTTTTGAACGGCTTCCAATCTCATTCTCGGTCTGTCTGTACGGCGTAGAAAAGTAACTGCAAAGCTTTTTACGTTTGGCAATGCAGGACAATTCCAACTACCATGTGTGGCAGCAAAAGTTACACATCGGTTAAGCTGAATATGAAGTTGAACAAGGGTCGTTGTAGGCTTATTGAGAAAGTAAGGAAGCTCCTGGATAAGATTCATATTCTGCAAGTTCATCAAGCAAAGTTGGCGGACTGAAGGAAGTTGCGGTGTACAAAAATACTTGCTTTCCATAAAAATCTTTAATTGTTTCAACATTGGAAAACTTTCTGTATCCACCTTATAATCATCCCTATACCAAAAATCAGTTTCAAGCGTCTCAAGCCGTTGCTTGTACGCCTCTAATATTCCAAGATTCAAATCCGCCCTATCTCTTCGATAATCCAGCCACTCAATCTTCAGCAACTTTAAATGAGCAAGCTTTTGAAGCGGAGGAAAAGTAAATTTCCACTTATCAGGCTTCAAAACTGGCATTTTGATGCGTTGGAGTGTCATAGCTTGCAAATTAGGAGTGTGGCTCAGGATCCTTGAAAACGTCCGAATTCCAATCCGACTGATATTAAAGAATGTGATGGTTGTAAGATGCTGGCCGAACTTGGCAAAAACATCCACACCTGTCAGGGTCCAGTTCTTGCGACTTTGCGCTACCCTTCCGCTTGGCTTTTGAGTGACACACACAGAGTTTGTTGGGCTGCGACTTTTCTCCATCATTTCCATTTTGAGAAAAGGAGGACAATAAATTTGGGCTAATTCGGTCCTAGCTCCTGCCAACGTATTGTCGACATGAAGAACTCCAAAGCAATGGGGGTATCCGGTGGTGTTTTTTTGGTCCAGGTGGGGCCGCCACTTCGTCCAGAAACCAATGCACTGCTTTTCTAACACGTCGTCAGTCACATCTCTCCACCTCCGATTCATCAATCTGCAATTGAGAAGTGCCTGCTTTTCCTTCTCCAATTTCGGCTTCCCGTTTTTACCCACATCTATTTTCAGCTCGTTGAAAATCTTGCTCAGCAACTTTACAAAGGAGTAAAAAGTTTATTCATCATTAGTTTAATAACAATTGCATATATGTGTTGTGTAGTCTATCACTAACCAAGACACATGATCTGCTTCATTAATATTTAACATGAACCAAATTACCTCATTTGGAAGGTCACCCCAACCAGTTGGAACAGTCGTTTCTGGAAGTGGCATGACTGATCCACCGTCCTCGTCCTTCACAACCATCTTCTCTGTTCTTTTTGGCATATTTTTCGACTTCCAAGCTTTGACTAGAAATAGAAAAGAGTTTGTATTATTAATTTTGGTTACACGGTTCTTTCGTTTATTTAATGCAACGGTTCACCAGCTAAGCTACCCCCAACTAAACTACTTAAATTAATTTAATGTTTTTGAATAACCAAAAAAATAAGTCAATATAAAAAGTATGTATCTTCCTCACCTTCAACCACCAAAAGCAACATACAATTCAATTTTAGTTCAACTTAGAAATATTCACGAGAATGAGTAATTAACATTAAAAAATCACAACAATGAATCAATCGCAATCCAGAATTGATAAATGAAACTGCTGTTCTTGTCTTCAGGAATGAATACGTTTGGTTTTGCAAGCAAGGCACAACATACAACAAGAAAGGACAAGATATCAAAAGAAATGTTGCAAATTTAAGTTTCGCGCGACATTCCAATTTCAGCATAAAGCTTTCGTCTTTGTTGCAAGAATGTTTATGGTTGCATGTGACATGCAGTTTTGATTTTTGAAGTAAAAGTACTTATTTACTCCAAAAGTATCATCTTATCATGTAGTCATAACTGTTTCTCAAAATTGAAGAGGAAAACACTGACACACCTAAACTCCGCTTATGGTTCGAATAGGAAGAAAAAATCTACCAAAAAACAATAATTTGTTTACTTTAAGTGTCCTGATTGTGGCTAAATAGGGCAGGATCCAGATTAAAATATTTTTAACAAAAAAGTATTTAAGATTCATAAATTCTGTTCATAAGTGTGTAAGTTTTTTATTGTATTTGAGGTGGTTGTAATGATGGAGGTTGATTTGTTTAATAATATCTTTGGGAAATATACATTATCCTAATTTATTTGTTTGACTGTCCAATGTGGACTGAATCAAATAGATTTACGCTACGATTTCTGATGATTGTTCGAAATGTTAATCGTTAATATCACGCCATTTCTCTACTCTACTTCAGTTTCTCCTGTAAAATGTGCATATAAAAGTCAACCAAACCAATATTTTCATGCTCATTCTTCTTATCTTTTCACAGAAGACGCAGTAAAAGCCAAATGACTGTGTCTTTGTCACTCTAACTTCTGAATCTCAGTTTCCCCCTATTCATTTTATTTTTATCATATCATTTTCATCCATAGCAAGCTATACTTTCAGTTCCATGCGCAAGGCATGCATTGCGCATTGGTTAGGAAAGCATATATCAAAGCTAACCTCAAATTCTCTCCAACGCCAAGCATAAGACGGAAGGCAAAAGTGGTTCAGGTTCGCAATTCAAATCATTATTTTTACAAGAGCACTGATCAATGCCCATCACAACAAACCCATTAACAAGAACAAAAATTGATTAAAAGGGGGTCAAGTGCCCAACATTAACAGTAATAAGTTTTTTGTTTTATCTTCATAGTTTGTAAAGTATATGTGCTGGGGTAATATTGGACGTGGTAATATTTGATGATATGAAGGTGTGCTTAGCTTTGCGTGCAGTCAGCACAGAATGTAGTCAGGAGTGAGTTGTAAGATTGAGCTCTGTACGCATGATGTTCTTATATTGTATCTTATGTTAATAAAGTCGTTATTAGACATAATCGATCTCGTTGCTTATCAGTGATTAAGCATAGAATAGGTTGTAGATAAGTAGTATCTAACACCGCGTTAAGGCATAACGTTACATGGTGACAGAAGTTAGCTAGTTTTTCAGTGAAAAATAGCAGTTTTTTCTTTCGGAATCGAGATGAGTACTCAACATGCTACGTTGCAGGCTCCTGAGCCTTTCAGTTTTCAGCCAAGGGACTGGCAGAAGTGGAAAGGAAGATTTGATCTCTACCACCGTCTTGCTAACTTGCAGAAAAAGGACGAGGAGTATCAAGTCGCTGCTTTATTATATACCATGGGGGTTAAAGCAGAGGAGGTTCTGGCGACGTTGGCGGTTGCGGACGCTGACAAGAAGATTTATGACAAGGTCATGGGAGCGTTCGACACTCACTTCGTTGGAAAGAGGAACATCGTGTATGAGCGAGCAGTGTTTGGCTCAAGATGCCAGAAGGAGGGAGAGTCCGTTGAAGATTTCGTCACGGAGCTACACCGCCTTTCAGAACACTGCAATTACGGACTTTTGAGGGAGGAGCTAGTTCGAGACCGAATAGTCCTTGGTGTGCAGAACCGAAAGCTGTCAGAGAAGTTGATGCTCATGGATGCGTTGACCCTGAGCAAAGCGATTGAGGTGGCACGCCAACGGGAGACCGTCAAGAAGGAACAGGCTGAGCTTCAGGGGGACAGTTCTAAATGTGTGGATCTGGTCGGGAAACCTCAAAGCAAGAACACTCAAAGTCAAAATCGGCGAGGGAGACGCCGTGGAAGAAATAACAATCAACAGCAAACGAAAGAGGAGATTCCTCCACCGACAGGAAGGGTGTGTTTTAACTGTGGATTGGAAGGACATTTTGCGAAGGACAGTTCCAAGTGTCCAGCTAGTAATGCCAGTTGCAATAAGTGCAAAGCCACAGGGCATTACGCCAAGATGTGTCGCCAGAAGGATGTGAAGGAGGTCACAGTCTCGACACAGGAAAAGTTTGCTTTTGCAGTAATGTCCGAGGAAGCTCGAAGGAAACGTTGGCAAGCAAATGTCATGGTTGATGGGGTGTCTGTTGAGTTCAAGTTGGATCCAGGCGCCGATGTAACCATCATCCCATATTGGTTGTGGAAACAGAGGTTTCCAAAGAAGAAGCTTCAGCGACCAAAGTCACGGCTATCAGGGCCCAATGGATCCAGTTTGGAGACTGTTGGAGTATACAGAGCGCAGCTGTCTTACAGGAGCTGTAAGAAGCAAGAAGATATATTTGTGGTGAAGAATGCCACAAGTACGCTCTTGGGAATTGAGCCATGCGAGGACCTTCGATTAGTGAAGCGAGTGGGAGAGATCACGGACGAGAAACTGACGGAGGTGGAACCTACGAAGGAGTTCCCTCGTCTGTTTGGAGATTTGGGAAAACTGGAACGTGAGTACCATATCAAGATCAAGGATGATGCGAAGCCGTATTCAGTTCCTTGCTCTCGTCGTGTCCCGCTGCCGCTTATGAAGAAGCTGAAGTCAGAACTGGAAGATATGGTTTCGAAGGGAGTCATTGAACCAGTTGATGAGCCAACTCCGTGGTGTGCTCCGATGGTGATCGTGAGAAAATCCAACGGCAATATTCGGATTGGTGTTGACCTACAGAAGCTGAACGAGTCAGTGGAGCGTGAGCGTCATATGTTGCCTGTTGTGGAACACGAGTTGGCGAAGCTGAGTGAAGCAAAGTATTTTAGCAAATTGGATGCCAACAGCGGGTTCTGGCAGATTCCACTCAGTGAGGATAGTGCAAAGCTCACAACGTTTATCACCCCGTTTGGAAGGTACTTTTTCAAACGTCTTCCATTTGGGATAACCTCAGCACCGGAGCATTTCCAGAAGCGGATGTGTGAAGTTCTGAGGGGGCTGGATGGCGTTGTTTGTCTCATGGATGACATTTTAGTTCATGGAAGAACGAAAAAGGAGCATGACTATCGCCTGAGGAAAGTGCTAAAGCGACTGGAGGAAAGTGGACTCACTCTCAACTCCAGTAAAAGCCAGTTTGGCGTGACAAGGGTGAAGTTCCTGGGACACATCGTGGATGAAGAGGGAATCCATCCAGATGACGAAAAGGTGAAGGCTATATCCAGCGTACCGGAACCTACGAATGTTAAGGAGGTTCGCGAGTTTTTGGGAATGGTGAACTACATGGGAAAGTTCATTCCTGACCTGTCGACGATAGCTCACCCACTAAATGCGCTCAGGAAATCAAACACGAATTGGACATGGGAGGAACCTCAGCGGACAGCGTTCACGAAACTGAAGGAGGCTCGCATCAAGAATCCAGTGCTGGCTCCTTATGACACTAATCGTGAGACGATAGTGTCCTCTGATGCTTCATCGTTTGGGATTGGAAGCGTCATGAAACAGAAGCAGCCTGATGGAACCTGGAGACCTGTAGCGTATGTTTCGAGGACTCTTTCTGGAGCCGAAACAAGATATGCACAGATTGAAAAGGAAGCGTTGGCCATAGTTTGGGCGTGTGACAGATACAGAGATTTTCTGATCGGAAAGGAGTTCCAGGTGGAGACAGACCACAAACCCCTTCTTGCTGTGTTCAAGACGAAGGACTTGAACGAGCTGTCACCCCGTTTGCAGCGTTTCAGGATGAGAATGATGAATTACAGTTTTCACATTTTCTATACTCCAGGGAAGCAGTTGGTAGCAGCAGATTACCTTTCCCGTCATCCCCAGCGTCGTGAAGAGAAATATGACATGGAGGAGGAGGCGGAGGAATACGTGAGACTCGTTGTGGAGTCACTGCCTACAACTGATGAGCGAATGCAAGAGTTAGCCATTGCTCAATCGAAGGACGCCATACTTCAGAAGATAAAAGGCTTTGTGAAGACGGGTTGGCCAGAGAAGAAACTACTGAAAGGGGAACTCAGTACAGTTTTACAACGTGCGTGATGAGATCACAAACTGTGAAGGTTTGTGGATGAGAGGATCTCGACTCATCATTCCTTCCGTGCAGCGGAAAGAAGTTCACTCCAGGATCCATGAGGGACATTTTGGAATAGAAAAGTGCAGAGCACGAGCACGAGAGTCAGTATGGTGGCCAGGCGTGTCTACGGAAATTGCAGAGATGGTGCAACGGTGTGAGATTTGTGCGCAGGAGCGCCCAGCACGACATCAGCCGTTATTGCCCAGTGAATTTCCTACCCGTCCGTGGCAGAAATTGGGAATGGATCTTTTCCATTATGATGGAAATTGGTATCTAGTGGTCTGTGATTTTTATTCGAGATACCCGGAAATGGCTGCGTTGAGTCGACTCACCAGTGAGGAAGTCGTGAAGCATCTCCGAGCTATTTTTGGACGTCATGGGGTGCCGGAGGAAGTGTATAGTGACAACGGGACGCAGTTCAGTTACCGAGAGTCGTCTTTGTTCCAGAAATTCGCAGCAGAGTACGGATTTACACATACCACCTCCAGCCCACGGTTCCCGCAAAGTAATGGATTTGCGGAGGCAGCTGTGAAGACAGTGAAGTCAGCCATGAAGAAAAATGCAGACCCAGTGAAAGCACTGATGGAGTATCGTGCTACTCCATTAAGCAATGGATTTTCTCCAGCAGAGTTGCTGTTTGGGAGGAAAATCCGTACAGCCCTACCTTGTGCACCAGAAAATCTCCAGCCGAAGCTCGTGGATCCTGACGCTTTGAGAAGCAAAGAAGACAGACGGCGTAAGAAGCAGAAGGCCAATTACGATCGTCACCACGGAGCAGTTGAGAAGGAGATCTCAGAAGGGGAGAAGGTGTGGGTGCGTGATAGGAGGGAGTGGGGCGTTGTTGAGGAGAAAGCCAACAAGCCACGTTCGTACTGGGTGCGAACAAACACTGGAAAGTTCAGGAGGAATGCTTTCCATCTGGAATCAATTGGCGTCCAGGAGGATGAGACATTTGGACCAGACTTGGAGATGGATGAAGAAAATGAGCCTCAGGTTGAAGAGGAAGCAGTTCCAGTGCAGCAGGCACAGCCGCCACGTTCGAGGGATCGTAGCCGTTACGGGAGACAGTACCGGAAGCCGCAGCGTCTTCAGTATACTTAGATATCTTTGAGGGGAGATGTGCTGGGGTAATATTGGACGTGGTAATATTTTATGATATGAAGGTGTGCTTAGCTTTGCGTGCAGTCAGCACAGAATGTAGTCAGTCAGGAGTTAGTTGTAAGCTTGAGCTCTGTACACATGATGTTCTCTTATAGTATCTTATGTTAATAAAGTCGTTATTAGACATAATCGATCTCGTTGCTTATCAGTGATTAAGCATAGAATAGGTTGTAGATAAGTAGTATCTAACACCGCGTTAAGGCATAACGTTACAGTATAACAAAGGTTAGTGAAAGTAATTGGAGTTTTGCCTTGCAGTGAAATGTATTATTGTGTTATTGGTGTTGTTAAGATTTATATTTTTCGTGATGATTAATTTTTTATTTTATCCATTTTCTGTCAATAATTTTAGAGGAGCAATGGAAGAAGCCAATGTGGAAAGAAAGAAAACAAAAAGGTCATTTTGTGCACGCTCGGTCCCCCTTTTCCTAAGGATGACCCACATGAACGAGTCGAACGACGAAACCTAATCAAAACCTGTTCTGGTTACCAAAATTTCAAATTGCGCATCCCAGAGAAGTGTTCATTTGAAAAAGTTTTTTAGCAGCTGCAGGAAGCTACTTCGTCGGTTGTCCGAAACTTTATTGAAGGAGGATGAAGCAGGCACAGAGGCCACTACAGCAGAAAATATTTACAAGGAGATTGAGTACAAGGTGGCAGGAGGTCAATATACTTATCTAGAATTGAATGGGACTCCCCATCTTATTGATGCTGGAGGGCCAAAAGTGGACAGGATTGAAGGATAAAATACTTCAAGGTTAGTTAAGGCTCCTTCGAATCTTAATATTTCAATAATACAATTTCCAGAGGAAGTTACTAACATTTTTTAATTTGTAATTGTAGCATACATGCGGAAGCCGAATGACACCAATAGTGAAGCTGAAGCTCAAGAGAAAAGAGGCGACTTAACTGCTCAAAGCACCGTTTCAGATCCAGCTTCAACACAGAATGTCCCCATTCATGTAAACATCAGTTCAAATCCTTCTGAGGTTCCAATAATTGGCAAGAAAAAGGAAGGTGGCTCCTCCTGTATATCGAGATGGAGTCCAAATTTGGGTTTGCCCAGTTTGTGAGCAAGAAGAGGACGAAAAAACTAAGGCGTTTATGGTTTGCTGTGATGGATGTGACAAGTGGTTTCACGGCTCTTGCGTTAATGTTAAACGTGATTATCCAGAGCATCTTCCTTGGTTTTGTAAGCCGTGTATGATTACCAGTGATTAAGTTGAGGAGGAGTTTGACAATTCTTTACCTATTGTAAGTTATCCCTTAATTAATTGGAAACTGTTGACCGTCTAGGTTTAACTTCCTTTTGACCGACAAAGTTTATCAGTACGTATTTTATATTGTCGGAATGCTCAGCTCTTCATAAAACTTTAGTTCGAGAATTAATTTGTAAAAAAGGAGTAACCACGCAATACATGTGTAGAATCATCGTGAATTACCAGCCCGAATTTTTCTGCTACATGTATCCTTATCTTTTTGAATGGAACCGCGACTTTTCAAAGATTCAAACCCAAATCCCTTCAAACAAATTAATTCCTTTGGCCCTCGTACTTTCCTTCATGGCTTGTGTGCTGCTTCCAACATCTTTGTCATTACTTTCTACCTTTTTCTCTGTTCGAAACTCGAATTTCTTCGTATAAACGCACTCATTCTTCTACTTTGTGCAGCAGTTACATTTGGTGTAACCATACTTCCTCTTCTAATGTGGCAACATCTAAACGTAACGATTGTTGGTTTTAACATCCTGAAAGACTTTGAGAAACGATTAGAATTGGGTAAAATAAGAAAAAATCTTTTAATCTAAAAATTTTTGATAAAAATTCAAATATAAATTTTGGATTTTTTAGATTTTCCTTTAAATCGTCAGCAACTGAAGCAAAACAAAGCCATCAGCATTTTTATTGGAATGAGTACCTTTCTCATGTCTACAACTCCATTTTCTGTGGTAATAACGTGCTTGTTTATTAACTTGGACCCATTCTATTTCATTATGAAATATGAAATTTTGCCACCACCAATGGAAAGAGAGCGGGAAACTATAATTTATTCATATTTGATCAGAGCTTTACTCGTGCTCCTACAACGCAATGCTTGCGAAGGGACTAGATCATTATTGATGCTGGTAACTTATCTTTGCCTGACTTTTCAAAGCCTTTCCAACATTGTATTTATTTTGAGCCAACAAATAGAAAATCATCTAGTTTTTAAGCAAACGTATGCCCAAATAACAATACTTTACAAGGTTCTTCGACCAATCACTGATGTTCTATTATATTCTATGCTAAACTTTTGGTGCCCCGTCGCCGCCGCTTGGATTTGTGAGGGGATTTGGAGAAGTGGAAATGTCAATTTATGTCCTGATTGTTGTATTTGGATTATTTATTTTGTGGTTGGATGTTTTGATGATACCAAAGTTTTCTAGGACTCCCAGTAAATTTGCATATGTTGTTTAGCAGCATTTGAAAGCGACCAAAAGTCGGTGTAAAGGAACCAAATTAAAAACGACTAAAATAATGTTTTTGGAGGCGCAGGCTATTTTACCAATAAGGTTTAAGTATGGACCCTTTTACGTTTTAAATGTTAACTTTCTTATAGAATATGTTTTCCTGATGATGGAACGGTTTTTTTTATGTTATTATGATGATTGATTTTTATGGAACTTGTAAATACATCGGTGAGTCATTTTGTATAAGTAAAAAGTTCGTATTGATCGAGATCGACAGCTTGACCTTATAAATTACAGTTGGCTTTAGCCAATGGAAGCTTTTAATGTATATTAGCAGTAATCATAATAAAACATTTTATATGGAAATGTACACCTGTGATTGATTTGATTGCTGTGTATAAAAGTTACATTATTTTTTCGCTTAGCTTTACCCCTTCAAATTTCAAATCATACATTTAGGAGGAATTAACAATAATATCACATCACAAGCCATGAATTATCCCAATCCTTGACATACTCATTTCATGGACGAATCATTGAAGGCTTACCCTTTATAAAAAGTTTTTTTACTGTGAATTTATGAGAGCTATATATTAGTACTTCCAGTTGATAAGAAAGCAAACTTGGTAAACCATCACGTGATAAAAAGCTACGGATTAATGAATTTAATTATTCCTAAGCTACCAAAAAATAATTCTAAATAAAATAATGTGGACACGTGTAGAAAAGTTCACAATTCGCATGTCTGCAAGCTTTTGGTATCTTCCCAAAGCTCCTATTTATTACTTGGAAGACACTTGCTTATGCCCAATGAAAGTGAGAAAATCCAAATCCAACCGTCCCCTTTTTCTTTACTTGGTGTCAACTATGCGCGTCTTTTTAATTACAATGGCCAGTTCCTACATCGTCTTGGCTCATACTTTTGTTAAAAAGAGATCAGAGTCCCATTGGAACTCTGGAGTGCTGGGGATACAACTTTTTATCGTACTCGCAACATTGCTAGTCGAAACATGGGCATTAATAGCTGCAAAAGAGATTAAAGGAGTGGTTGCCGGATGGAATCAAATTTTTCAACTAAATCGACGAAATTTAATAGGTAACAAAAAATATTTATGCTTTTAAATATTATGTTTGAAATGGCTAATTTAAGTTTAAAAATAATTTAATTACAAGTATCCACGGTGGAGAAGCTTCTCTCATTCGTTCTTGCTGCCACTTTAGCCGTAATAATTGTTGGAGCCTATATTATTGTACCTGTATTACTTTGGCTGGATCTGGATCCCTTTTATTTCGTACTTGAGGACATTTCTCTAAATAAAATTTATGGAACATTCGCGCAAAAAATTCTGGTTTGGATCATCCGAGTAGTTTTGATAACGGGGGGCTTTGAGTTTTGTCGAACTCTTGCGCTATTATCCATTGGAGGTGTGACTGCGGCAACAAATCTTCATGGTTACTTAGCTCTAGTCTACTCTAATAAAATGAGTATCAGTGATAAACTCGAAGGTTTCCAAAAATTATCACTTGCTTTAGGAATGCTAATATCAGCTGCTAATGAAGCAATATCTTGGTGGACAACCACATATTTTTGGACACTAGTTGTGCTCTTTTGGTTCCTTATTAGAGGGACTAAAAGTATCCCTATCATACTTTACGTAAGCTTGGTTCCCATTACATTTGCGGCTCTCATATTTTTTATTTTATTTATGAGCATGCTCCGAATGATAAATGAAAGTTGGGAAAGTGGAATAAATAAATGCATGCAGAATGCTTGGAGAAAGTACGCTGGAAAACGGGCCGTTAAAGAAAGAAACAAGTTGAAAGTGTTGCTGCTAAAGTCAAGAGCAGCAAGACCACAAATGTTGGTTTATGGCCCGTTTATGATCATTGATAAGGGGATGTTGGTTGGGCTTCTTAATAATTTAATGTTGAGGCTTTGTGATTGTCTCCTTGTATTCAAAACCTGAATATACACAAAATATTATACATATGTATAGTTCAGCCTATATGCTTTTGTAGTCGGCGTCGGCGGCGCAGACGCGTTTGGTGAAGTTTTTCTTAAGCACTAGTAAGTAACTAAATTTTAGAATCTGCCATTAAATTCTGACCCGACTCTATGTCATATCCAGCTTAGCATTCAATCTATTTTAAAACAAATTTGTTTTTTTAATTCTTAAATGCAAAAAAGGTCGTGGATAATTTTTTTACACACTACTACAGATTTTTAGAAGACATTTAAATGCTGATTTCATGCATGTTGTTAATGGGACATGTAAATTATCAGCTTATGATTTTCGATAAGGGGTGAATCAATTTACACAAACCTTCATGCTGTTGAGTTGAAGGTCCAATAACTTTTGATTTTTGAAACTGAAACAAAGTAAAAATTGCGTGTCGGGATTACAAAACATTTTTATATCCCGAGTTCGACGGGGGTTTATTTAAATTTGTATATTGTTTAGAGTTAAAATTATTAACTCATAAATTACTAGTGTCTCTAAATCAAAACAGTTTAGAACAATAATAATTTATAATAATTTGGACAAATTGGAGAAAAAGAAGGCTACCAAAAACTACTTGCTCTTAAATAAATGTGATATTTTGACCTTCAGTGAAAGACGTCGACATAATCTTCTGAAGTTTATGTTTAAAAATCGAAGAAGTTGTTTGTATAAAGACTGGTTCTCAGTTACAAAAACGAAAAGTGATAACGAATATCTATTCCCCAGGCTAAATGTTTGTAGGTTCAAGTCGCAGAAATTTAAAAACTCCGTAAAAAGGTGCTCCATAATTGAATGGAACCTAATGGGTGATAAAATTGTGTGGTGCTCTGATTACACATACGAAAATTTTGTTAATAAATAAAAATAATTTATTATTAGTGGGCGTTAAAATTATATCCAAATTATATCTATCAAATGAAAATATTATTATTACCAACAATTAAAAGAACGCATTGTCTATGTTATGCTTACATAAAACTGTATCACAGAATGGGTTTTACGACAAATTGTAAGATAAAATCATGAGTTACCCAAACTAGATATTTTCCAAACGGTCACAACAAAACTCCACACATCCGATTTCGCAGTGAATTCCATTTTTATCAAAGATTCATAAGCCATCCATTTCCAAGGCAGTATAGAGTAACAGTAAGAATACAGAAGTTTGTAATTGGAATGGAGAAAACATGACCATTTACATTTAATTTTTATGTCCTAAATATATTAAAAGAACTTGCAATATGTGTATTTCTTTTTCTAGTCGGGGGATCTTTTTCTGTGGGGATCATAAGTGGCCGGTGACGACAAAATCATGTTAAAGGGCAAAGAAAGGTTGGGATTTTATGTTCTTCTTTGTTGCCTAGGTTTTTGTATATGTGACAGTTTCTCTCAATGAGATGAGTTGGGAGCAGGAGAAAAAATCATGTCATGTAATAGATTATGTTTCCTTTTAACTCATGGGAAATATGAGGAGACAGACGCATTATATGATGATACCTACTCAGTATAATATTGAACACGTAATTAAGCCGAAAATGAAATGGCAACCAACATGATGAAGACATGATGATAATCATCAAGAGTGAGCATGAATGATAAAAACGTAGGTACATACATTCTTGGTCTTCTTCGAGAGAAGCTAAAAGCTGGAAAAGATTGCGTAATGCTCCCCTACTAAACTGGTTGTTTCCAACTGAGATACAATAAGGAGATCTCCAAACGTGTTGATATCTTGCTAGATGGTCGTCGTAAAGAGGATATATAAAATAAGAATTTGGGGGGGTATGTGAGAAAGGTGCCTAATACATATAAAAACTCAGTTCATTCAATGCATCACAACCATTTCATCATCAACAGTTCACTTAACCATACGCACACTGTTTGCAATGCCATATATTATGGCATAAAGTCTTTTTTGTGGACGATTTTTATGTCAACGAAACCCAGGTTTTTTGAAGTTGGAGATTGTAAAGCATGTCAAATTGTGCTAGAAAAAAATACTAGAGATTTTTAAAAAAAACACTGCGCAACTCTGCTTTGCATTTTGTTTGTTTTTCTGTCGTCCACCTTGCCAAACGAATGATCACCAACACAGTAAGTTTCTTTAGTAAACAGTTTCAGTATCGGCCACAGATGTCCTGGCAATTTGAGCACGCTGGGAAAACAAAGCTGAATAATAAAACCGGTATCCTTAAAGGTATGATTACAATACCAAATGTCAGTTAAATTGTGAGAAGGTAAATTCCAATAAAAATGAAATTCATGTGTATGCACACTGTTTGTAATGCCGTATATTATGGCATATAGCCTTTTTTGTGGACCTTCTTTATGTCAACGAAACCCAGGTTTTTTGAAGTTGGAGATTGTAAAGCATGTCAAACTGTGTTAGAAAAAAAATATTGGAGTTTTTTAAAGAGAAAATTGTTGTAGATATTAATTAAAGACTATCAAAAACATGCATTTTTCCTATTTTTTTACAATTTATTACTACTTGCGGGTCGGATCAATTTTTCTCATCATATACATAAGAAAGCGCAAGTTTTCTTCTCTAGGATAGCGTTGGAACCAAAAATTGATCGGACCCGCAAGTGCATGTAATTAATCCATGAAGATGACAATTTTTCTATCACAGGCCAGCAGGGATGGCCAAACTATGACATATAATATACTAAATTAAAAGAATCTTTGGTTTTGGCCGTTTTAAACAATGCTTAGTGCTGTGATTTTTATGAAATGACGTTTAACTACATAAGCGTTTGTCGTTTTTCGGTCAAAACCAATATTTTGCATTTTGTTTGGTTTTCTGTCGTCCACCTTGCCAAACGTATGATCACCAACACAGTAAGTTTCTTTAGTAAACAGTTTCAGTACCGGCCACAGATGTCCTGGCAATTTGAGCACGCTGGGAAAACAAAGCTGACTAATAAAACCGGTATCCTTAAAGGTATGATTGTAATTAAATAATCTACGTTGTAAGAGCCACCAATTGCGAAGAAAGAAGTTTAAAACGTCATTTCCTCTCGCCATCCACACATTTTAGATTCCCTCATATACATAAGCTGTGAGGTCTCAATTGCAGATTCACATGCTAATTCGTGGTGTTTGCACTCTACTTTGCTTCTCATGCAAAATGTTGTACATTAGGGATTTAGGCCATCCAAAATCCCGTTAAGCTGCCCATTGTCCATTTTTGACATTGGATGAAATGAACTTTGTGCATAGGCTCAGTTCTAAAAATACACATGCCTTCGTCTCTGGCTCCCCTATAAAAGGAGAGCGAGCCGAGGACGTCATCATCAGTTCTGTTTCTTTGTCCTTAGACGTTACGCTGCCCTGAGAATTACTCCAGGAATGCATTAGGTTAAGTTGACGACAGGTTGAGTCTCTCCTTGTCTTAGTGAACGAACTAGTCCACTGTTTGAGTTGATTCGCTCCTCAAACAGTAACAGATATAATTATCCGTGGAAGAACCTGTTCCAGGCTTCCCCACTAAAAACCCTCAAGGAACTCGACACTCTCAAGGAGTCCGTTTTCTTTATAAAAAACATAACTACTGTCTTATTGCATATAAGTTATTTTGCATCACGTAAAAAACAACAATACTCTGCTAGCTAAGTCAAGCTATATGAAAGAATCTGGTGAGGAGTATCCCAACTCCAAAAGATTGTGCATATTAGGCTTCGTTCATATGAGCATTAACTCATCCGAAACCGAACCTCACAAAGCATGGAAAACAACGAGCATTACACAACAACATCACCCATTTACAAGATCATCACCCTAAATTATATGCTCAAGAATGGCGATATGTTCTGCTATATATAATATCTGTGGAAGTAACTTCAGCTTCTATCACCATGCTGTACAACACAGCAATTCTCCACATCTTGCACATTGCTTGAGTCCAATCATCTACTTCATCAAGTTGAAAGTACTAAAGCACCTTCATTTATTTGGAAATGTACAATTTGCCCTTCCGAGACCTATTTCAATCTGGAGGGTGATATCATGAGCCATATGAGAACTGAGCACAAACAGAATCCCGTTGATGCATATGGTTACAGATTTGATGGATTATTATTTCGTCGTATTGATGATTTCAAAATCCATTTCAATACTATTCAGGAGGACCTTTTACCTTCAAATGAAGAGGTGGCAATGAATGCGATCCGGATCAGACCAAATGAAACTTCAACACGTAAGTTTGAATTGGGGTATAAATAAATCTAATCCCTCTATTTACACTAGGCTAGTTTGGGATGGTATAATAATTTTTTGTTTAAATCATGATGTATTTGGTGTCCAGTCACATTGACGATATGTAAAAATGCCGATGGTTTTGCTCTCGGCATATTTGTATGCAAATATATCGATTTACCATAATGCTGATTCAAAATTTAATATCTTTACCAAAATGCCGAGATGAAAAAAAGCCGTCTCAGGTAATTTTAGTTGTAGTTATATTCATTCTCTGATTGACTGAAGTAGTTCTAGTTGTAGTTGTATTCGGACTAAAACTAACTAGAAGTGTACTTCTAGTTGTATTCTTAGTTATAGTCGCCAACACTGGACTGGAGTGAAGATTATTAGGATTATTTTTTTCAAGTTAGCTTTCTCTCTAAATTAAACATTACTTTTTTTTCTTTTTACCTTAGCTTTTCTCCCAAGTATGAAGTTAGAATTAGCATCTTTTGTGAATTCTACACCAGAACTAGAGGAAAAGGATTGAGTATGCGGATCAACTTTTGTTACCACAAAAATTTTATTTTGAGCGGACGGTCACTCTCCATTTTTTACTTAATGCGTCACTCAGCTTTTGGCCTTCGTCGGGATTTAATCCTGATATAAAACCATTTTGTATTGCATCCAGCCAATTATTATGAGTTAAAAGATACTTTATTGCTTAAAATTCTTCACCCAAGTCCTTCGCATTTTGGTTACATGGCTCAGGATCATATTTTGCACGTCCTCGAGATGAATATGTTGAGTAAGTTATTTCCTTTGGGAGTTTAATAAGCTCCCCATCTAAATAATGGAATGTGGTTTAAATTAATGTTAATGTTTCATTAATTAGCAGAAATATAATTAGCTTGCTTTTTATTCATACCCTCTTAATACCTAAAACAGAACCTGTAAGACAAAACACAAAAATAAAGGCAGCAAACATGATTATTTTGAAGCTGCGGCGAAACGTTTGTTCCACGTATAACAATTAAAATCAAATTGATTTGCTGATCATAAAATATCTAGACAATTTTCTGATATTTTAATGGATCCATTTGAGCGTCAATATGCTTCATAGACATTTTTATTACAAACATTATTATGTGACGATGTTTCCTTTTTTCCTTAATGACTTTAGCGATGAGGATACTTTATTAGACACATCTAAAACTGTGCATCCATTAAGTAAAATATCTTCTTCAACGACTCAGACTCATCCACGTTTGGCCAAAGATGTCTGAATGAGTATTATACAAACTTTAAAGTTTGCCAAAACGTAATCAGCTATATAGTTGTGAGTGGAAATCGTTAGTTGTTAGGAAGCACGAACCCCAATTATTATTATCACGTTGGCATACGTTATATATTCTTTATCAATTTGTCAATCAAATTTAAGTTGTGTAATTTAACAACTCGTTTTCGTCAAGCACACGTATATCATGTCAAAAATAAGTAAGTAGATAACCATTAGAAATGATTTAGTAGTTTCCATTATTTCAAATAGACCCTAAAATATTACCTCAGTCTAAGTTTTGAATGATCCAAAAGATGGTAAAAAAAGTAATTTTACTCCTTTTTACCAGATTGCCCTATGCTACTAAAATATGGCTAACGTTAAAGAAAATAGCTCACAGACGTTATCGTAAGTGGAAGTAAACACGTTATGATGTTGTGTGGAATGACCAAAGAAAAAGTACAAAATAGGGAAAAGCTTGAAAGATTGAAGAGAGCTACTTTCTTTTCCTTTTTATTCCTTGTCACACCACGGCTTCTTTTTTTCTTTGGTTTTCTCAAAGTTTAGGAAATGAATGTAGATCTTGAGAAACCATTAATCATCCTCATCTTTTTTCCCCTGCTAAGCGGATGATTCTGAGATAAATAGGGAGAAAAGTTAGGTGGCAATTAAGATGAGAGTTGAACATATTAGACAAAATCTTTTAGGTAACTCAAATAATAGCATTGCAAGCATTTGCAAGTAATTTTATCCATAGTTGAGAAACGTGGAAAGAATTGCAATTGCAGTTAAAATAACAAGTTTTCCATTCCATTAACCTCAGGCGTATTCAACAGTACAAACGTTATGGCACAGACAAATATATTTACGACTGCGTAAATTACATAATTTTTGCAATTTGTTTTTTATTTGTTCGTAATTACAATTTGTACAACTTAGAAAAATTGATTCAAAATTGAAGTCATTTTCTTGTTGTTATTTTCGAAACAAAAACTTTCGAGTTTTAAAAAGGTTTGTAGGCTTATAAGTTTGATGTACAATTACTGGGTTTATTGACCAATGTTTTTTGAGTACGTGTCATCACTTTTATGTTCAATAGCAGTTTTAATGGAATTAAATGACTTCCTTACTTGCTCATATTCCAAATTAACGGTACATTCCATTTCTATATATTCCAACCCTTCGAATTAGTTAGATTACTTCAAATGAATCAAATTGAACTCATGGTGCTATTCTTTATTCGATATTAAGACATCTACTTAAAACGTATGGGAGGATTTAAACGTTTAAGACTAAAAACTTCCTGGTGGTGTGTTTTCCGCATTGACATGTATAAATAATCGCTCTATAATTTGTCTCTTTTTTCTTGTTGACTACTTCCTATAAACAAGCTGTCCTTGTGTTCTTTCATTTCAGGTTATAGTATTAGAATATAGTGAATTAATTAATTTTAGTTGTGACTTCCTGATTTGCCCATATTCAATCAACAGTGCAATCTACATCCGTATATTTTTATTACTATGCTTACTGCTAGTGCTGAGATCGATTTCGACGGAATTGTAAATGTCTGTTTGAGTTAAACATGCTGATGTATGGGAATAACCTGGTAATGTGCATATATACTGCCAAAATGCCATACAATCGTTTATATACCATTTTCATGGGTTTAGTCACCCATTTAACTCTTTGAATTTACTTTTGCTATAATACGTGTAGGTAATACATTAAAAAGAGTAGCATAACACAAACATAGCTGGTTGCTATGAAATTTTGTTATTTTTTACTATAATTCTGCAGATCAATCAAATTAATTTAATGGTATTGTTTGCCCCAATGTTAAGTGGTTTAAGGCAAACTTTTAACAGTTAAAACAACTTCCTGTCAGTTTTGTTTCCGTGATAAAAAGTATAAAACCGACTCCGGAATTTGTTGCTTTGTTTTTTATCATTGAACCTCAAACAACGAAACAGAGACACACTTACTTAGTTTTTTCGACTTAAATATCGTAAAACTGGTGTTTGAAAAGTTAACAAAATGACACAAAGAAATATTTTGACGGACGCACAGATTTTAGCATTTAAAATTCACAGCTTCGCCTTCTCATGTCTATTATATCCTCTACCTTTAAAATGGAACCATAATTATTCAAAATTAATAGCAAATACACCAACGTGGAAGTGGACCCCGTGGTGTATTAATATTCTCCTAATATTTTCGTGTGGAGTGTGCCAACTACTTACTTTATTTTGGTATGGTTATGTTCAACAGCAACGCAGCTTTACCTTAATTAGATGGGTCTGGTTTATTTACACCTCTTACGCACTTATCTCGGCTAGTCTATTTTGCATACTTTACGCTCGCAAGATCAACATGTTTCTGTCAGGTTGCAATGAACTGCTTCAACTCAACATTGATGTGGAATATGGTAAGTTTCCACAGGTAAAAATTGCTTCAAAGTTGCCGTATTTGACCACAGTTTAAAATCTTGCGTAATATTTTATTTATTTATAGAGGTTTCATTACGGAAACGACGTGATATTAGACGTGATAAAAATACAGATGGTGGTTATGGGGCCTTCTTCTGCATTGCAGCGTTATCCGCAGCGTTTGCGGCTTGGTCTCTCGTGCTTCTAACCATTTGTTTTAATGGCGACTTTTGCTACTACATTCTTGAAAATATATTTGGGGATCCAGTAAATCGCTCTATTGCTGAAATTCTTCTTGGATATGCTCTTAGAACATTCCTTCAGCTTCTATTATGTTTAGAAGTGCTAAGAACAACATCTTTCGCTCTGTGTTGCATTTTACTTGCTGTTGAGGTTTTTATAAAGCAGACAGCAAACTTATGCACATACGAAATTGAATTTAAATGTTTCTATCGTTTTTATACTCAGGGACGGTTAGTTTTAAAAAAAATTGAGGGGATTTGCTTTCCAGCTGTGTACGCTGGATTTTTTATTTCTTTCTGGAGTACAGTTATTAGCCTGTGGGTTGTTGTTAAGGGAGATGGACATGTTCCTATATATGTTCGTTATTTGATTATGTCTGTAACGGCTCTTCTTATTCTTGGACAAGTTATATTTATCCCAGCTGGAACTCGAGCTTGTGACAACCAAAACGAGTTGATACGGAAATATCGGGAAGCTGCAAGAAAAAAATATTACCGATTCAAAACAAAGACACGTGCTATCGATTTTAGAATGGCAGCATTCGTAATGCCAGTTAGGATACCGTATGGTCCTTTTTATGTCCTAGGGCGACCATTTCTTGTTGACTACTTTACCTTGCTTTTATTAAGAACTGTAGATGCCATTATGATATTTGAGTTGTAAAATACTATGCAAACAAGTTTGAAACGTTCATTAAATGCGAACACTCATACCGAACCACGTTTTATTTACTTAAAAAAGTTTAATTAGAAACAAAATTAGGACTTTGCTTGTACTCAATTGTACGTAGATGAGTTAGGGGAGAGTAGAACGCTTAAAAATTGCGTATGATATCAGTGGATGAAATGTTGTGCATATTCAAATAGTTTGTTTGAGATCAAGATACATATATCAGAAAAATGAATATGAAATTGATTGAGTTCCAAATGAAATCGTATGATGTAGATACAACCATATAAATCTTACTCACTCTTTATTTAGAAAATATCATTTACATAAATGCATTGAACAAATTTTTATTCGAAACTTATGATTAAAATTAAACAATTGTGTGAAATTTTGTGCTTCTTTGTGATTTTGTTTGCTTATAGTAAGCTATAACAATCATAAAATATAATTACCTATTTTGATACAAAAATCAAATTGAATAACCTAATGTAACTTTCCTTGATCTTTTTTTGTAGTTATTTCCTTATACAGTTACGGCATTTCATAGAATAGCACACTTTACACTTTCATTTACATGTTATTTTTTTTTATTATATGCTAAACAAAAATTCAATAATTCTATTTAATACTCAAAATCAAAAACTACAAAAAAATAGTTATCAGTATCTGATGATTAATTATTAATAATGGTGTTTACCTGGCGGGCCTGTGGGCTTTAAACCAAAATTTAAATTTTTAACAAAACTACAATCAATTTTTACAACTACCATAATTCATGCCATACTCTAAACAAAAATAATATAGAGTAAGTATTCAAAGAATTAGCTAAAATTCTACAAAATCCATTGTAAAATACTTAAATTTTCAAAACCCTATGACCTATCAGTACCAAATTTTAGTACCCTAAATTCAAACAATGAATTTAAAAATTTATTTTCCCTTAGCAATTAAAAATATTATAGATTTCAGTTGCAGAATGATTCAGGGGACTTGACAAAAAAATCTAACTAGCATTAAAATTTTAACTACAATATAATACATTTTGAAGAACACACTTTATTGTTTGTTTTGTTACAATTTCAAACAGAAAGCGAATATTTCTTAAAAAATTGATTCATTACAAAATACTCATAACAATCCTTGATGCTTTTTTAATTTAATCCCACATCCAGTCGTAACACACTATCGTTTGTATACACACCTTATTTGTATGCTTCGAGAACGTGCATTGATGCATGACCAAACCAATAATTTGAGATCCATTCTGCAACAAAACACATCATTTATGCTCTACCAACCATACTCATGTATTATGCATCATGTTTCAACCAAAGCGATGACTTTCAGAGCTTTTGTTCCCATAACTTTCAAACTGTGTTTCAAAATTGAGCAAAAACCTTGACGGAATATGAAACACTACAACTCAACTGAAAAATAGCAATTTGTTTTGGTATAAATGCAGTTTTCTGATGATGTATAAGGTAACGGTTGGAGTTACAATTTTTATTGCAATACCGTTATAGGTATTGTTTGCAATCAAGTTCTTATCCAACTCCACGAGAGGTCCAACCGCTACGAGTCTACGACGCACTTCCCCATAACGTATTTTGTATGTTTGGTTTGATGTACAACTACCACGAACAAAATCTATGGAGATGTAAGCATCAAAACTTTCGGTCGAGTAATCCGCCTCCGTGACTTGTCTTTGTAACCGAGAATGAACAATATGTGAAAATATTTCATGCTTAGGGTTTTGAATTTCTGAAACCAAGATTTCTTACATTTCACAAGGTCCTTGTTGGCTCACTGCAAAACAAATTGGCGGGATAGTCTGCAATTTCCATTCAGTGCAAAATTCAAATCAAACCGGTTCGGAAAATCGTTTTTAATTTTCAGCTTCCAAAACCAAGTTTACAATTACAACAATAACTAAAAAAGTTAGCAAGTGCTCAAACAAATGAAAACACTTACTCATAACTCTCGCGGGTTTGCACGGAGTATAGAGAAGTATTTATTGCACAGTACAGTACGATGAAAGTTAAAAGAAAATAAATCTGTAAATAGGGGTTTTATTTTTTACGCAGCACGTACACCAAATTGTTAGCAGAAATGAGGCAATCAAATATGAAGAGTATCTCAATTCCTTAAATATTGCAACGTATACAAGGTTGTCGTTTGTAGTACTGGGCAAAGATTTTGTGTTGCAACTGCTTTATATAACTTGGTTCCACTAACTAAAGGATGGTGGTACATGAAATTATATTATATTACAGACCCGATGCTTGACGCAAATAAATCTATATTTAAGAATAACTGATATGAATACTAGCAAGTGTAGTTTATGGCTCAATATACTAATATATCGACGAAGTATCAGTTTTTACAAATCTTAATACACAAAGTCAACGTACTAGAAAACGGAGTACTTCAAAACCCCAGTTTTATAATCAAATATGGCAAACATACTAACAATACTGTGTAACATTACCTTAATACGTAAGGAAGTTGGAGTCCAGAGGGGATGACTGAATGTAAGCTTTCTTCAAATGCTTGTTGACAAAGATGCTTTTTTCATACATTGAATGTCTTCTTTGCAACGGAGCACTTGAAAATCCTTCAACCTGTGGAGTCTCCCTCCTACCTCCCATCTACAAGGTATGAAAAGTAAAAGGTTTTTATCTACGTGTAACCAATGGCAGTTACATTACCGTTGTTGACGAACGCTATCAAACTTTTTGTGTTGTGATCAAGTAACATGGATCCTGCCTCAATAGCGTTTTCTGCAGCCACATTGAGTGGGTTAACGAAGTCGTAGTTCATACAAAAACTATTTATATTACTCGTGATTGTAAAAACCTCAAACTGGTCTGATCGCAGATGAATTGTATTCCAATAAAACAGATAACAAAGTTTGTTGGAGTCATTATACATTCCTACTATAATTGAACCCAAAATTCTTGCTCTACATGGATAAATATAATCTCCATTTGATGTATTGTTTCCAAGTGAATCTAAAGATGATAAGACGTTGGAAGTTATAGCATTGGAAACTAACCAGCGATGCCGCAAGCAACCTATAACAATTATAAGCAACCAAATTTATACCTCCACTCATTAAAGTGGATAGGGATGTCAGAAACCTTAGTATTACCTCCACATTTATACCAAATTGCGTTATCAAGGCATTGTATGACAGTAGATATAAATGACATCCTCATGACAGCTTACTAGAGCACCAAAGTACGTGGAAAAGCCTCTAACCTGGTGTACTATAAATTCAAGTCATTTGACCGCAAGTAAAGCAGTGTATTGCAACTAGTACCACCATGTAAACCAAGCATAACCACCCTTCAATGAGTCAAAAGCACATAGGATAGTATAAACTGAATAGAAATGGTTTTGACATGCTACAACGTACTGTAGGCATATTGTTATCTTACTTTATTGATCTCTTTTGTCCAGTGGTAAATTGGGATGTTTACGTGATGTATGCGTAGAGTTGAATTGCACTCGACATTTTCATAATAGTTAGGAAGTGACGTACAATTTTTTGTTTAAAATGTATATTTCGAAAACAAGATATAACAAAAACAATGAGACTAAGGGAAGTTCAACAAAATTTGTGAAACAACACAAAAATATTGTCAAAGACAATGCACTGGAATGTGGTTCATAGATTATTTGAGTATGAATTTATCTTGACAGTGTAACGATTTTGGTTTTGGCTACAGTCGTTGTAGACTGCCAAGCTTCTTATAATCATTCGTTGGTTATATTTAAGGCAGTGATGGATCATGGCGTGCTTTAAGAAAGTTTAATTGCGAAAATTATCAACCCTACTTTAATGGACCCGCAACCGTCCATGCCGTAGGACTTTTTCTGAATTTGTGTAAAAGTATATACGAGCAAGCAAGTATACACTCGTTTAGATCATTCTGTTTATCATCTGATATCAAACGAGGTGATAGATGGAGTCATGAACTACTTAAACGTTTAAAAGAACGAAATGCTAGCGTTTTTCCACGACCCGGAGCAGATGAAGAATGGACGGGTAAACTAAAATAGATGATTTATTTGATGCTTCTGAATTTCTAATTCAAGGGGAGATGTGTGGAGCAATAACAAAATCAATCAAAGCAAACCTTTTTGAGTAGTTTTAATCATTATATTAATTGCCCTAACACAACAACGGATAACAACAACTGCCCTGTACATCAAACGAATGCAACCTCATGTACATTTGTTGAAGGTGTAAATTCTCAGTATTTAAGTTAACATTAAAACTAGGGGTAATGGATGGGAATGTAGTGACCGTTAAATCATATCCGTTCAAGGTTTTGAAAGAAAATTCTGCTATATAAACTTTACAGGGTCTAACTTGTATGAAATAGAAAGTGTTTTCCTAGATATGCAAATGTGCGTGAATTTCAAATGATTAGACTGTGTGACCATAATTATATTTACTGTAATGAAGACTACATCACAGTACAAAAATGTAACAGCAAAATTTTCGAAAACTTTGACTTACTATTGGTATGAGCAAGATATAATACTGAATGGTAAACCGAAAAATGACACAACTCTAATAAATCCTGATGTAAACGGTGACCTTGCAATAACTGCATATATGAATAATAATGCATTAAAAATTACAACCATGTAAAAGTTTAATGAAGTCATATTGTAAGTGAAATAAGCAGATAACAAGTAGCTAAAGTAAAGAGTTCGTTCTTGGTTTTTTTGGTATTTCACGAATGCTATTGAAAAAGTAAAAAATTAACCAATATGGTATACAGCGTTAGTATGACGTAAAATTTCCGAATTTTTGGCATGACATTAGAAGGTTGTGTTAACGAAATTATGAAATGTTGAATGTATACGTAGGCAAATGTATTAAAAAGAAAATTGTAGCACCAAGAACCTAGTTAACATAAATTGATGATTCTTGTTGTCTAGGGTATGGATGAAAAGTGGTTTTGTAGTTTATAGACGTACCATTTCTCATGTGTACTCACTTAACTTTTACGTTATTTTGCTGTAAATAAAGCTTTGGTGTTTAATGCAAAAAACACAACACGTTAACTTATTAACTTGTAAGGGATATTCAGGAATATATTTATAAATCATAATATTTATTAAAACATATTTATGTTAAATACCATTTGTGTCTTATGTATGTCGATATGTGATGAACCTTATGAGATGTTAGGTGTATAAAAGGCGAACTGTGTTAGTAACCGCTAAGACGAGTCCCTGTCCGTGAGTGATTCACAGACAGGCAATATTGTGAGCGATTCACGTTTATTGAACTACGCTTCATGAATCCAGATGCAATGTCAACCTTCTCTTCTAATGTAATGAATAATGATAAACCATTTCCTTTACTCTCAGAATAAATACAATTCAAACTATATCATGAAGTACTTGTGTGTGTGAACCCTATACACTTATTTTATATAAGGCTTAACATCCCTTATTTAAGTTTACTAATGCTGTAAACCCTTTGCGAATAGGTCAATTCTAGAAAAAAACGAGATTTTACGGTTTCTCAATAAGCCGATTTTAATGGTGCATACAAAAGATGCGAATTTAAAAGTTGAAAATATGGACACATCTCTTTGACGTGGACAGACCCATTTGAAACAACCCAAGCTGCAAATCTTATTCACGAGGGAAAATTTCTGGCTCAATTTTTCCAAGTATTGCAAAATATGCTGATTTACATTTCCAATATTTCCAAAACTTCAAAGCGTTTCAAGCAGAGACAGAGCTATAAACTTGAAATTTGGAGCTCGACTTTGCGATTGCTCTAATTAATTTCCTGGTCTGAATTCAAATGACAATGCCACCAAAGAAATGATAGGTCTCTTTGATTTCATCGTTTGTCAAGCGATGAAATCAAAGAAACCAGAGAGTAAGAGCAAAGAGAAATAAACCAGAGTTTTCAGTAGGACCTCAAAGTTTTGCTAAGAGAATTACTGGACATTTGAACGAAATTCGTAATTCCGTTAAGGATATAGGTGAAAATAATCAGAAAGTAATCCAAGTGATTTTGGAGTCAGGGTGGTCAGGGATATCTTGGCGAGCAAAATCCGACAGTTTTGTGAAAGCATTAACTGCAATGAAGTTGTAATTGAAGAGAGAAAAGAAAATCATTGTAAATGGTTACCATACGATATGAGTTTTTAGCTTGCCAAACACAGTTTCTCAATTGGTAAACGTTTTATAAATAAACCGTAAGTGTACGAAGATACACAAGCAATGAAATTGGAATTTGCGAGTGAAACTACCTTGATTTAACATGAAAAATAACCTATAGATACTGATTTTCAATTAAATCGATTGATTTTTTGAATTTTCGCGCGAAAACTTACGAAATTTAATTTGAATTTAAAATCTAATATAACCACTTGATTCGCCATAAAAAATAACCTTTAGATACTGATTTTCAATTAAATCGATTGATTTTTTGAATTTTCGCGCGAAAACTTTCGAAATTTAATTTGAATTTAAATTCTAATATAACCACTTGATTCGCCATAAAAAATAACCTTTAGATACTGACTTTCAACTAAATCGATTGATTTTTTGAATTTCGCGCGTTATGACACTTACTCTTACACTTACACTCTACAAGCCCCCGAGAGGAGAAATTTGTCATTCTTAAGAAGCAATTTCATTGCTTAATAAACTGCTAGTAAGCAGGCCAGAGACGTAGCTGAAGAGGGCGTTGAGTGATCTCCTCCAAACCCCCTCCCCCCACGTCCACCAAATCTCCTCCACCTCCACCCTTTAAACCCACCTCTGCGATCTTCTCTCAACTTAGTAAACGCATAATTCCATTCCGGATTCTGGCTTTATGCACAAGGACATGATTCCGGTGTTATGCATAAGCACATCCACACGGATACTATGCAATTCTTACGTATACGTTTCAGCCAAATCGATGAGTTTCTGAACTTTCGAGCCTAAAACTTTCGAACCGTTCGACCGATTTGGCTGAAAAGTATTCCCAGAGGTGCACCTGAGTAGTGCTACCTGTGTACCAAATTTCGTCCAAACCGGTCAATGTATGTGACCAGGAGAGTGCGCACAGACAGACAGACAGTTTTAGTAAAACCATTACTTCGCTGAATGCTCTCGCTTCAGCTACGTAATAAATAACTTATAATTTTAAATAATTTCGTTAATGTTCTGATATAAGTGATGCGGATAATCAGATTATTGATTAGTTTAATCATTAATCTGAACGTAAAAATATTATTCAATAATCAATTAATCAACGCAGATAGAAAAAATGATTTAATTTTTAATCAACAGCCTTATTGCTAAACGAGAAATCAGATCTAATTAACTAATCTGATAGTTGATTAAAAAAATGATGAACTGGATTTCTTAAACGCCAAAATGTCATTTTCACTGCAACCATTTATATAACTCACAAGTACGTTTTTTTAAAATGGTTTATTGAGAGATGGTTTTCTGCCTGCATGTAGCAGTGCCGTACCTTGAAAAAGGGAGGCCTATAGCGGCGAAAAATTAACGACTGTATTCACCGTTGATTTAGCACATATTAATTAATTCTAATTCAAACAACTTATTCCGAAAATACCTAATATCAGTATTTTACTAGGAATATTATCGACTTGTCTGGCAATTTGATAACAAATCAATTTTTCATGCTCAAAAAGCTATGTTTCCAAACTATTTTTTTTCGAATTCACCAATAATGGAGTCAAACAAAACTAAAGAGCTTTCAGGTGCTTTATTGATAGTATTGCTAAATCACTTCAGTTCTTGGCCCATAAATGAACGCTAATAGTAATAATGATAATAATAGCTTGATAATAATTTTGAGCTTAAAGAACGATCTCTCATTTTAAGCTTAGGACTTCAGTCGTATTATTTTTATTTTAGACTTGTCTATTCACAAAAAACGAATGTCTCTGCTTTTTTGCCAGATAATAAGTCATTTCCTGAAAAATTTCAAAATTATGATCGCTTAAACAAAAATGATTTTTGGGAAAATCTGGTAAAAGCATACTATGACTATAGGCTTGGTTAGTGTCTTAAAAGAGTTTCCATTAAATTATCTCGGTAGGCTTTTCTTGCTTTTTCGAAAATATGATCCGTTTGATCCCCAGAATTTGTGAAATATTTTCAAAAATGTTTCCCAGTTGTCGTTTTTCACCAGCAATTACTACCATCTTTGAGACTTTGTCCAAACATAATTAGTGTAGTGAATGGATGTATCAATCGAAACATAATTACCAAGTAAGTTTTCTGAAACTATGCTTTAAAAAATTCACAAAACGAAATTGACCTGGGTTTCGTCATCAATTCTGAATACGCCCAGTCGCTTAAGTAAACAATTAGAAGGAACTAATAAAGATAATTCTTGCTATTTTCCTAGATTGATTTGACTGCATGGGGATTATGCTTATGAAACAGGATTTTTTCTGCCACCAGAAAGCAGGTTCTGAAAAAAATAATTCCTGGCCCATGACCAAAATCTGACGAGAAATCCAACAAAAAAAGTTTCATCCAATTGCATTGAGAACTTGCTTTGAAATGAGGTTTCACCCCGTATGTGTTCATAACTTATGACATACTACTTGCACACAAAAAATGGTTTGAATCTAGCTCCCAAGTTGGGAAAAAATCTTGATTCTGACTAGATTACGTCAGTATTATTATTTAATCTTACCATTCATAAATGATTATTTTATTTAAATCTCATTAAAAAGGGAGGCTTTTAGGCACCTCGGAACGGGGAGGCCTATAGCGATCGCTAGAGCTTGCTATACCGTCGGTACGGCACTGGCATGTAGACAGTATGAGATTGCATGGGTATGTTAACGCAACCGAATCAATATAGTTTTGAATTTGAAGAATGTTTAAGTAAAATAATTAATTAGTATGTCTAAAACACACCAATCTGTTCCGTTGATACTCGATGGAGTGTTTTTTAAATTATCAGTCTACTAGTAGATATTGGTGAAGTTGACTCAAAGTGTTTGAATTGTGAAAAGATAATTAAAGGAAAATTTACAACCACCTCCAACTTTACGACCCATTTAAAAACTGTAAGTTCGTTAGCCTCATAATTGTATTGTCATTGTTATAAAAATTAAACTTTGTTTCATCAAAATCTTTATATCAACTTTCATTCGATTAGGATTAAAATCAAAGGCTTGATTAGTTAATCTGATTATTGAATCAATAATATTTAATCTACTGTTTGTAATAAATCAAGTAATCAATAATCAGATTAGTTTTTCCTTTGAAATTAAGTAATTAATCAATAATCAGATTAGATTTCCAAACTCAAACTAATCCTAAATCTTTAATCTGGTTGCCATTTTTCGTTGATTACCCAGCCTTGTCAACCCAACTTCAAGGCAAAAATAACTTGCTGAATTTGTGATGTTAAACTTGAAGAAGAAAATGTTTAAGTTGATGAGTTCTATTCTCACATGGCAGTCTACCTTCGAATTTTCATCGAGCATCTGGACAAAGCAATTGAAGAGGCGGAAACGGAACCGGAGAGGAACTTAAATACGGACGAGATGGAAACTCAGGCAAATGATGATGCCGCAGATGGGGTTGACATGGACAGGGATTGGGGGATTGACTACGGTTCAAACAAATTCGCTTAGATTATGTCTAGTTCATGTGTTGGTGATGATGATTTACAAATAGATTTAATTGTAATAATGTTTTTTGGTTGCTTCCTCCTGTTGCTTCCACGGTGTTTTATTTTGTTGCAGACAAATCGGGATGATGGTTTCTATAATGGAGGGGAATCCTTTTAGGAAAAACATGGCAAAAGCATTCCTCAGGAGGTCATTTTAGTTTTTAGTAGACATTAGAGTGGCCGTAGTAGGTACATTGACGACACTCAAAGAATCGCTTTTCTCCGATGAAATCTGGTTTGTTGTTTTTCATGGAACGTTTGATGGAAGTTTACAAGTGAAGGGAATGTTCTTGGAGAACGAGACTGATGGCAGATGTAAATGCTGAGAGTTCTGAGGGATTTAAATCGGCAGCGTCTTCATCTTCTGAAACCCCAAAACGATGAATTCAATATTTGGACAGGGGAACAGTTCAGGTCTTTTGAGGCTGCCATTGATTGAGACGAAGAGATTTCGTCAAAAATCTCGAGCTCAACATCATCATTGTTATCCTCTTCACCAATCCATTAAATTGGACGTGAATAATTTTTGTACTCAGGCGATCTTTGGTAATATCCATTTCTGTTGGAACAATACATAAAAAGTTGTTTGCATTTTAAAAAATCATACTTGATGAAAGTATGGGCAACAGAAAAAATACTAAAAATTATTTTACTAATCTTCGTTTTCAAGATCAACACACCCATGTAAAAGTGGAACAAGAACAGAGTCTGAATATTTATCACGCAAGAGTTCCCTTTGCTATCCCCGTCATCAAGAATCTTCAAATGATCTTTGAATGATATTAAATATCTGGTTTCAAGGTAATACAGGTATTAAATATAGAAAGTCACCCGCCCTTTAAGAATTTTGTGTCGTTTGAATTTATTAAGATTTTCTTCTCTATTTTCTTTTTTGGGAGTCTAGCTTTGAATTAAAGTTTCATACATTTTTAGATTTAATTTGGCCAGTTTGACGTGGGTGGTGAGTTGGTCTTCTCCATTCTCCCTTTTGCAACATAGACGAAAGCTTTTTCTCTTAAGACATTGAGATACAATGTTCAACGTGCAACCTTTCGGCTGACGTAAAAATGTGGCGCGAAGCTTAAACTTCATTGTGTTTTGTATATTCTATAGCTATGTGAATTTACTCCACTGAATGACTGAACTCAATCAACCATCCTTTTGATTTTGTTCTCCCTTCCTTGTCACTTGATGTGTCTTGCATTGCGACCTAGGCAAAACAAAACTTATCCATTCCTGAACGAAGTTTAGAACGTTGATTGATTGATTGCCGATTGCGTGTTTTAAATTGCTAATCACTAATTGAACGTGTGTAGTTCTAAATTGAACTAAAATTCAGCTGTGTCTTGATTATTGACGTAATTAGGTAAGAATAAGTATACATTTGAATTTCATTTTTATTATCTCAAACAATAAAAATCATAAATATACGACAAACAGCAATAGAAATTTTGATTTTGTAAAGAGATCATTTTTAATTTAGGTTGACGAGTTGACTTCCTCCCAGCAGCTAACCACGAAATGGCACAAGTTGAACAAAGCAGAGACTTGCCAGAGGAGGTAAATATGACATTTAAAATTGTTCACGACATACATAATAGTGTAATTGCTCAAGTATACAAAAATTATAAATTTACAGGACGGGATTTATTGCTAATTAAATGTTTTGGAACTGATTTGTTACCAGGATTGGAAGGAGATTCTGTTGAAGCTGTGGCTGAACGAGGAGGACTTGGAGCATGTACTCATTTCCCGAAAAGTGTGCAGTTTGTGGGAGAAATTGGTGGACGAAATGCCAACAAAACCATACTGGAACCCCTGGCATAAAAATCGACTTGATGAAAATAATACAGTCGGGTATTCAATCGCCACCATCATCAATTCTGACTTAAGTATCAGGAAGTTCCTGTCTGGTGGTTTTGAGTTGGAAAAAAATCCATTTCGGAACCATACGTTGAGTGTTTTTTTGAAATACATTCGTAAAGAGGAAAACCTACTGAAAATTATAGAGGATCATGGTCAACACGTCACAAAGTTCCTTTTCCATCCCGCTGAAGATGTTGGAGAAAGATTGACAAATATTCAGCAACTGCTGGAGCACATGAAAAATATTCGAACCCTGGTATTGGATTGTAGCTATCTCTCAATGAGGCAGCTTATGGCTATGGATGGAAAGAACTTTCCAAAAGATTTGAACAAGCTTAATGAATTGGTGCTCAGGCGGGAGGTTATCTTTTGTGATATGAACGACGATGACAGAATGTATGCAAAATTGTCAATCAACTACGGATCCCAGATTAAAAGCCTTACACTTGACACTGGAATTTTGAATCTTAATCGCAGTAAAATAATGGAAAAGTTTCAAAACTTGGAAGATCTCAGCATAGGGTGTGCTTATATTCAATCTGATTTTGTAGTGCCACCTGCTGCAAAACCGTGGCCGAAATTAAAGCGATTGGCACTGTCAACAAGCTGGGTTTCCATTCCTGACAACAACATTTTGAGAGTGTCCGGTGGTTTCGCCGAAACTCTAGAGCTCCTCAGTTTGGGAACTGATAAGGAATTTGGCAAGGATATTGGCATGAAGAAAGCAATTTTTGAACGCAACCAAGGACACGGGGCTGAGGTTATTACAACTTTTCCAAAACTTACGCAGCTCATACTTCCGTTCCGGTTCATGCGCCACCAAGTCAAACCCATAAACATTCCTCTTGAGACAATCTTTCCATTTTCGTTTCCAAATCTCAAACTGCTGGTTCTTGAAGACGTAAAGGATGAATTAAAAAATCGGGGCATTGGTGGAGCAAAACTGGAGGAGATTTGTGCACCGTTTTGGCCTTTGGTTCCTTCATCTGTTGAGACTATCTCTATTCGAAGTGAAAAGACGAATCAAGTTCTCCACCTCGATTTTCCGGTTGTCTACAAATGCAAGCGAAACGAAGGGGCTTAGATCGCTGGGCCTTTGATATTGCGTTGGTGTTTAGCTATTCGTAGTATTGTAATTAACTTTTAATTCTATTTCTTTATTTCTAAAACTTAAGTACTACAAAATAATTCCCTAATTATGTATTTAACTTTTTATTACTTGCTTGAAGAGTGATGGTCATCCATGTATGATGTAGTTCTTTGTTAAAATTTATGTAAAATGTGGTATAAAATTCTAGAATAAAGTATGGTGTTTATTACCCCTCTAAAATTCATCATATGTAAATCAAGACTAAATTATTTTACACGCTTTATTCATTAAATTCCATTTATGCTGCAAGTCCTCTATAAAATCACACATAAATATATAAATATTAAAAACTAGCTAGGTTCACATTTCAAGTAAGGAACAAAAGAATACGAGAAATAAATTTCATGAAAGAGGTGTCCTATTTTCTGTGATGTGACTATAATACAATGTAACAGTGTTACAAAACTACAACCTTTTCCACTCTTTAGACTTCTGGTGTGTTTGGTGGTGTGGTGATAATGATTGTTAGTTGCTGGTAAGTCGCATCTAAATAAAATTCTCCTTGCCTACTCTAGGCACCACTCATAAGCTGGTTTAATGTGGAGTTTGGCACGTGCCGCACATGTGCTTCCTACCATTTAAAAGATGCTACACATTCGCTACACTTGTAATTAAGTTGTTGAGGCCCATATTTATTCGGAATTAAATCAAATATTGGGGGCGGTGCCGAAGCAGATTTGTTGCTTCTACGGCATTGTTTTTTCGGTGGAGACAAGTCAGGATGATGGTTTCTGTAATGGAGGGGAATCCTTCTAGAAAGAACGTGGTGCCAAAAGCATTCTGGGCATGCAATTGCAGAAAACTCCTTGGACTTAATCGTAGTAGGTGCAGTGACGACACTTAAAGAACCGCTTATCTCCGATTGAATAAGCGACGAAATCTGGGTTGCTGTTGTTCGTGACACGCCTTACCGTCCTTTTCACCTGCAGTGAAGGTTCTTGGAGAACGAGACTGATGACAGATGGTGATGATGAAAGTTCTGACTTTCTGAGGGATTTAAATTGGTAGCGTCTTCATCTTCTGAAACCACAAGGACGATGAACTCAATATTTGGAAAGGGCTACTCGGAACCAGTGGAGCAGTTCAGGGTTTTTGAGGCTGCCATTGATTATGACGCAGAGATTTCCTCAAAGAGCTCAAGTTCAACATCATCATCGTCGTTCTCTTATCTAATCCTTCTGAGTTTGATCTGAATACTTTCTGTGCTCAGGCGATCTTCAGTAATATCCATTTCTTTTGAAACAATACACAAAAAGTTGTTTGCATTACAAAAATCATAGTCTATGAAAATGTAAATAAAACCAAGAAAATAGTAAAAAGCATTTTACTAACCTTGAAGATGAACACGATCACTTTTTAAGTAAAAGTGAAACATGAACAGATGGTTTCAGGTTAATCATGTTGAAATTTCTATGCTTCACTCCTTAATCCTTTCCAAATATAATATAACCTCCAACTTGCACCTCTTCACTTTTACGAATCTCCTCTCTCAGTTTATGTGCATTCCTCTCTAGTTTCCTCTCCAGCTTTGAAATGTGATTCATAAAACTGGGAGACAGCTGCATACACTGCTCAGAATCACTTGAACCAAATCAGAACAAGTTGCACTGGTTGTCACACATACAATATTTTACAAAACAAACACGAACTTTAACCATAGAGTTTATGAACATGATGTTTGACTTGCTTCAAATGTTGTGCAAATACATATGCCAAATGATATGATCAAGAAATTATCACAGAAATAAATTTTGGAACAAATATGTACATTTAAATGACCGCTTGAAGAAACCCGCTACCCGCTCGCTGTGAAGAAACCCGCTATGTGAAGAAACCCGCTACCCGCTGACCCGCTACCCGCTGAAGAAGAAACCCGCTCGATGTGAAAAGACCCGCTACCCGATGAAGAAGAAACCTAGATGCTAGTAATTTGTATCTAATGAGTCATTTTTTTTAAAAACGTCAAGTTATTTAAACAATGATATGCAAAACTGCAAAAAACCACGATACAACAAATTTAAATACTTTAAAGTTGAGAATCAAGTTTAAACAAGCAAATTAATAAGTTTTTAGATAAAAAAAAACATTACATTATTAATAGAAGTAATACATGTACCGACAGTGTTGTATATATGCTTTAAGTAATAAACTGCTAGTAAGCAGGCCAGTGACGTAGCTGAAGAAGGCGTTGAGTGATCACCTCCAAACCCCCTCCCCCCATGTCCAACAAATCTCCTCCACCACCTCTCGCTCTTAACCCACCTCTGCGATCCTCTCTCAACGTATACTGAAAGTATTACTTGTCGAGTACCATTCCAGATTTATGCACAAGCACACAATGCTATGCGTTGCGCATGCTTCGTTATGCATATGCTGTGCCACACATGCTTAAATGCATACTATGTTTCAACCAAATCGATGAGTTTCTGAACTCTAGCGCCTATAACTTTCGAATCGTTTCACCGATTTGTCTGAAAAGTATTCCCAGAGGTCCTCTTGAGTAGTGCTACCTGTGTACCAAATCTGGTTCAAATCGGTCAATGTATGTGACCAGGAGAGTGCACAAAGATAGACGAACAGACATACAGTTTGAGTAAAACCATTACTTCGCTGAATACTCTCGCATCAGCTACGTAATAAATTAGTAGAAACATATTTCTACAATTATCATTAGGATTAAAAATTCTAATTATAAACTTTTAAAATTCAGTTGCCTTAGCTGATTTTGTATTAAGTAAAAATTAAAGTTGTAATTCAATAATATTGATATTATTTATCATTAGTATTAATAATAAAATGTTTTTTATATAAAAACTTATCAATTTGCTTGTTTAAACTTGATTCTCAACTTTAAATTATTTAAATTTGTTGTATCGTGGTTTTTTGCAGTTTTGCATATCATTGTTTAAATAACTTGACGTTTTTGTAAAAAAAAAATGACTCATTAGATACAAATTACTAGCATCTAGGTTTCTTCTTCAGTGGGTAGCGGGTTTCTTCTTCAGCGGGTCAGCGGGTAGCGGGTTTCTTCACAGCGAGCGGGTAGCGGGTCAGCGGGTAGCGGGTTTCTTCACGCGGTCCATTTAAATGAATAAAATTTGGTGAATAAATTAAAAGTTTTCGCCAAAATCAACGGAAGCTGGGATAAAATCATTAGGATTATATTATGAAGCCACTTGTGACTTGGGGATAGAATAAATTCTTACATCCAAACATACTAATTTTACAACAAAGAGGAGTGCATATTTACTACAGATATAGATATTGAGAAACTGTCAACGTACAAAGTTTCGGCTGACGTAGGAATGTGGAGCGAAACTTAAATTTGCACTGTGTTTTCTCAACCATCATACATCCTTTTAATTTGTTCGTTCTTCTTGTCCCGTGTTCAGTGTGTTGTATCTTGCTTTTCGACCAAGGCAAAACCAAATAAACTCGTCAAAGAGATGTACGAACCCAAGCTTAGTAAAACCACAAACATGGAATTCATTTCAATTTAATTAAAAATTAAAAATGTTGAATTTCAACCAAAACGACGAATTTTCTAAACTTTCTCGCTCAAAGGTTTATAAATATGCATTGAATTTTAAATCTAATGCTGTCAGTTGATTCACCATGAAAAATTACTTGTAGATACAGAGTTTCAACTAAATCGATTGATTTTTTAAACTTTCGCGCGTTTACTTTCGAAATATTCAGTGAATTTAAAATCTAATGTTGTCAGTTGATTCACCATGAAAAATAACTTGTAGATACAGAGTTTCAACTAAATCGATTGATTTTTTAAACTTTCGCGCGTTTACTTTCGAAATATTCAGTGAATTTTAAATCTAATGTTGTCAGTTGATTCACCATGAAAAATTACTTGTAGATACAGAGTTTCAACTAAATCGATTGATTTTTTAAACTTTCGCGCGTTTACTTTCGAAATATTCAGTGAATTTTAAATCTAATGTTGTCAGTTGATTCACCATGAAAAATTACTTGCAGATACAGAGTTTCAACTAAATCGATTGATTTTTTAAACTTTCGCGCGTTTACTTTCGAAATATTCAGTGAATTTAAAATCTAATGTTATCAGTTGATTCACCATGAAAAATAACTTGTAGATACAGAGTTTCAACTAAATCGATTGATTTTTTAAACTTTCGCGCGTTTACTTTCGAAATATTCAGTGAATTTAAAATCTAATGTTATCAGTTGATTCACCATGAAAAATAACTTGTAGATACAGAGTTTCAACTAAATCGATTGATTTTTTAAACTTTCGCGCGTTTACTTTCGAAATACTCAGTGAATTTGAAATCTAATGTTGTCAGTTGATTCACCATGAAAAATTACTTGCAGATACAGAGTTTCAACTAAATCGATTGATTTTTTAAACTTTCGCGCGTTTACTTTCGAAATACTCAGTGAATTTGAAATCTAATGCTATCAGTTAATTCACCATGAAAAATAACTAGTCATCTAAAACTAGTTAAAATTTGATGCATGAATACCAGGAAGTGAAACTAAAATGAAGAACTAAACCATTAAATTGCATGTAATATAAATTACAGATTTGTCCTCCTGTTACAATATTTTTTCGAAAAATTACTCTCATATTATGATTGACATGAAGTGGTGGATGTGTGAAGCGAAGTAATAGCGCATAAAAATATGAAAAAAGTTGACAGCAGCCATATCGGGTCACCAATCCAATTTATTTTGGGGTGAAGCCGAAGGCTTCTGAACGCCCGAACGCAGAATATATCCTGCTATCATTCCTACTGGTAAGCAGAATTCATTCTGCTGAAACCTGCAAGTAAGCAGAATCTCATATTCTGCTGAAAGACCTACAAGTGACCAGAACGGAATATTTTTTATGTACAATGATATCCGTTCTGGTTGAAGCACCTACAAGTAAGCAGAACGCACTATATTTTCGGCAGAATGATATCTATTCTGCTGGAAAAATGTACAAGTGACCAGAACGGAACATTTTTTTTTGCAGTAAATGCCCGTTCTGGTTGAAGCACCTACAAGTAAGCAGAATGCATTATTTTTCGGCAGAATGCTTAGGATTCTGCTTGAAAAATGTACAATTGACCAGAACGGAACATTTTTATGTAGAATGATATCCGTTCTGGTTGAAGCACCTACAAGTAAGCAGAACGCACTATATTTTCGGCAGAATGGTATCCATTCTGCTGGAAAAATGTACAAGTGACCAGAACGGAACATTTTTTTTTGCAGTTAATGCCCATTCTGGTTGAAGCACCTACAAGTAAGCAGAATGCATTATTTCTCGGCAGAAAGCTTATGATTCTGCTTGAAAAATGTACAAGTAATCAGAACGGAACATTTTTTATGCAAAATGTAATGCGTTCTGGTTGAAGCACCTACAAGTAAGCAGAATGGAAAATATTTTCTGAGGGGTTTCAAATTGAATGGAGACTTCGAATTTAAACTTGACAAAGACCACCCACAAAGCAAATGTCCCTAAAAATCTCAAAATTGTTGGGAAACGTTTTGAGAAGTGGGACTTTCTCTGAAGGGGTTTCAAATTGCTTGGGGATTTCGAATTTGACTTGACCAGGACCACCCATGAAGTAAATATACCTAAAAATCTCAAAATTGTTTGGAAAGGTTTTGAGAAGTGGGACTTTCTCTAAAGGGGTTTCATTGCTTGGGGATTTCGAATTTGACTTCACAAGGACCACCTATGAAGAAAATGTATTTAATAAAGAGGTTTTGAGGTGCTTTGATAATCTTAAGAAACATGAGATTTTATCCCACTTCTCAAAACCTTTCCCAACAATTTTGAGATTTTTAGTGACATTTTCTTCATAGGGGGCCTCTTTTAAATTCAAATTCGAAGTCTCCATTCAATTTGAAACCCCCTGAGTGAAGCTCCCACTTCCCAATTCCTTCTCCAACAATTTTGAGATTTTTAGTGACATTTTCTTCATGGGGGGTCTCTTTTAAATTCAAATTCAAAATCGCCATTAAATTTGAAACCCCTTAAAAGAAAGTCCCACTTCTCAAAACCTTTCCAAACAATTTTGAGATTTTTAGGGACATTTTCTTCACGGGTGGTCTCTTTTAAATTCAAATTCAAAATCTCCATTAAATTTGAAACCCCTCAGAAAATATTTTCCATTCTGCTTACCTATAGGTGCTTCAACCAGAACGGGCATTTACTGCAAAAAAAATGTTCCGTTCTGGTCACTTGTACATTTTTCCATCAGAATGGATATCATTCTGCCAAAAATGTAGTGCGTTCTGCTTACTTGTAGGTGCTTCAACCAGAACGCATTACATTTTGCATAAAAAATGTTCCGTTCTGGTTACTTGTACATTTTTCAAGCAGAATCCTAAGCATTCTGCCGAAAAATAATGCATTCTGCTTACTTGTAGGTGCTTCAACCAGAACGGGCATTTACTGCAAAAAAATATTCCGTTCTGGTCACTTGTAGGTCTTTCAGCAGAATATGAGATTCTGCTTACTTGCAGCTTTCAGCAGAGTGAATTCTGCCCACCAGTAGGTAGAATACCAGAATATATTGCGGTTTCTGTTCTGGTTACTTGAAGAAAATTCTGTCGTTCTGCCTAATTGGAGCAGATTCGTTCTGCTTACTTGTAGAATATTCTGCTAACTTGTACCAGAACACGTTCTGCGTTCTGGTCACCTGTAGACTCCGGTGAAGCCTTGCTTAACTTGGGACTCCCTTGCCTAACCTTCTTGTATGCCTCACCCTAGTGTATTTGTATGAATGCATGCTGACTGTTGAGTATCCATCTGTTACACGCTATTACACGCTACATGTTACATCCGAGATCACGACCACGACCATACTTTTGAGTGTGTATCTGTGTCCATGCTTTGCTCCCCTGTTGACTGCATATTTTGGTATACCTTTTCATTGCATTGCACGCTACACGCTACATGTTACATGTTACATCCGAGATCACGACCACGACCATACTTTTGAGTGTGTATCTGTGTCCATGCTTTGCTCCCCTGTTCACTGTATATTTTGGTATACCTTTTCATTGCATTACACGCTACATGTTACATGTTACATGTTACATCCGAGATCACGACCACGACCCTTTTTATAACCCAAGCTAAAGCTAGGGTAATAAACAATCTCTGAACGAAAGCTGTTATGTTAAACTAACTTGTTAGTCACTAATTGAACGTGTGAAGTTCTAAATTGAACTAAAATTGAACTGTCTTGACGTTTGACGTAATTAGGTAAGAGTAAGGCTTTCAATTTTATTATCTCAAACAATAAAAGTCATGAAGATAAATACGACAAACAGTAATAGAAAGTTTGATTTTATAATGGGATCATTTTCAATTTTAGGTTGACGAGTTGACTTCTTCACAGCAGTGACCGACGAAATGGCACAAGTTGAACAAAGCAGGGATTTGCCAGAGAAGGTACATATAACATTTAAAATTGAACTTGACTTACTGTACTTAATTAGTGTATTTGCTCAAGTTTACAAGACAAATAATTAATGGGACGGGGTTTATTGCTAATTAAATGTTTTGGAACTGATTTGTTTCAGGTATGGAAGGAGATTTTGATGAAGCTGTGGCTGAACGAGGAGGACTTGGAGCAGGTCCTCATTTGTCGAAAAGTGTGCCGTTTATGGGAGAAATTGGTGGACGAAATGCCACCAAAACTATACTGGAACCCGTGGCTGAAGCATCTACTAAATGATTACCGTGCAGCTCATCACTCGCACTTAATGGCTACCGTCATCAATTCTGACACTAATATCAGAAACTTTCTGTGTGGAAATTTGGAGCCGGAACGAAATCCTTTTCGGAACCATACTTTGAGCGCTTTGTTGGAAGACGAAGATGGCAAAAAGGAGGAGAAGAATCTACTAAAAATTATTGAGGATTATGGTGAACACGTCTGGAAGTTCCTCTATCAGCCGAATAGAGATGTTTCAGAAGCATTGACAAACTTTCCTCAACTGCTGACGCACATGAAGAACATCCGAACCCTACTATTGGATTGTGACTCTCTATCAACGAAGCAGCTAATGGCTTTTGTTGATGGAAAGAACTATCCAAAGGATTTGAACGATCTTAATGAATTGGTGCTTATTTATCATTGGGAGTTGGGATACGATGTCATCGACGATTACAATATGTATGCAAAATTATCAGTCAACTACGGATCCCAGATTAGAAGCCTTACACTTAACACTTGGAGTCTACGTCTGAATCTTATTATGGAAGAGTTTCCAAACTTGGAAGATCTCAAGCTAAAGAGTTTTTCAGTTGATTTGTTGCATGATGTAGCACCGCCTTCTGGAAAACAGTGGCCAAAATTAAAGCGATTGACACTAGCAACCAACGCGTATGGTTCCATGACTCTTAAATACATGGTGGAAGTTGCTGGCTGTTTTGCAGAAACTCTGCAACTCCTCAGTTTGGGAATATCTTCTAATTGGTGGCTGGAGGAATTACTTTGTGAAAGCAACCAAAACAACGATGCTGTTGTGATTACAACTTTTCCAAAGCTCACGCAGCTCATAATTCCGTTCTGGTTTATGCACCACGAAGGCCAGCCCACAAACATTAATCTTGAGATAAGCTTTCGATTTTCACTTCCAAACCTGAAAATTTTAGTTCTTGAGGACATATACGATGAATTAAAAGATCGGGACATTAGTGCAGCAGAGCTGGAGGAGATTTGTGCACCGTTTTGGCCTTTGGTTCCTTCATCTGTTGAAACCATCTCTGTTCGAAGTGAGAAGACTAATCAAGTTCTGCGCCAGGATTTTCCGGTTGTCTACAAATGCAAGCGAAACGAAGCGGCTTAGGTCATTAGGACTTTTGATGTTGCCTTAGTACTTTTCTCTAATGTTGTAATGTAAATTACTCTTGATTGGGTTGGGATTTCAATTTCACAGTTACATCAAGTTTTCCTAATTTATTGTTTGTTTGTCAAGTTTGTTAATTAATAATGCGATTACTGTAATTAATAATTTAAATTGTTCATCATAATTCTAATTTTCAGTATATGTCTTTGAAAATGTAATGAAATAATTTTCTAACTAATTAAATAAACTATAGAAGTTGTTTAGCAAGTAAGGGTAAACCATGATGGTTCTAATTCCTATTGCCTATTACAATTGATGCAAAACTTAAAATGAAGTGGTTGGATTATAAAATAAAATGATATGGTTTTTATTGTCACGCTAACGTTGATCATAAGTAAATCAAAACTCAAATGTTATACTATACATTGATTTCCAGTTGTGCTGAAAGTGCTTTAAAACTCTCTCGCATTCTAAATGGCTATGATTTTGTAAAGGAAGGGTTGAAATTTCAGTGAAAATCCAAATTCCAAATTATAAGAAAGCTATGAAAAGTCAACCAAATAATAATAATACTACGTCAAATATGAGATGCAAAACATATTATTACGTAGCTGAATCTCAGTCAGCGTAGTTATAACTTTACTAAGTTTGTCCGTCCGTCCGTCTGTCACCACGCTCCTGTCAACATCTGTTGACCGATTTCCACCATGGCACATACACCTCAAGAGCTTGCCCTGTTTTGCTTTTCAGCCAAATCGCTCAAAGTGTTTGAAAGTTATGGCGCGAAAATTCAAACATTCACAGATTTGGTTTAAACTCAGTATATCGAGGTTATTTGATATGCATCAATTCGTTGTGGTAGTAAGACCTCAATGAATACTATTTCATAGAGTTTTGAAAGTTTTTGAGCGCGAAAATTTATATTTCTTATCATCGTTAATAATTCCCATTCATCACCCAGTATTCCTATTAACCGCCCAGTATTCCTATTCATCGCCCAGAAATCCTATTCATCATCCAGTATTCCTATTCATCGCCCAGTATTCTTAGTCTCCTGTGCATGCCATTCAGCTACGTATCTAGGTCTGCTTACCAGCAGTTTATTATTATACGATTGACTTTGCATCTAATACTTTAGCATGTACCACCCATTTTAACTGCTGCGCTGGTTACATTGTGCTTTCACCAGAAAGGTAAACGTAAAATTGATCAGTCGATCCAGGATCAAGATGGTAATGCTTGGATATGACTGCTTTAAGTTCTCACTTTTTTACTCAATATTGTGTCAGCATAAAATAACTGCTTTCTATTTAAATTCAACAGTACGAAACAAGATTATGATGTAATTCTTTATCATCGATAATTCGTTAAATATAATTATGTCAGGGGTTCTCTGAGTATTTGGAACAAGCTAAACCAAAGCTTGGGAATAAAGGTCCAAGAAATTAAACGTGATGGCTTTATGGTGAAACTTTTTAACAATTTGAACCAAACCAATATAGCCCAAATCTGTAATTTTTGGAAATTTTGCAATGAAAAACAGGGAACTCATTACTACATACTAAAATTTACTTTAAAAAAATGTGAAGCCTTTATCTTAAAAAATATATCTGTTTACTACTTTACTGATTCGTATAAAGGCGGATTAGTAAGGGATATTAATAATCAATCATAATATTGAATGACCATGTATGATGGCAAAAATGTGCAATTGAATAAAATACTATAGAGAATCCATACGATGACTGACGATGTACTTTCCTTTGCTTATGCTTATCAGCTCATTTGCGTAATCAAGCTTGTTTCAGAAGTAGTTGATAGCGCTTTTAATTGTGAACAAAGTGTGTGGGTTTAAAGTTTCGAAACAAATTCGAGTGTACTTAAAAAAATAGGAAAGTGGGGAGCTCGCCGCGCGCGTCGTACAGAAGTCCAAAAATGAGTTTAAATTTGGCAATAAGAAGACACGACTGTTCTTCAAAACGGAGGGTTTCAAACGGGATACAATTAGCAAATAGATAAAAAAGGCTGCAGAATCTGATCCGATCAGAAAATGAAGGTCCAAAGTGATCGTACCCCTAAGATAATGATGCAAAAGTAGATCGTGGCTATGAAACGCCTGTATCTGCGACATCCTTCAACTTCCGGCAGGCTAGCAGCCAAGAAATCAAAAATTAATGCGAAAACTGTGCAGTATATTACAATTCAGAAGCTGGGGATTTGTAAGGCAAAGAAGAGCACATCCAAGCAAACCAGTTTGTAGAAGGAGCCCTTTAAGGAAAGTGCACCATTGCTGTGTAAAAAAATGCTTAGAAAAATTGTCATTGTCGACGAGGAAAAATGCATCATCCAAGACCCTTCCCAAACTCCAGCCTGGTAATATTTGAATGGCCCAGACCCTAAACTAGTTGGCACACCTCAAAATCAAAAGTTTTTTTCCAAATTTGCGAAGATAAACCTAGGTTGGCAGGCGATGGACAAATTTGAAACATTTTCGAACCCTTCATGTCTAGGAGCACCATGGCCCCAAAAATTTACTTAAAGCAGGGCTTCGAGATGATTCTGATTCCCTGCATCCAGGAGCACCATTCCATGACCGTAGTTGTCTTCTGACCGGATTTGGCTTCGATTCATAATCAGAAGGAGGTGTTGGCATTTTTTCGAGAAAATGCGTCTTTGGTGGAGAAACACGAGAACTCACCCCACGCCCCCCATGTTCATCCCATAGATAAATTCTGGCTACTGTGTCAAAGCCAATATTGCAGTCTACCGGAGGAGTACAAACCCCTTCGCCAATTCCATAATCGCTTAGAGAAAACCTCTTTGGAAGTTGAAAAGTCTTCCGTTGCGAACTTCATGAAACAATTGAGGAAAATATTAAGCCACGAGGTGAATATTGATCAAAACTCTTTAATCTTCCACACATTTTGAAGCTAATTAAATTTGCTACAAACCCATGGTAACTTATTTTGTTGGAACTAAGTGTGCATCAAATAAAATCAATTTTGAACCCCATCGTCAGTCATCGTATCCATTCTCTACTATACTATACTATATAAATTTAATAAATTGCATGGTTCTAACCTTTATCACTAGCAAATACTGCACAATTGGTTGCACATAAATTCCCATTTAAAATTAGATTTACCACAGCTCAATATGTATGTAAATTTAATAAATTGCATGGTCCTAACCTTAAATGCTAGCAAATACTGCACAAGTGGTGGTACTTAGATTCCCATTTAAAATATTATTTACTCCAGCTTAATGTGTTTGTAAATTAAATTATTTAAATTCAATACATTGCATGGTCCTAGCCATATATGCTAGCAAATACTGAACAAGTGGTGGCATATGAATTCCCTTTTAAAATTTTATTTACTACAGCCTAATGTGTACGCAAATTTAATTATATAATTTAATAAATCGCATGGTCCTAAACTTCAATGATAGCAAATACTGCACAAGTGGTGGGACTTGATTTCCCGTTTAAACTAATATTTACCACAGCTCAATATGTATGTAAATTTCATAAATTGCATGGTCCTAACCTTAAATGCTAGCAAATACTGCACAAGTGGTGGTACTTAGATTCCCATTTAAAATATTATTTACTACAGCTTAAAGTTATTGCTAATTTAGTTAACAAAATTCAAAAACTGATATCCAAAACTTAAATGCTAGCAAATACTGCGTAAGTGGTGGATTCCCATTTAAAATTATTTACTACGGTTTAATGCATATGAAAATTATATTACAAAAGTTTAATAAATTGCATGGTTCTAACCTTAAATGCTAGAAATTACTGCACAACTGCTGACACTTAGATTCCCATTTAAAATATTCCTTACTACCGCTTAATGTGTATGTAAATTTAATTGCCAAATTTAAAAAAATCGCATGATCCTAACCTTAAACGCTAGAAAATACTGCACATTTGGGGGTACCTGGATTCCCATCTAAAATGTTATTTACTACAGCTTAATATATACGCTAATTTAATTACAAAATTTTAAAAAATCACATGGTCCTAAGGTTCAATGCTAGCAAATACTGCACAAGTGGTGACACTTGAATTCCCGTTTAAAATATTATTTACTACAGCTTAATTTATACGCTAATTTAATTACAAAATTTTTTCAATCGCATGGTCCTAAACTTAAATGCTAATAAATACTGCACAAGTGGTGGCACTTGAATTCCCATTTAATGTATTATTTACTACAGCTTAATTTATACGCTAATTTAATTACAAAGTATAATTAAATCGCATGGTCCTAAACTTCAATGATAGCAAATACTGCACAAGTGGTGGCACTTGAATTCCCGTTTAAAGTATTATTTACTACAGCTTAATTTATACGCTAATTTAATTACAAAATTTTTTCAATCGCATGGTCCTAAAGTTCAATGCTAGCAAATACTGCACAAGTGGTGGCGCTTGAATTCACGTTTAAAATATTATTTACTACACCTTAATTTATACGCTACTTTAATTACAAAATTTTTTTCAATCGCATGGTCCTAAACTTCAATGATAGCAAATATTGCACAAGTGGTGGCACTTGCATTCCCATTTAGACTTATATTTACTACAGCTTAATGTTATTGCTAATGTAGTTAACAAAATTCAAAAACTGATATCCAAAACTTAAATGCTAGCAAATACTGCGTAAGTGGTGGTACTGGGATTCCCATTTAAAATCTTATTAACTACGGTTTAATGTATATGAAAATTATATTACAGAAGTTTAATAAATTGCCTGGTTCTAACCTTAAATGATAGCAAATACTGCACAAGTGGTGGCGCTTGAATTCCCGTTTAAAGCATTAATTACTACAGCTTAATTTATGCGCTAATTTAATTACAAAATATAATTAAATCGCATGGTCCTAAACTTCCATGGTATCATATGCTGCACAAGTGCTGGCGCTTGAATTCCCGTTTAAAGCATTATTTACTTATCAATCGCATGGTCCTAAACTTCAATGCTAGCAAATACTGCACAAGTGGTGGCACTTGAATTCCCATTTAATGTATTATTTACTACAGCTTAATTTATACGCTAATTTAATGACAAAATTTTTTCAATCGCATGGTCCTAAAGTTCAATGCTAGCAAATACTGCACAAGTGGTGGCACTTGAATTCCCGTTTAAAATATTATTTACTACAGCTTAATTTATACGCTAATTTAATTACAAAGTATAATTAAATCGCATGGTCCTAAACTTCAACGATAGCAAATACTGCACAAGTGGTGGCACTTGAATTCCCGTTTAAAGTATTATTTACTACAGCTTAATTTATACGCTAATTTAATTACAAAATTTTTTCAATCACATGGTCCGAAAGTTCAGTGCTAGCAAATACTGCACAAGCGGTGGCACTTGAATTCCCGTTTAAAGTATTATTTACTACAGCTTAATTTATACGCTAATTAAATTACAAAGTATAATTAAATCGCATGGTCCTAAACGTCAATGATAGCAAATACTGCACAAGCGGTGGCACTTGAATTCCCGTTTAAAGTATTATTTACTACAGCTTAATTTATACGCTAATTTAATTACAAATTTTTTTCAATCGCATGGTCCTAAAGTTCAATGCTAGCAAATACTGCACAAGCGGTGGCACTTGAATTCCCGTTTAAAATATTATTTACTATAGCTTAATTTATGCGCTAATTTAATTACAAAATATAATTGAATCGCATGGTCCTAAAGTTCAATGATAGCAAATACTGCACAAGTGGTGGCGCTTGAATTCCCGTTTAAAAAATTATTTACTACAGCTTAATTTATACGCTAATTTAATTACAAAATTTTTTTCAATCGCATGGTCCTAAAGTTCAATGCTAGCAAATACTGCACAAGTGGTGACACTTGAATTCCCGTTTAAAATATTATTTACTACAGCTTAATTTATACGCTAATTTAATTACAAAATATAATTAAATCGCATGGTCCTAAACTTCAACGATAGCAAATACTGCACAAGTGGTGGCACTTGAATTCCCGTTTAAAGTATTATTTACTACAGCTTAATTTATACGCTAATTTAATTACAAAATTTCTTCAATCACATGGTCCGAAAGTTCAGTGCTAGCAAATACTGCACAAGCGGTGGCACTTGAATTCCCGTTTAAAGTATTATTTACTACAGCTTAATTTATACGCTAATTAAATTACAAAGTATAATTAAATCGCATGGTCCTAAACGTCAATGATAGCAAATACTGCACAAGTGGTGGCGCTTGAATTCCCGTTTAAAATATTATTTACTACAGCTTAATTCATGCGCTAATTTAATTACAAAATATAATTGAATCGCATGGTCCTAAACTTCAATGATAGCAAATACTGCACAAGTGGTGGCACTTGAATTCCCGTTTAAAATATCATTTACTACAGCTTAATTTATACGCTAATTTAATTACAAAGTATAATTAAATCGCATGGTCCTAAACTTCAATGATAGCAAATACTGCACAAGTGGTGGCACTTGAATTCCCGTTTAAAGTATTATTTACTACAGCTTAATTTATACGCTAATTTAATTACAAATTTTTTTCAATCGCATGGTCCTAAAGTTCAATGCTAGCAAATACTGCACAAGCGGTGGCACTTGAATTCCCGTTTAAAATATTATTTACTATAGCTTAATTTAGGCGCTAATTTAATTACAAAATATAATTGAATCGCATGGTCCTAAAGTTCAATGATAGCAAATACTGCACAAGTGGTGGCGCTTAAATTCCCGTTTAAAATATTATTTACTACAGCTTAATTTATACGCTAATTTAATTACAAAATTTTTTTCAATCGCATGGTCCTAAAGTTCAATGCTAGCAAATACTGCACAAGTGGTGACACTTGAATTCCCGTTTAAAATATTATTTACTACAGCTTACTTTATGCGCTAATTTAATTACAAAATATAATTGAATCGCATGGTCCTAAAGTTCAATGATAGCAAATACTGCACAAGTGGTGGCGCTTGAATTCCCGTTTAAAATATTATTTACTACAGCTTACTTTATGCGCTAATTTAATTACAAAATATAATTGAATCGCATGGTCCTAAAGTTCAATGATAGCAAATACTGCACAAGTGGTGGCGCTTGAATTCCCGTTTAAAATATTATTTACTACAGCTTAATTTATACGCTAATTTAATCACAAAATTTTTATCAATCGCATGGTCCTAAACTTCAATGCTAGCAAATACTGCACAAGTGGTGGCACTTGAATTCCCGTTTAAAATATTATTTACTACAGCTTAATTTATACGCTAATTTAATTATAAAAGTATAATTAAATCGCATGGTCCTAAACTTTAACGATAGCAAATACTGCACAAGTGGTGGCACTTGAATTCCCGTTTAAAATATTATTTACTATAGCTTAATTTATACGCTAATTTAATTACAAAATTTTTTCAATCGCATGGTCCTAAACTTAAATGCTAGCAAATACTGCACAAGTGGTGGCACTTGAATTCCCGTTTAATGTATTATTTGCTACAGCTTAATTTATGCGCTAATTTAATTACAAAATATAATTAAATAGCATGGTCCTAAACTTCAATGGTATCAAATGCTGCACAAGTGGTGGCGCTTGAATTCCCGTTTAAAGCATTATTTACTACAGCTTAATTTATACGCTAATTTAATTACAAAGTATAATTAAATCGCATGGTCCTAAACTTCAAAGGCATCAAATATTGCACAAGTGGTGGCACTTGAATTCCCGTTTAAAATATTATTTACTATAGCTTAATTTATGCGCTAATTTAATTACAAAATATAATTAAATAGCATGGTCCTAAACTTCAATGGTATCAAATGCTGCACAAGTGGTGGCGCTTGAATTCCCGTTTAAAGCATTATTTACTACAGCTTAATTTATACGCTAATTTAATTACAAAGTATAATTAAATCGCATGGTCCTAAACTTCAAAGGCATCAAATATTGCACAAGTGGTGGCACTTGAATTCCCGTTTAAAATATTATTTACTATAGCTTAATTTATGCGCTAATTTAATTACAAAATATAATTGAATCGCATGGTCCTAAAGTTCAATGATAGCAAATACTGCACAAGTGGTGGCGCTTGAATTCCCGTTTAAAATATTATTTACTATAGCTTAATTTATGCGCTAATTTAATTACAAAATATAATTGAATCGCATGGTCCTAAAGTTAAATGATAGCTAATACTGCACAAGTGGTGGCGCTTGAATTCCCGTTTAAAATATTATTTACTACAGCTTAATTCATGCGCTAATTTAATTACAAAATATAATTGAATCGCATGGTCCTAAAGTTCAATGATAGCAAATACTGCACAAGTGGTGGCGCTTGAATTCCCGTTTAAAATATTATTTACTACAGCTTAATTTATACGCTAATTTAATCACAAAATTTTTATCAATCGCATGGTCCTAAACTTCAATGCTAGCAAATACTGCACAAGTGGTGGCACTTGAATTCCCGTTTAAAATATTATTTACTACAGCTTAATTTATACGCTAATTTAATTATAAAAGTATAATTAAATCGCATGGTCCTAAACTTTAACGATAGCAAATACTGCACAAGTGGTGGCACTTGAATTCCCGTTTAAAATATTATTTACTATAGCTTAATTTATACGCTAATTTAATTACAAAATTTTTTCAATCGCATGGTCCTAAACTTAAATGCTAGCAAATACTGCACAAGTGGTGGCACTTGAATTCCCGTTTAATGTATTATTTGCTACAGCTTAATTTATGCGCTAATTTAATTACAAAATATAATTAAATAGCATGGTCCTAAACTTCAATGGTATCAAATGCTGCACAAGTGGTGGCGCTTGAATTCCCGTTTAAAGCATTATTTACTACAGCTTAATTTATACGCTAATTTAATTACAAAGTATAATTAAATCGCATGGTCCTAAACTTCAAAGGCATCAAATATTGCACAAGTGGTGGCACTTGAATTCCCGTTTAAAATATTATTTACTATAGCTTAATTTATGCGCTAATTTAATTACAAAATATAATTGAATCGCATGGTCCTAAAGTTCAATGATAGCAAATACTGCACAAGTGGTGGCGCTTGAATTCCCGTTTAAAATATTATTTACTATAGCTTAATTTATGCGCTAATTTAATTACAAAATATAATTGAATCGCATGGTCCTAAAGTTCAATGATAGCAAATACTGCACAAGTGGTGGCGCTTGAATTCCCGTTTAAAATATTATTTACTACAGCTTAATTTATACGCTAATTTAATTACAAAATTTTTTTCAATCGCATGGTCCTAAAGTTCAATGCTAGCAAATACTGCACAAGTGGTGACACTTGAATTCCCGTTTAAAATATTATTTACTACAGCTTAATTTATACGCTAATTTAATTACAAAATTTTTATAATTCGCATAATCCTTAACTTCAATGCTAGCAAATACTGCACAAGTGGTGGCACTTGAATTCCCATTTAATGTATTATTTACTACAGCTTAATTTATACGCTAATTTAATGACAAAATTTTTTCAATCGCATGGTCCTAAAGTTCAATGCTAGCAAATACTGCACAAGTGGTGGCACTTGAATTCCCGTTTAAAATATTATTTACTACAGCTTAATTTATACGCTAATTTAATTATAAAATTTTTATAATTCGCATAATCCTAAACTTCAATGCTAGCAAATACTGCACAAGTGGTGGCACTTGAATTCCCGTTTAAAGTATTATTTACTACAGCTTAATTTATACACTAATTTAATTACAAAATTTTTTCAATCGCATGGTCCTAAAGTTCAATGCTAGCAAATACTGCACAAGTGGTGGCACTTGAATTCCCGTTTAAAGTATTATTTACTACAGCTTAATTTATACACTAATTTAATTACAAAATTTTTTCAATCGCATGGTCCTAAAGTTCAATGCTAGCAAATACTGCACAAGTGGTGGCACTTGAATTCCCGTTTAAAGTATTATTTACTACAGCTTAATTTATACACTAATTTAATTACAAATTTTTTTCAATCGCATGGTCCTAAAGTTCAATGCTAGCAAATACTGCACAAGCGGTGGCACTTGAATTCCCGTTTAAAATATTATTTACTACAGCTTAATTTATACGCTAATTTAATTACAAAATTTTTATAATTCGCATAATCCTAAACTTCAATGCTAGCAAATACTGCACAAGTGGTGGCACTTGAATTCCCATTTAATGTATTATTTACTACAGCTTAATTTATACGCTAATTTAATGACAAAATTTTTTCAATCGCATGGTCCTAAAGTTCAATGCTAGCAAATACTGCACAAGTGGTGGCACTTCAATTCCCGTTTAAAATATTATTTACTACAGCTTAATTTATACGCTAATTTAATTACAAAATTTTTATAATTCGCATAATCCTAAACTTCAATGCTAGCAAATACTGCACAAGTGGTGGCACTTGAATTCCCATTTAATGTATTATTTACTACAGCTTAATTTATACGCTAATTTAATGACAAAATTTTTTCAATCGCATGGTCCTAAAGTTCAATGCTAGCAAATACTGCACAAGTGGTGGCACTTGAATTCCCGTTTAAAGTATTATTTACTGCAGCTTAATTTATACACTAATTTAATTACAAAATTTTTTCAATCGCATGGTCCTAAAGTTCAATGCTAGCAAATACTGCACCAGCGGTGGCACTTGAATTCCCGTTTAAAATATTATTTACTTTAGCTTAATTTATACGCTAATTTAATTACAAAGTATATTTAAATCGCATGGTCCTAAACTTCAATGATAGCAAATACTGCACAAGTGGTGGCACTTGAATTCCCGTTTAAAGTATTATTTACTACAGCTTAATTTATACGCTAATTTAATTACAAAATATAATTGAATCGCATGGTCCTAAAGTTCAATGATAGCAAATACTGCACAAGTGGTGGCGCTTGAATTCCCGTTTAAAATATTATTTACTATAGCTTAATTTATGCGCTAATTTAATTACAAAATATAATTGAATCGCATGGTCCTAAAGTTCAATGATAGCAAATACTGCACAAGTGGTGGCGCTTGAATTCCCGTTTAAAATATTATTTACTATAGCTTAATTTATGCGCTAATTTAATTACAAAATATAATTGAATCGCATGGTCCTAAAGTTAAATGATAGCTAATACTGCACAAGTGGTGGCGCTTGAATTCCCGTTTAAAATATTATTTACTACAGCTTAATTCATGCGCTAATTTAATTACAAAATATAATTGAATCGCATGGTCCTAAAGTTCAATGATAGCAAATACTGCACAAGTGGTGACACTTGAATTCCCGTTTAAAATATTATTTACTACAGCTTAATTTATACGCTAATTTAATTACAAAATTTTTATAATTCGCATAATCCTTAACTTCAATGCTAGCAAATACTGCACAAGTGGTGGCACTTGAATTCCCATTTAATGTATTATTTACTACAGCTTAATTTATACGCTAATTTAATGACAAAATTTTTTCAATCGCATGGTCCTAAAGTTCAATGCTAGCAAATACTGCACAAGTGGTGGCACTTGAATTCCCGTTTAAAATATTATTTACTACAGCTTAATTTATACGCTAATTTAATTATAAAATTTTTATAATTCGCATAATCCTAAACTTCAATGCTAGCAAATACTGCACAAGTGGTGGCACTTGAATTCCCATTTAATGTATTATTTACTACAGCTTAATTTATACGCTAATTTAATGACAAAATTTTTTCAATCGCATGGTCCTAAAGTTCAATGCTAGCAAATACTGCACAAGTGGTGGCACTTGAATTCCCGTTTAAAGTATTATTTACTACAGCTTAATTTATACACTAATTTAATTACAAATTTTTTTCAATCGCATGGTCCTAAAGTTCAATGCTAGCAAATACTGCACAAGCGGTGGCACTTGAATTCCCGTTTAAAATATTATTTACTACAGCTTAATTTATACGCTAATTTAATTACAAAATTTTTATAATTCGCATAATCCTAAACTTCAATGCTAGCAAATACTGCACAAGTGGTGGCACTTGAATTCCCATTTAATGTATTATTTACTACAGCTTAATTTATACGCTAATTTAATGACAAAATTTTTTCAATCGCATGGTCCTAAAGTTCAATGCTAGCAAATACTGCACAAGTGGTGGCACTTCAATTCCCGTTTAAAATATTATTTACTACAGCTTAATTTATACGCTAATTTAATTACAAAATTTTTATAATTCGCATAATCCTAAACTTCAATGCTAGCAAATACTGCACAAGTGGTGGCACTTGAATTCCCATTTAATGTATTATTTACTACAGCTTAATTTATACGCTAATTTAATGACAAAATTTTTTCAATCGCATGGTCCTAAAGTTCAATGCTAGCAAATACTGCACAAGTGGTGGCACTTGAATTCCCGTTTAAAGTATTATTTACTGCAGCTTAATTTATACACTAATTTAATTACAAAATTTTTTCAATCGCATGGTCCTAAAGTTCAATGCTAGCAAATACTGCACCAGCGGTGGCACTTGAATTCCCGTTTAAAATATTATTTACTTTAGCTTAATTTATACGCTAATTTAATTACAAAGTATAATTAAATCGCATGGTCCTAAACTTCAATGATAGCAAATACTGCACAAGTGGTGGCACTTGAATTCCCGTTTAAAGTATTATTTACTACAGCTTAATTTATACGCTAATTTAATTACAAAATATAATTGAATCGCATGGTCCTAAAGTTCAATGATAGCAAATACTGCACAAGTGGTGGCGCTTGAATTCCCGTTTAAAATATTATTTACTATAGCTTAATTTATGCGCTAATTTAATTACAAAATATAATTGAATCGCATGGTCCAAAAGTTCAATGATAGCAAATACTGCACAAGTGGTGGCGCTTGAATTCCCGTTTAAAAAATTATTTACTACAGCTTAATTTATACACTAATTTAATTACAAAATTTTTTCAATCGCATGGTCCTAAAGTTCAATGCTAGCAAATACTGCACCAGCGGTGGCACTTGAATTCCCGTTTAAAATATTATTTACTTTAGCTTAATTTATACGCTAATTTAATTACAAAGTATAATTAAATCGCATGGTCCTAAACTTCAATGATAGCAAATACTGCACAAGTGGTGGCACTTGAATTCCCGTTTAAAGTATTATTTACTACAGCTTAATTTATACGCTAATTTAATTACAAAATATAATTGAATCGCATGGTCCTAAAGTTCAATGATAGCAAATACTGCACAAGTGGTGGCGCTTGAATTCCCGTTTAAAATATTATTTACTATAGCTTAATTTATGCGCTAATTTAATTACAAAATATAATTGAATCGCATGGTCCAAAAGTTCAATGATAGCAAATACTGCACAAGTGGTGGCGCTTGAATTCCCGTTTAAAAAATTATTTACTACAGCTTAATTTATACGCTAATTTAATTACAAAATTTTTTTCAATCGCATGGTCCTAAAGTTCAATGCTAGCAAATACTGCACAAGTGGTGACACTTGAATTCCCGTTTAAAATATTATTTACTACAGCTTAATTTATACGCTAATTTAATTACAAAATTTTTTTCAATCGCATGGTCCTAAAGTTCAATGCTAGCAAATACTGCACAAGTGGTGACACTTGAATTCCCGTTTAAAATATTATTTACTACAGCTTAATTTATACGCTAATTTAATTACAAAATTTTTATAATTCGCATAATCCTTAACTTCAATGCTAGCAAATACTGCACAAGTGGTGGCACTTGAATTCCCATTTAATGTATTATTTACTACAGCTTAATTTATACGCTAATTTAATGACAAAATTTTTTCAATCGCATGGTCCTAAAGTTCAATGCTAGCAAATACTGCACAAGTGGTGGCACTTGAATTCCCGTTTAAAATATTATTTACTACAGCTTAATTTATACGCTAATTTAATTATAAAATTTTTATAATTCGCATAATCCTAAACTTCAATGCTAGCAAATACTGCACAAGTGGTGGCACTTGAATTCCCATTTAATGTATTATTTACTACAGCTTAATTTATACGCTAATTTAATGACAAAATTTTTTCAATCGCATGGTCCTAAAGTTCAATGCTAGCAAATACTGCACAAGTGGTGGCACTTGAATTCCCGTTTAAAGTATTATTTACTACAGCTTAATTTATACACTAATTTAATTACAAAATTTTTTCAATCGCATGGTCCTAAAGTTCAATGCTAGCAAATACTGCACAAGTGGTGGCACTTGAATTCCCGTTTAAAGTATTATTTACTACAGCTTAATTTATACACTAATTTAATTACAAATTTTTTTCAATCGCATGGTCCTAAAGTTCAATGCTAGCAAATACTGCACAAGCGGTGGCACTTGAATTCCCGTTTAAAATATTATTTACTACAGCTTAATTTATACGCTAATTTAATTACAAAATTTTTATAATTCGCATAATCCTAAACTTCAATGCTAGCAAATACTGCACAAGTGGTGGCACTTGAATTCCCATTTAATGTATTATTTACTACAGCTTAATTTATACGCTAATTTAATGACAAAATTTTTTCAATCGCATGGTCCTAAAGTTCAATGCTAGCAAATACTGCACAAGTGGTGGCACTTCAATTCCCGTTTAAAATATTATTTACTACAGCTTAATTTATACGCTAATTTAATTACAAAATTTTTATAATTCGCATAATCCTAAACTTCAATGCTAGCAAATACTGCACAAGTGGTGGCACTTGAATTCCCATTTAATGTATTATTTACTACAGCTTAATTTATACGCTAATTTAATGACAAAATTTTTTCAATCGCATGGTCCTAAAGTTCAATGCTAGCAAATACTGCACAAGTGGTGGCACTTGAATTCCCGTTTAAAGTATTATTTACTGCAGCTTAATTTATACACTAATTTAATTACAAAATTTTTTCAATCGCATGGTCCTAAAGTTCAATGCTAGCAAATACTGCACCAGCGGTGGCACTTGAATTCCCGTTTAAAATATTATTTACTTTAGCTTAATTTATACGCTAATTTAATTACAAAGTATAATTAAATCGCATGGTCCTAAACTTCAATGATAGCAAATACTGCACAAGTGGTGGCACTTGAATTCCCGTTTAAAGTATTATTTACTACAGCTTAATTTATACGCTAATTTAATTACAAAATATAATTGAATCGCATGGTCCTAAAGTTCAATGATAGCAAATACTGCACAAGTGGTGGCGCTTGAATTCCCGTTTAAAATATTATTTACTATAGCTTAATTTATGCGCTAATTTAATTACAAAATATAATTGAATCGCATGGTCCAAAAGTTCAATGATAGCAAATACTGCACAAGTGGTGGCGCTTGAATTCCCGTTTAAAAAATTATTTACTACAGCTTAATTTATACGCTAATTTAATTACAAAATTTTTTTCAATCGCATGGTCCTAAAGTTCAATGCTAGCAAATACTGCACAAGTGGTGACACTTGAATTCCCGTTTAAAATATTATTTACTACAGCTTAATTTATACGCTAATTTAATTACAAAATATAATTAAATCGCATGGTCCTAAACTTCAACGATAGCAAATACTGCACAAGTGGTGGCACTTGAATTCCCGTTTAAAGTATTATTTACTACAGCTTAATTTATACGCTAATTTAATTACAAAATTTTTTCAATCACATGGTCCGAAAGTTCAGTGCTAGCAAATACTGCACAAGCGGTGGCACTTGAATTCCCGTTTAAAGTATTATTTACTACAGCTTAATTTATACGCTAATTAAATTACAAAGTATAATTAAATCGCATGGTCCTAAACGTCAATGATAGCAAATACTGCACAAGTGGTGGCGCTTGAATTCCCGTTTAAAATATTATTTACTACAGCTTAATTCATGCGCTAATTTAATTACAAAATATAATTGAATCGCATGGTCCTAAACTTCAATGATAGCAAATACTGCACAAGTGGTGGCACTTGAATTCCCGTTTAAAATATCATTTACTACAGCTTAATTTATACGCTAATTTAATTACAAAGTATAATTAAATCGCATGGTCCTAAACTTCAATGATAGCAAATACTGCACAAGTGGTGACACTTGAATTCCCGTTTAAAATATTATTTACTACAGCTTACTTTATGCGCTAATTTAATTACAAAATATAATTGAATCGCATGGTCCTAAAGTTCACTGATAGCAAATACTGCACAAGTGGTGGCGCTTGAATTCCCGTTTAAAATATTATTTACTACAGCTTACTTTATGCGCTAATTTAATTACAAAATATAATTGAATCGCATGGTCCTAAAGTTCAATGATAGCAAATACTGCACAAGTGGTGGCGCTTGAATTCCCGTTTAAAATATTATTTACTACAGCTTAATTTATACGCTAATTTAATCACAAAATTTTTATCAATCGCATGGTCCTAAACTTCAATGCTAGCAAATACTGCACAAGTGGTGGCACTTGAATTCCCGTTTAAAATATTATTTACTACAGCTTAATTTATGCGCTAATTTAATTACAAAATATAATTGAATCGCATGGTCCTAAAGTTCAATGATAGCAAATACTGCACAAGTGGTGGCGCTTGAATTCCCGTTTAAAATATTATTTACTACAGCTTAATTTATACGCTAATTTAATCACAAAATTTTTATCAATCGCATGGTCCTAAACTTCAATGCTAGCAAATACTGCACAAGTGGTGGCACTTGAATTCCCGTTTAAAATATTATTTACTACAGCTTAATTTATACGCTAATTTAATTATAAAAGTATAATTAAATCGCATGGTCCTAAACTTTAACGATAGCAAATACTGCACAAGTGGTGGCACTTGAATTCCCGTTTAAAGTATTATTTACTACAGCTTAATTTATACGCTAATTTAATTACAAAATTTTTTCAATCACATGGTCCGAAAGTTCAGTGCTAGCAAATACTGCACAAGCGGTGGCACTTGAATTCCCGTTTAAAGTATTATTTACTACAGCTTAATTTATACGCTAATTAAATCACAAAATTTTTATCAATCGCATGGTCCTAAACTTCAATGCTAGCAAATACTGCACAAGTGGTGGCACTTGAATTCCCGTTTAAAATATTATTTACTACAGCTTAATTTATACGCTAATTTAATTACAAAATTTTTTCAATCACATGGTCCGAAAGTTCAGTGCTAGCAAATACTGCACAAGCGGTGGCACTTGAATTCCCGTTTAAAGTATTATTTACTACAGCTTAATTTATACGCTAATTAAATTACAAAGTATAATTAAATCGCATGGTCCTAAAGTTCAATGCTAGCAAATACTGCACCAGCGGTGGCACTTGAATTCCCGTTTAAAATATTATTTACTTTAGCTTAATTTATACGCTAATTTAATTACAAAGTATAATTAAATCGCATGGTCCTAAACTTCAATGATAGCAAATACTGCACAAGTGGTGGCACTTGAATTCCCGTTTAAAGTATTATTTACTACAGCTTAATTTATACGCTAATTTAATTACAAAATATAATTGAATCGCATGGTCCTAAAGTTCAATGATAGCAAATACTGCACAAGTGGTGGCGCTTGAATTCCCGTTTAAAATATTATTTACTATAGCTTAATTTATGCGCTAATTTAATTACAAAATATAATTGAATCGCATGGTCCAAAAGTTCAATGATAGCAAATACTGCACAAGTGGTGGCGCTTGAATTCCCGTTTAAAAAATTATTTACTACAGCTTAATTTATACGCTAATTTAATTACAAAATTTTTTTCAATCGCATGGTCCTAAAGTTCAATGCTAGCAAATACTGCACAAGTGGTGACACTTGAATTCCCGTTTAAAATATTATTTACTACAGCTTAATTTATACGCTAATTTAATTACAAAATATAATTAAATCGCATGGTCCTAAACTTCAACGATAGCAAATACTGCACAAGTGGTGGCACTTGAATTCCCGTTTAAAGTATTATTTACTACAGCTTAATTTATACGCTAATTTAATTACAAAATTTTTTCAATCACATGGTCCGAAAGTTCAGTGCTAGCAAATACTGCACAAGCGGTGGCACTTGAATTCCCGTTTAAAGTATTATTTACTACAGCTTAATTTATACGCTAATTAAATTACAAAGTATAATTAAATCGCATGGTCCTAAACGTCAATGATAGCAAATACTGCACAAGTGGTGGCGCTTGAATTCCCGTTTAAAATATTATTTACTACAGCTTAATTCATGCGCTAATTTAATTACAAAATATAATTGAATCGCATGGTCCTAAACTTCAATGATAGCAAATACTGCACAAGTGGTGGCACTTGAATTCCCGTTTAAAATATCATTTACTACAGCTTAATTTATACGCTAATTTAATTACAAAGTATAATTAAATCGCATGGTCCTAAACTTCAATGATAGCAAATACTGCACAAGTGGTGACACTTGAATTCCCGTTTAAAATATTATTTACTACAGCTTACTTTATGCGCTAATTTAATTACAAAATATAATTGAATCGCATGGTCCTAAAGTTCACTGATAGCAAATACTGCACAAGTGGTGGCGCTTGAATTCCCGTTTAAAATATTATTTACTACAGCTTACTTTATGCGCTAATTTAATTACAAAATATAATTGAATCGCATGGTCCTAAAGTTCAATGATAGCAAATACTGCACAAGTGGTGGCGCTTGAATTCCCGTTTAAAATATTATTTACTACAGCTTAATTTATACGCTAATTTAATCACAAAATTTTTATCAATCGCATGGTCCTAAACTTCAATGCTAGCAAATACTGCACAAGTGGTGGCACTTGAATTCCCGTTTAAAATATTATTTACTACAGCTTAATTTATGCGCTAATTTAATTACAAAATATAATTGAATCGCATGGTCCTAAAGTTCAATGATAGCAAATACTGCACAAGTGGTGGCGCTTGAATTCCCGTTTAAAATATTATTTACTACAGCTTAATTTATACGCTAATTTAATCACAAAATTTTTATCAATCGCATGGTCCTAAACTTCAATGCTAGCAAATACTGCACAAGTGGTGGCACTTGAATTCCCGTTTAAAATATTATTTACTACAGCTTAATTTATACGCTAATTTAATTATAAAAGTATAATTAAATCGCATGGTCCTAAACTTTAACGATAGCAAATACTGCACAAGTGGTGGCACTTGAATTCCCGTTTAAAGTATTATTTACTACAGCTTAATTTATACGCTAATTTAATTACAAAATTTTTTCAATCACATGGTCCGAAAGTTCAGTGCTAGCAAATACTGCACAAGCGGTAGCACTTGAATTCCCGTTTAAAGTATTATTTACTACAGCTTAATTTATACGCTAATTAAATCACAAAATTTTTATCAATCGCATGGTCCTAAACTTCAATGCTAGCAAATACTGCACAAGTGGTGGCACTTGAATTCCCGTTTAAAATATTATTTACTACAGCTTAATTTATACGCTAATTTAATTACAAAATTTTTTCAATCACATGGTCCGAAAGTTCAGTGCTAGCAAATACTGCACAAGCGGTGGCACTTGAATTCCCGTTTAAAGTATTATTTACTACAGCTTAATTTATACGCTAATTAAATTACAAAGTATAATTAAATCGCATGGTCCTAAACGTCAATGATAGCAAATACTGCACAAGTGGTGGCGCTTGAATTCCCGTTTAAAATATTATTTACTACAGCTTAATTCATGCGCTAATTTAATTACAAAATATAATTGAATCGCATGGTCCTAAACTTCAATGATAGCAAATACTGCACAAGTGGTGGCACTTGAATTCCCGTTTAAAATATCATTTACTACAGCTTAATTTATACGCTAATTTAATTACAAAGTATAATTAAATCGCATGGTCCTAAACTTCAATGATAGCAAATACTGCACAAGTGGTGGCACTTGAATTCCCGTTTAAAGTATTATTTACTACAGCTTAATTTATACGCTAATTTAATTACAAATTTTTTTCAATCGCATGGTCCTAAAGTTCAATGCTAGCAAATACTGCACAAGCGGTGGCACTTGAATTCCCGTTTAAAATATTATTTACTATAGCTTAATTTATGCGCTAATTTAATTACAAAATATAATTGAATCGCATGGTCCTAAAGTTCAATGATAGCAAATACTGCACAAGTGGTGGCGCTTAAATTCCCGTTTAAAATATTATTTACTACAGCTTAATTTATACGCTAATTTAATTACAAAATTTTTATAATTCGCATAATCCTTAACTTCAATGCTAGCAAATACTGCACAAGTGGTGGCACTTGAATTCCCATTTAATGTATTATTTACTACAGCTTAATTTATACGCTAATTTAATGACAAAATTTTTTCAATCGCATGGTCCTAAAGTTCAATGCTAGCAAATACTGCACAAGTGGTGGCACTTGAATTCCCGTTTAAAGTATTATTTACTACAGCTTAATTTATACACTAATTTAATTACAAAATTTTTTCAATCGCATGGTCCTAAAGTTCAATGCTAGCAAATACTGCACAAGTGGTGGCACTTGAATTCCCGTTTAAAGTATTATTTACTACAGCTTAATTTATACACTAATTTAATTACAAATTTTTTTCAATCGCATGGTCCTAAAGTTCAATGCTAGCAAATACTGCACAAGCGGTGGCACTTGAATTCCCGTTTAAAATATTATTTACTACAGCTTAATTTATACGCTAATTTAATTACAAAATTTTTATAATTCGCATAATCCTAAACTTCAATGCTAGCAAATACTGCACAAGTGGTGGCACTTGAATTCCCATTTAATGTATAATTTACTACAGCTTAATTTATACGCTAATTTAATGACAAATTTTTTTCAATCGCATGGTCCTAAAGTTCAATGCTAGCAAATACTGCACAACCGGTGGCACTTGAATTCCCGTTTAAAATATTATTTACTATAGCTTAATTTATGCGCTAATTTAATTACAAAATATAATTGAATCGCATGGTCCTAAAGTTCAATGATAGCAAATACTGCACAAGTGGTGACACTTGAATTCCCGTTTAAAATATTATTTACTACAGCTTAATTTATACGCTAATTTAATTACAAAATATAATTAAATCGCATGGTCCTAAACTTCAACGATAGCAAATACTGCACAAGTGGTGGCACTTGAATTCCCGTTTAAAGTATTATTTACTACAGCTTAATTTATACGCTAATTTAATTACAAATTTTTTTCAATCGCATGGTCCTAAAGTTCAATGCTAGCAAATACTGCACAAGCGGTGGCACTTGAATTCCCGTTTAAAATATTATTTACTATAGCTTAATTTATGCGCTAATTTAATTACAAAATATAATTGAATCGCATGGTCCTAAAGTTCAATGATAGCAAATACTGCACAAGTGGTGGCGCTTAAATTCCCGTTTAAAATATTATTTACTACAGCTTAATTTATACGCCAATTTAATTACAAAATTTTTTTCAATCGCATGGTCCTAAAGTTCAATGCTAGCAAATACTGCACAAGTGGTGACACTTGAATTCCCGTTTAAAATATTATTTACTACAGCTTACTTTATGCGCTAATTTAATTACAAAATATAATTGAATCGCATGGTCCTAAAGTTCAATGATAGCAAATACTGCACAAGTGGTGGCGCTTGAATTCCCGTTTAAAATATTATTTACTACAGCTTACTTTATGCGCTAATTTAATTACAAAATATAATTGAATCGCATGGTCCTAAAGTTCAATGATAGCAAATACTGCACAAGTGGTGGCGCTTGAATTCCCGTTTAAAATATTATTTACTACAGCTTAATTCATGCGCTAATTTAATTACAAAATATAATTGAATCGCATGGTCCTAAAGTTCAATGATAGCAAATACTGCACAAGTGGTGGCGCTTGAATTCCCGTTTAAAATATTATTTACTACAGCTTAATTTATACGCTAATTTAATCACAAAATTTTTATCAATCGCATGGTCCTAAACTTCAATGCTAGCAAATACTGCACAAGTGGTGGCACTTGAATTCCCGTTTAAAATATTATTTACTACAGCTTAATTTATACGCTAATTTAATTATAAAAGTATAATTAAATCGCATGGTCCTAAACTTTAACGATAGCAAATACTGCACAAGTGGTGGCACTTGAATTCCCGTTTAAAATATTATTTACTATAGCTTAATTTATACGCTAATTTAATTACAAAATTTTTTCAATCGCATGGTCCTAAACTTAAATGCTAGCAAATACTGCACAAGTGGTGGCACTTGAATTCCCGTTTAATGTATTATTTGCTACAGCTTAATTTATGCGCTAATTTAATTACAAAATATAATTAAATAGCATGGTCCTAAACTTCAATGGTATCAAATGCTGCACAAGTGGTGGCGCTTGAATTCCCGTTTAAAGCATTATTTACTACAGCTTAATTTATACGCTAATTTAATTACAAAGTATAATTAAATCGCATGGTCCTAAACTTCAAAGGCATCAAATATTGCACAAGTGGTGGCACTTGAATTCCCGTTTAAAATATTATTTACTATAGCTTAATTTATGCGCTAATTTAATTACAAAATATAATTGAATCGCATGGTCCTAAAGTTCAATGATAGCAAATACTGGTCAAGTGGTGGCGCTTGAATTCCCGTTTAAAATATTATTTACTATAGCTTAATTTATGCGCTAATTTAATTACAAAATATAATTGAATCGCATGGTCCTAAAGTTCAATGATAGCAAATACTGCACAAGTGGTGGCGCTTGAATTCCCGTTTAAAATATTATTTACTACAGCTTAATTTATACGCTAACTTAATTTAAAAATTTTTTTCAATCGCATGGTCCTAAAGTTCAATGCTAGCAAATACTGCACAAGTGGTGACACTTGAATTCCCGTTTAAAATATTATTTACTACAGCTTAATTTATACGCTAATTTAATTACAAAATTTTTATAATTCGCATAATCCTTAACTTCAATGCTAGCAAATACTGCACAAGTGGTGGCACTTGAATTCCCATTTAATGTATTATTTACTACAGCTTAATTTATACGCTAATTTAATGACAAAATTTTTTCAATCGCATGGTCCTAAAGTTCAATGCTAGCAAATACTGCACAAGTGGTGGCACTTGAATTCCCGTTTAAAATATTATTTACTACAGCTTAATTTATACGCTAATTTAATTATAAAATTTTTATAATTCGCATAATCCTAAACTTCAATGCTAGCAAATACTGCACAAGTGGTGGCACTTGAATTCCCATTTAATGTATTATTTACTACAGCTTAATTTATACGCTAATTTAATGACAAAATTTTTTCAATCGCACGGTCCTAAAGTTCAATGCTAGCAAATACTGCACAAGTGGTGGCACTTGAATTCCCGTTTAAAGTATTATTTACTACAGCTTAATTTATACACTAATTTAATTACAAAATTTTTTCAATCGCATGGTCCTAAAGTTCAATGCTAGCAAATACTGCACAAGTGGTGGCACTTGAATTCCCGTTTAAAGTATTATTTACTACAGCTTAATTTATACACTAATTTAATTACAAATTTTTTTCAATCGCATGGTCCTAAAGTTCAATGCTAGCAAATACTGCACAAGCGGTGGCACTTGAATTCCCGTTTAAAATATTATTTACTACAGCTTAATTTATACGCTAATTTAATTACAAAATTTTTATAATTCGCATAATCCTAAACTTCAATGCTAGCAAATACTGCACAAGTGGTGGCACTTGAATTCCCATTTAATGTATTATTTACTACAGCTTAATTTATACGCTAATTTAATGACAAATTTTTTTCAATCGCATGGTCCTAAAGTTCAATGCTAGCAAATACTGCACAAGTGGTGGCACTTGAATTCCCGTTTAAAGTATTATTTACTACAGCTTAATTTATACACTAATTTAATTACAAAATTTTTTCAATCGCATGGTCCTAAAGTTCAATGCTAGCAAATACTGCACAAGTGGTGGCACTTGAATTCCCATTTAATGTATTATTTACTACAGCTTAATTTATACGCTAATTTAATGACAAAATTTTTTCAATCGCATGGTCCTAAAGTTCAATGCTAGCAAATACTGCACAAGTGGTGGCACTTGAATTCCCATTTAATGTATTATTTACTTTAGCTTAATTTATACGCTAATTTAATTACAAAGTATAATTAAATCGCATGGTCCTAAACTTCAATGATAGCAAATACTGCACAAGTGGTGGCACTTGAATTCCCATTTAATGTATTATTTACTACAGCTTAATTTATACGCTAATTTAATGACAAAATTTTTTCAATCGCATGGTCCTAAAGTTCAATGCTAGCAAATACTGCACAAGCGGTGGCACTTGAATTCCCGTTTAAAATATTATTTACTTTAGCTTAATTTATACGCTAATTTAATTACAAAGTATAATTAAATCGCATGGTCCTAAACTTCAATGATAGCAAATACTGCACAAGTGGTGGCACTTGAATTCCCGTTTAAAGTATTATTTACTACAGCTTAATTTATACGCTAATTTAATTACAAATTTTTTTCAATCGCATGGTCCTAAAGTTCAATGCTAGCAAATACTGCACAAGCGGTGGCACTTGAATTCCCGTTTAAAATATTATTTACTATAGCTTAATTTATGCGCTAATTTAATTACAAAATATAATTGAATCGCATGGTCCTAAAGTTCAATGATAGCAAATACTGCACAAGTGGTGACACTTGAATTCCCGTTTAAAATATTATTTACTACAGCTTAATTTATACGCTAATTTAATTACAAAATATAATTAAATCGCATGGTCCTAAACTTCAACGATAGCAAATACTGCACAAGTGGTGGCACTTGAATTCCCGTTTAAAGTATTATTTACTACAGCTTAATTTATACGCTAATTTAATTACAAAATTTTTTCAATCACATGGTCCGAAAGTTCAGTGCTAGCAAATACTGCACAAGCGGTGGCACTTGAATTCCCGTTTAAAGTATTATTTACTACAGCTTAATTTATACGCTAATTAAATTACAAAGTATAATTAAATCGCATGGTCCTAAACGTCAATGATAGCAAATACTGCACAAGTGGTGGCGCTTGAATTCCCGTTTAAAATATTATTTACTACAGCTTAATTCATGCGCTAATTTAATTACAAAATATAATTGAATCGCATGGTCCTAAACTTCAATGATAGCAAATACTGCACAAGTGGTGGCACTTGAATTCCCGTTTAAAATATCATTTACTACAGCTTAATTTATACGCTAATTTAATTACAAAGTATAATTAAATCGCATGGTCCTAAACTTCAATGATAGCAAATACTGCACAAGTGGTGGCACTTGAATTCCCGTTTAAAGTATTATTTACTACAGCTTAATTTATACGCTAATTTAATTACAAATTTTTTTCAATCGCATGGTCCTAAAGTTCAATGCTAGCAAATACTGCACAAGCGGTGGCACTTGAATTCCCGTTTAAAATATTATTTACTATAGCTTAATTTATGCGCTAATTTAATTACAAAATATAATTGAATCGCATGGTCCTAAAGTTCAATGATAGCAAATACTGCACAAGTGGTGGCGCTTAAATTCCCGTTTAAAATATTATTTACTACAGCTTAATTTATACGCTAATTTAATTACAACATTTTTTTCAATCGCATGGTCCTAAAGTTCAATGCTAGCAAATACTGCACAAGTGGTGACACTTGAATTCCCGTTTAAAATATTATTTACTACAGCTTACTTTATGCGCTAATTTAATTACAAAATATAATTGAATCGCATGGTCCTAAAGTTCAATGATAGCAAATACTGCACAAGTGGTGGCGCTTGAATTCCCGTTTAAAATATTATTTACTACAGCTTAATTTATACGCTAATTTAATCACAAAATTTTTATCAATCGCATGGTCCTAAACTTCAATGCTAGCAAATACTGCACAAGTGGTGGCACTTGAATTCCCGTTTAAAATATTATTTACTACAGCTTAATTTATACGCTAATTTAATTATAAAAGTATAATTAAATCGCATGGTCCTAAACTTTAACGATAGCAAATACTGCACAAGTGGTGGCACTTGAATTCCCGTTTAAAATATTATTTACTATAGCTTAATTTATACGCTAATTTAATTACAAAATTTTTTCAATCGCATGGTCCTAAACTTAAATGCTAGCAAATACTGCACAAGTGGTGGCACTTGAATTCCCGTTTAAAGTATTATTTACTGCAGCTTAATTTATACACTAATTTAATTACAAAATTTTTTCAATCGCATGGTCCTAAAGTTCAATGCTAGCAAATACTGCACAAGCGGTGGCACTTGAATTCCCGTTTAATGTATTATTTGCTACAGCTTAATTTATGCGCTAATTTAATTACAAAATATAATTAAATCGCATGGTCCTAAACTTCAATGGTATCAAATACTGCACAAGTGGTGGCGCTTGAATTCCCGTTTAAAGCATTATATACTACAGCTTAATTTATGCGCTAATTTAATTACAAAATATAATTAAATAGCATGGTCCTAAACTTCAATGGTATCAAATGCTGCACAAGTGGTGGCGCTTGAATTCCCGTTTAAAGCATTATTTACTACAGCTTAATTTATACGCTAATTTAATTACAAAGTATAATTAAATCGCATGGTCCTAAACTTCAAAGGCATCAAATATTGCACAAGTGGTGGCACTTGAATTCCCGTTTAAAATATTATTTACTATAGCTTAATTTATGCGCTAATTTAATTTCAAAATATAATTGAATCGCATGGTCCTAAAGTTCAATGATAGCAAATACTGCACAAGTGGTGGCGCTTGAATTCCCGTTTAAAATATTATTTACTATAGCTTAATTTATGCGCTAATTTAATTACAAAATATAATTGAATCGCATGGTCCTAAAGTTCAATGATAGCAAATACTGCACAAGTGGTGGCGCTTGAATTCCCGTTTAAAATATTATTTACTACAGCTTAATTTATACGCTAATTTAATTACAAAATTTTTTTCAATCGCATGGTCCTAAAGTTCAATGCTAGCAAATACTGCACAAGTGGTGACACTTGAATTCCCGTTTAAAATATTATTTACTACAGCTTAATTTATACGCTAATTTAATTACAAAGTATAATTAAATCGCATGGTCCTAAACTTCAATGGCATCAAATATTGCACAAGTGGTGGCGCTTGAATTCCCATTTAATGTATTATTTACTACAGCTTAATTTATACGCTAATTTAATTACAAAATTTTTATAATTCGCATAATCCTAAACTTCAATGCTAGCAAATACTGCACAAGTGGTGGCACTTGAATTCCCATTTAATGTATTATTTACTACAGCTTAATTTATACGCTAATTTAATGACAAAATTTTTTCAATCGCATGGTCCTAAAGTTCAATGCTAGCAAATACTGCACAAGTGGTGGCACTTGAATTCCCGTTTAAAATATTATTTACTACAGCTTAATTTATACGCTAATTTAATTATAAAATTTTTATAATTCGCATAATCCTAAACTTCAATGCTAGCAAATACTGCACAAGTGGTGGCACTTGAATTCCCATTTAATGTATTATTTACTACAGCTTAATTTATACGCTAATTTAATGACAAAATTTTTTCAATCGCATGGTCCTAAAGTTCAATGCTAGCAAATACTGCACAAGCGGTGGCACTTGAATTCCCGTTTAAAATATTATTTACTATAGCTTAATTTATGCGCTAATTTAATTACAAAATATAATTGAATCGCATGGTCCTAAAGTTCAATGATAGCAAATACTGCACAAGTGGTGGCGCTTAAATTCCCGTTTAAAATATTATTTACTACAGCTTAATTTATACGCTAATTTAATTACAAAATTTTTTTCAATCGCATGGTCCTAAAGTTCAATGCTAGCAAATACTGCACAAGTGGTGACACTTGAATTCCCGTTTAAAATATTATTTACTACAGCTTACTTTATGCGCTAATTTAATTACAAAATATAATTGAATCGCATGGTCCTAAAGTTCAATGATAGCAAATACTGCACAAGTGGTGGCGCTTGAATTCCCGTTTAAAATATTATTTACTACAGCTTAATTTATGCGCTAATTTAATTACAAAATATAATTGAATCGCATGGTCCTAAAGTTCAATGATAGCAAATACTGCACAAGTGGTGGCGCTTGAATTCCCGTTTAAAATATTATTTACTACAGCTTAATTTATGCGCTAATTTAATTACAAAATATAATTGAATCGCATGGTCCTAAAGTTCAATGATAGCAAATACTGCACAAGTGGTGGCGCTTGAATTCCCGTTTAAAATATTATTTACTACAGCTTAATTTATACGCTAATTTAATCACAAAATTTTTATCAATCGCATGGTCCTAAACTTCAATGCTAGCAAATACTGCACAAGTGGTGGCACTTGAATTCCCGTTTAAAATATTATTTACTATAGCTTAATTTATACGCTAATTTAATTACAAAATTTTTTCAATCGCATGGTCCTAAACTTAAATGCTAGCAAATACTGCACAAGTGGTGGCACTTGAATTCCCGTTTAAAGTATTATTTACTGCAGCTTAATTTATACACTAATTTAATTACAAAATTTTTTCAATCGCATGGTCCTAAAGTTCAATGCTAGCAAATACTGCACAAGCGGTGGCACTTGAATTCCCGTTTAATGTATTATTTGCTACAGCTTAATTTATGCGCTAATTTAATTACAAAATATAATTAAATCGCATGGTCCTAAACTTCAATGGTATCAAATACTGCACAAGTGGTGGCGCTTGAATTCCCGTTTAAAGCATTATATACTACAGCTTAATTTATGCGCTAATTTAATTACAAAATATAATTAAATAGCATGGTCCTAAACTTCAATGGTATCAAATGCTGCACAAGTGGTGGCGCTTGAATTCCCGTTTAAAGCATTATTTACTACAGCTTAATTTATACGCTAATTTAATTACAAAGTATAATTAAATCGCATGGTCCTAAACTTCAAAGGCATCAAATATTGCACAAGTGGTGGCACTTGAATTCCCGTTTAAAATATTATTTACTATAGCTTAATTTATGCGCTAATTTAATTTCAAAATATAATTGAATCGCATGGTCCTAAAGTTCAATGATAGCAAATACTGCACAAGTGGTGGCGCTTGAATTCCCGTTTAAAATATTATTTACTATAGCTTAATTTATGCGCTAATTTAATTACAAAATATAATTGAATCGCATGGTCCTAAAGTTCAATGATAGCAAATACTGCACAAGTGGTGGCGCTTGAATTCCCGTTTAAAATATTATTTACTACAGCTTAATTTATACGCTAATTTAATTACAAAATTTTTTTCAATCGCATGGTCCTAAAGTTCAATGCTAGCAAATACTGCACAAGTGGTGACACTTGAATTCCCGTTTAAAATATTATTTACTACAGCTTAATTTATACGCTAATTTAATTACAAAGTATAATTAAATCGCATGGTCCTAAACTTCAACGGCATCAAATATTGCACAAGTGGTGGCGCTTGAATTCCCATTTAATGTATTATTTACTACAGCTTAATTTATACGCTAATTTAATTACAAAATTTTTATAATTCGCATAATCCTAAACTTCAATGCTAGCAAATACTGCACAAGTGGTGGCACTTGAATTCCCATTTAATGTATTATTTACTACAGCTTAATTTATACGCTAATTTAATGACAAAATTTTTTCAATCGCATGGTCCTAAAGTTCAATGCTAGCAAATACTGCACAAGTGGTGGCACTTGAATTCCCGTTTAAAATATTATTTACTACAGCTTAATTTATACGCTAATTTAATTATAAAATTTTTATAATTCGCATAATCCTAAACTTCAATGCTAGCAAATACTGCACAAGTGGTGGCACTTGAATTCCCATTTAATGTATTATTTACTACAGCTTAATTTATACGCTAATTTAATGACAAAATTTTTTCAATCGCATGGTCCTAAAGTTCAATGCTAGCAAATACTGCACAAGCGGTGGCACTTGAATTCCCGTTTAAAATATTATTTACTATAGCTTAATTTATGCGCTAATTTAATTACAAAATATAATTGAATCGCATGGTCCTAAAGTTCAATGATAGCAAATACTGCACAAGTGGTGGCGCTTAAATTCCCGTTTAAAATATTATTTACTACAGCTTAATTTATACGCTAATTTAATTACAAAATTTTTTTCAATCGCATGGTCCTAAAGTTCAATGCTAGCAAATACTGCACAAGTGGTGACACTTGAATTCCCGTTTAAAATATTATTTACTACAGCTTACTTTATGCGCTAATTTAATTACAAAATATAATTGAATCGCATGGTCCTAAAGTTCAATGATAGCAAATACTGCACAAGTGGTGGCGCTTGAATTCCCGTTTAAAATATTATTTACTACAGCTTAATTTATACGCTAATTTAATCACAAAATTTTTATCAATCGCATGGTCCTAAACTTCAATGCTAGCAAATACTGCACAAGTGGTGGCACTTGAATTCCCGTTTAAAATATTATTTACTACAGCTTAATTTATACGCTAATTTAATTATAAAAGTATAATTAAATCGCATGGTCCTAAACTTTAACGATAGCAAATACTGCACAAGTGGTGGCACTTGAATTCCCGTTTAAAATATTATTTACTATAGCTTAATTTATACGCTAATTTAATTACAAAATTTTTTCAATCGCATGGTCCTAAACTTAAATGCTAGCAAATACTGCACAAGTGGTGGCACTTGAATTCCCGTTTAATGTATTATTTGCTACAGCTTAATTTATGCGCTAATTTAATTACAAAATATAATTAAATCGCATGGTCCTAAACTTCAATGGTATCAAATACTGCACAAGTGGTGGCGCTTGAATTCCCGTTTAAAGCATTATATACTACAGCTTAATTTATGCGCTAATTTAATTACAAAATATAATTAAATAGCATGGTCCTAAACTTCAATGGTATCAAATGCTGCACAAGTGGTGGCGCTTGAATTCCCGTTTAAAGCATTATTTACTACAGCTTAATTTATACGCTAATTTAATTACAAAGTATAATTAAATCGCATGGTCCTAAACTTCAAAGGCATCAAATATTGCACAAGTGGTGGCACTTGAATTCCCGTTTAAAATATTATTTACTATAGCTTAATTTATGCGCTAATTTAATTACAAAATATAATTGAATCGCATGGTCCTAAAGTTCAATGATAGCAAATACTGCACAAGTGGTGGCGCTTGAATTCCCGTTTAAAATATTATTTACTATAGCTTAATTTATGCGCTAATTTAATTACAAAATATAATTGAATCGCATGGTCCTAAAGTTCAATGATAGCAAATACTGCACAAGTGGTGGCGCTTGAATTCCCGTTTAAAATATTATTTACTACAGCTTAATTTATACGCTAATTTAATTACAAAATTTTTTTCAATCGCATGGTCCTAAAGTTCAATGCTAGCAAATACTGCACAAGTGGTGACACTTGAATTCCCGTTTAAAATATTATTTACTACAGCTTAATTTATACGCTAATTTAATTACAAAGTATAATTAAATCGCATGGTCCTAAACTTCAATGGCATCAAATATTGCACAAGTGGTGGCGCTTGAATTCCCATTTAATGTATTATTTACTACAGCTTAATTTATACGCTAATTTAATTACAAAATTTTTATAATTCGCATAATCCTAAACTTCAATGCTAGCAAATACTGCACAAGTGGTGGCACTTGAATTCCCATTTAATGTATTATTTACTACAGCTTAATTTATACGCTAATTTAATGACAAAATTTTTTCAATCGCATGGTCCTAAAGTTCAATGCTAGCAAATACTGCACAAGTGGTGGCACTTGAATTCCCGTTTAAAATATTATTTACTACAGCTTAATTTATACGCTAATTTAATTATAAAATTTTTATAATTCGCATAATCCTAAACTTCAATGCTAGCAAATACTGCACAAGTGGTGGCACTTGAATTCCCATTTAATGTATTATTTACTACAGCTTAATTTATACGCTAATTTAATGACAAAATTTTTTCAATCGCATGGTCCTAAAGTTCAATGCTAGCAAATACTGCACAAGTGGTGGCACTTGAATTCCCGTTTAAAGTATTATTTACTACAGCTTAATTTATACACTAATTTAATTACAAAATTTTTTCAATCGCATGGTCCTAAAGTTCAATGCTAGCAAATACTGCACAAGTGGTGGCACTTGAATTCCCGTTTAAAGTATTATTTACTACAGCTTAATTTATACACTAATTTAATTACAAAATTTTTTCAATCGCATGGTCCTAAAGTTCAATGCTAGCAAATACTGCACAAGCGGTGGCACTTGAATTCCCGTTTAAAATATTATTTACTACAGCTTAATTTATACGCTAATTTAATTACAAAATTTTTATAATTCGCATAATCCTAAACTTCAATGCTAGCAAATACTGC